>OY804593.1:81524002-81678859 GCA_963680895.1 Fragum sueziense | reverse complement strand
GGCGCTTCGCGATTTTAAGAAAATCGGACTAAAAACACCCTGATACAGTTCCAAATTTTTAACCGTGACCTGCGCATGAAGAGAGCAAACAAAAGGTCACGTGGTCTTTTTACTATATAGTTCATTGTGCCAGTCGTTATTTTCGCGCGAGCATTTTTCATTTATTCTGCCTAAGTATAAAAGAATATTTTATACAGTCATTTGCGTTAATTATTAGAGTTTTCAGTTACAGGAATATTTTTGCAAATTTGATTGAAAAAAAAAGAAATTTTTTGGCTTGTAATCATTCGTACCCTGTCTCCATCGCCCATTACCACCATGCAAGTTCAGGATGAGCTACTGCTTTTGAAAACCATATAAAAAGAATTTTGCAGGAGCAATTGAGCTACTTAGTACTGTCCAAGTGTGAGCGGTAACATTTTGCATGTGTTTGTGCTCTAGATTAGAGCCAATAATGGACAGGTCACGGGATGGATTCCCAGCCGCGGAGCGTGGACAATTATAAATTAACTTATTGCTGAAATATTGTTGAGAGGCGTTAAATTAAAAAAAAAAAGAAATGAAAAGAAAAATGTTTTAAACTTTTACCAAACAAGAAATGTTAATGTTTTGACTGTCAAGGGCGGATCCAGGATTTTTTTCAAGGGGTGGGGTGAGGTCTAGCACAAAAGATGGCTTTAAATTTGTGAATTTTGTAATGTTAGATACCATACTAACGCTGTGTAGTCAAAATTCGATTTTCGACCTATTCAAGGCGGGGTCCGGACCCACGACCCCCTTTTAGATCCGTCTTTGACTGTCTTACAGAGATTGTTTCAAAAATCATTTCAAGGGGCAAAATAATGAAATACTTTTAATCAGCATTTTCTCCTTTTGTCTCAAGGTTTTCGTTACTATATTTTTCATGGCCCGGTCCAAGCCCAATTGCCAGGGGGGCGGATTTCCACGCCCAAATGATGACTTAAATGTGTTAAATTATACATTATATAACGTTAGGCCTATATTGACGCTTTAATTATAGTCAACATTCAATTTATGGCTGATTCCAGGGGGGGGGGGAGTGCGGACATCCCGACACTCCCCCACTCTAGATCCGCCCTTGCACTTAAAACAAGAGGACCATGATGGTCCTATATATCGCTCACCTGAACCAAAAGGATATGAGCCACAATTTTGTTCTATTCAATTAATATTTACGACTTTAAGACTGAAAACGAACTTATGGTCAATAACATTGTGAAAATCGAACTCATCCGAGATCTTCTGGTGTCCAACATTGTGTCCAAGTTTTGTCTTGATTGATTAATAATTGTAAATTTTAGAGTGTAAACAAGGTCGAAAACAGCCGAAAAAGGCAATTTTGTCAAATTCAAGGGCACAAAACGCTCGACTTTCTGATCAGATCAGACTGAAAATCCAAATGACCAAAGATCTTATAATCCTGTACATTGTGTCAAAGTTTTGTCTTGATTGATTCATATTTGTACATTCTAGAGTGTAAACGAGGTCAAAAACAGCCGAAAATGGCAATTTTGTCAAATTCAAGGGCACATAACTCTCAACTTTCTGAAAAAGATCAGACTGAAAAACGAACTCATCAAAGATCTTAGGGTCCCAAACATTGTGTCTAAGTTTTGTCTTGATTGATTTATAATTGTAGATTCTAGAGGGTAAACAAGGTCAAAAACAGCCTAAAATGGCAATTTTGTCAAATTCAAGGGCACATAATTCTTGTCTTTCTGATCAAATCACACTGAAAATCGAACTCATCCGAGATCTTATGGTCTAAAACATTATGTCCAAGTTTTGTCTTGATTGATAAATATTTGTAGACGCTAGAGTGTTAACAAATTAAAAAGTAGCTATTTTTGACGTTCAAGGGCACATAACTCCTGACTTCCTGGTCCGATCTGACCCAAAATCGAACTCATCCGAGAACTTATGGTCATACATGTTTTGTTAAAGTTTGGTTAAGATTGGTCAATATTTGTGGATGCTAGAGTGTTAACAACAAATTGTGAACAGACGGACGGACGGACAGACGGACGGACGGACGGACGGACGGCGACGGACAAAAAGCGACCACAATAGCTCACCTTGAGCACTTCGTGCTCAGGTGAGCTAAAAATCTACTTTCATGATACCCATTCTGTCATCTGCAAGAGATTCCAAATTGAATCAGGTGCCGTTTAGGAAAGGGGTAAGCCGCTGTCAAACTTGAAAAGTCTAAATAATTTGTCGTTTGGGAATTGGGCTTTAACAGCTATGTTTTTATTATCAAATTGATCTACCATAATGAATTATCTTTCTTAATAAACCTTTCGGTACTGACATAATCATCTTCACACTGAAAATGGCATGTTTCGTACTTTTTTTGTTGGGGGAAGGGGGGTTTACGTGAATATGACAGTTTAACCTTGCGGCTAGGTCCTCAAAAGATCCGAGGATACTACTTTTTCGGAGGGTCAAAAATGACTTAAAAGCCGATAAAGGCCATAAATGGAAGTCAGTCAATGATATCCCGTCGAGATTCACAGAGGAATCATCACTAAACGGTGTGTGATTCCTCTTAAACTTCTTCTTTCCTCCGTTCATTTCCATTGCACGTTGGATGCTTTACTCTCATTTGGGTCAGAGCCTCGATCTGGCATCAAAAAGTGTTACTATTTTTAGTAACAAAGTGGAAGTGTATTTTGGTGGGTTCATCCTTGGGTAGCGAAGATGTGGATGATACTACATCACCTTTTTTGCGATCCGACAAAAATGCAACTGTATTCTTTTCTTGCGAAGGTAACAATAACAACAGGAATTGTCCAGTTTCTATTATTCATTCCAAACAATACACCTTTTGGAAAAGAGTTGCAATTCTTTTTTGTACATGACAAAGTAAACTGTGACAACTTCCATTTAACATGGGCCAAACTACTCCCGTGGAAGTTGAAAATTTCAAGTTATCAGATCGCGGAAATTTTTGGCAGACTTAAAAAACAGGTTATTAGAAATAAAAAACAATAAAAACAAAAATTATAACAGGGGAATTAAGGAAGATATAACGATTTTAAAATACTGTTGCGATCGTCAGCTTTTGACAGACATTTTGACAGACATTTCTTACGATCGCACATGCACAAATTTGCGATTTGGGTCAATCTCTGAATGCCTGTCCAGTTGTAATTGACGGTAATAGCAGTCAGAGGTCCGGAACTTTATTTACTTTCATTCCATTGACATATCAAAATACGATGGCTGGATTTACAGCTCTTTGTCTGCGTTGAGATCGTCATGTTTCGACAGACAAGAGGGGAGCGATCGTCAGATTTTGACAGACAAACGTGATGCAAAGGTCATATTTTGACAGACTCCCATGATGGGACCCCCATGATGTCATATTTTGACAGATTTTTAGACAAACAGGGGCTTTAACTTAACTGCCCATGGGAGGATCTGACATTAGGAAGAATGGCGGTGCTCTCGGACCACAACACTTTCGGCTAAAGACATTTCGGCCCCAGTCTTATGCGGTTTCGGCCCCGATTTTCGGCCCATTTCTACTATATTTTTTCATATTCTGGCCCATATAATTATTGCCGACTTTCTCAGGCGCTTTCGGCCTAAGCATGGAAACATTGGGCTGTGCCTTGATTTACAAAAACGTACTTAGTTGTAAATCCCTGATATATTAAGGTCTACCTGTAGGAGGACATCAGACATTAACGTGTGTAAACGCCAAATTCACCTTCATACTTTGCTAAGTGAATAAAGCTGTTTTTCCGTGTAATGATTTAGTATGTGCCCTTAACCCATTAACTTCCTACTGACTCATGTCTTGGTGCTAGTCACATATTGACAAGGTAGACGGCAAATTGCACGTATACATATATGTCGTATTGGGTTGGAATGCTGAACAATCTGTTCTCTGTTCCTTAGACAGTTTAATGCACCATGAACTTGTTTAAAATAAAAAACATATTCAAAGTATTTTAGAATGATGCATTGTAGTGTCTAGTTAACCAGGCAACCCTAGTGTGAAGGGAAATGGGGGCTCACCATTGCGAAATAATATACTCCTCACAAAAAGTTAAGCAACAAAGATGCTTTTCTTTCTCAAATGTGTTTTATCACATCTAATGATCTATGTTTTATACAATACAAAATTGGGGCCCTATTACACAAATTACGTTAAATGATTGGGAAAATCATCAAACAATAACAAAGTTACAGATCCCCGAAAACCGTCCCGACGAAACAATGGCGCAAAACGTCACTTGCCAGCAGTTCAAAATGTGTAAAAAGTTGTTTTCCGGCCACTTCAGGCCATGATCGAGCATCAAGTACCTGGTATGACCCCTACGATGTTCAACACACGCCCGAACACACCTTGGCATCAAGCAGATTCGTCTGTCTAATGTCCGTTGTGGATTGATCCTCCATTCTGTCTGCAAGACCTGTTGAAGTTCATCCAGAGTCTGTGGGCGAACATGCTGACCATAGATACGCCCTCAAAGAATGTCCTATGTATGTTCTATCGAATAAAGGTCTAGAGACGTAGCAGGCCAGTCTATATGTCTGATGTTGTTGAATCACAGAACTTCAGTCACAATTCCAGAACGATAGGGTCGGGCATTACCATCCATTAACATAAACAGTTGGATCTGTTTACTGTGCCAGAAGGATGATAACAGGCGTGATGATCTCGTAAATGCACCTTACACCAGTCATTGAACCTCGTCTGATGGCAACCAGCTCTGTTCTGTGGCAAACACAGATATCTCTCCAGACCATCAAACTCACACGTTCATATTGGTCGTGTTCAGCGATGTTACAGTCGGCAAACCGTTCATTACCGTTTCTCCACACACGTGTCATGCCATCATTAGAATCAAGGCAGAATCTTGACGAGTCAGTTAAGAGTTTGTGACGCCAACGAGTGACCCTTAGTTTTGATGTTGATGTTCCAATATTAATCTTGCCGTCGATGTTTTGGGGGGAAGTTGGATCAGTTGAAGTGGTATCCTGGACCTTAGAGCTTCTGTGTGAAACATGTTCCTCACGGTTTGGATGGAAAGTCTGTTTCTTTACACCATCTGAAGGTCATTTTCTAGCGATCTGGCCGTTGTAAGCCAGTTCCTACAGACCAAGGTTGCCACATAACGGCCTTCACAACTTGTAGTTACTGTTAGACGACCTGAACGTGGTCTCTCTGACATCTGTCCAGTTTGACTGTATCGGGTTATTGCTCTTTAGTCAATACTGCGATGAAATTTAAAGTGAATGGCAGCAGCAGTCTGGATTGCCCAATCCTGTAGCGTTCCAACAATTTGAGCCACTTCAATTGGAGCCAAGTGACGTATTGGCATGATTCAAATGTTGATGACATCAAAGTTGTCAAACTGACACGTTTTAAGGACATACGGAGCTAATGCCAAGTTTGAAATCTGTATATGCAACACATTTTGCATGCATGTTTTGGGGTTAAGTTTGTTCTAATTACGTGATAGCTGTTTTTGGAGACGATAACATTCAGTATTCTTTTAAGTGTGTTTAAGTATAGATATGGCTGTCCGAATAACAAATCTGTGCAAAAATTTCCGCGTGTATAAAAAAATATATAAAGAGAATTACTTTTCTTGCTTAACTTTTTGTGAGGAGTATAAATAAATCGAATGTGCTTATACATTGCTTATAAGTCATGTAAATCATTGTAGGTCGAAGTAAATTTAAGGTTGTTAAATGAATGGAACAAATAAATAGAGGATAATCATTTGTTTCAGTGTAAGATCGATTTATATTTCATTGATTGAACTACAAAAGCTTTATCTTCATGTGTAGCAAAACCACGGGTGAAAATGTAGCTTTCATTGTTCACGAAATGAAATATCAATCGATCTTACTCGAAAAATAAACGATTGTTCTATTTTTTTAATGTAAAAAATATCGTCTGCAAAGCTTTCAATTTGGACACGCATAAACTGTTGTCGTTGAAGGTATCTTTACAGAAAAGTTCAAGCTGACCCAAGGAAACCTGGACAGAAGTAGTGTCAGCTGATAGAAGTAAACAAAGAAAGATTTTCACTGACCCTCAAAACCAGTACGAATGGAGAGGATGACTGCGCAGCAGGCCTGTCACACAAGTCCAACCCGCAGTAGAGGAAATCATACTTTAAAATGGATATGTATGCATGTATGTGGGGGAAAGTATTAAAGTACACCTATGTACCATCGGTGTCATACGATACGTTCAGGACATGAATCACGTATCCATCCCAAATCAATCAAAGCATAGACACGACAAAAACATGTATACGTGTAGCTTTGTTTAACAAAATACAAGTACAAATTAAACCAAGAAATTTTATTAACTGTAAACTTTCACAAAAGCAATTAGACCACTTCAATTCTTCAACAAGCCAAACACGAAGGTTTACTCTAATTCGTCCACCTGAAAAAAAGACAACAGAATAACCTTTTCTGTGCCAAATGAAGGTACATGCACATTTTTCAGTTGTTCACAAACCGGATCATTTAATCACTCAATATGATGATAAACTAGTGGAAATTGAGCTAGTAAAGAAATCAAGCCACACTACAGTCTGCAAATATTGACCTAAACCTGATGAATATGCAATGAGTATTTGTGACACGGAATAATCGATACTCGCCAGCAATCATACACTGTCAGGCAGAGTCGATAGTTTCCATAAGCATTGTGACTTTGTATTCTACACATGCTTCTTGTGTCAATGTATGTCGAAGAGTGAATATTCCGCATCAGAATTTCTCATTGCATATTCGACAGGTACAGGTCAATATTGATATTTATATGTAAATCCCATAAAAGGGAATTGCTTTAGAGAAATAGATTAAACTAAACATGTTGGTGTAAGGATCATATATATACACGAGAATACCCCTATTAAAATTAGTTTTTATGCTTCAAAATCCTTGCATCTAATTGGGAGAGTTATCGTTGCAAGAGAGATCAGATAAAAACTAAACAAGTATCCTAACATATCTGTCTGTATTATTTTAAATTGGTTGCAACACGAGACGTAAATACCTGAAACTTGTAGGTAGGTGGGTGGGTAGGGTAGGGTAGGGTGGGTTAGGGTTAGGGTTAGGGTAGGGTAGGGTAGGGTAGGGTAGGGTAGGGTAGGGTAGGGTAGGGTAGCGTAGGGTAGGGTAGGGTAGGGTAGGTAGGTAGGTTGGTAGGTATGTATGTTGGTGGGTAGGTAGGTAGGTGGGTAGGGTAGGGTAGGGTAGGTAGGTTGGTAGGTAGGTATGTTGGTGGATTGATAGGTAGGTAGGTAGGTAGGTGGGATGGTAGGTAGGTGGGATGGTAGGTAGGTAGGTAGGTGGGTAGGTAGGTAGGTGGGATGGTAGGTATGTAGGTAGGTGGGTAGGTTGGTAGGTGGGCGGGTAGGTTAGGGTAGGGTGGGTTAGGGGTAGGGTAGGTAGGTAGGTTGGTAGGTAGGTATGTTGGTGGGTAGGTAGGCTAGGGTAGGGTTGGGTAGGGTGGGTTAGCGTTAAGGTTGGGTAGGGTAGGGGTAGGGTACGTAGGTAGGTAGGTAAGTAGGTGCTGCTTTTGGGAAGCTCTTTTTTTTCGTGACCAGGATTCCTGATATTTCGTTTGTCCAATCGATTCATACAGCGTTTATCAGATATTAAATAAGGAAAACAATTGAGGAGACATGTATTTTAATTATCATCTTTTTTTTTTGGTCACGGAGGTTGTTTGGTCGCCCTCTGTCTATCATCTTCGAACGAGGGTGTTTCATGTGCAGAATGCATATCAGATGCTTTGGCCTGGCCTCCTGGTTTGGGAGTGGGGGGCTAAAGCGATCGATGTAATCAGTACATTTACATGTATACCCTGCTGCTCAATCCCTATTGGTTTAGTGGAATAAACATCTACATTTCACGTGCATTCACATTCTCCTGATGCCCAGCTTAAGAATATATACAAGATTCAGACATGGTACCCATTCCTCTGGTTTCAAACATGTAGCTCTGCAAAACTGTCATATAGACCTATCAATATATCGTCGTTGTAAATGCAAAACCTCGTATCTCGGTTTTGGAAAATTTTAAAGGGGATGGAAAAAAGTGTAGTAACTTTTCTCAAACTGAAATGTCTTACTTGAAATTTGGACATATTGTTCACAAACAATGTGTCAATAATACTGATCAGTCAAAATATCTCAAAACCTGCGAGAATCGTCTACACAGGGCACACAAGTTTGTACTTTGAAAATCGCACCAATCGACAAACAAGGTTTTGCATTAACACCGACGATATATAGATCGCAACAGAGTTTCTGTCGATTCTTATCAACGATCGCAACATTTCTGTCAGCAAATGCAGATCGCAACATCGTATCTGTCAAACTTGGGCAGCAATCGCAACATGTCTGTCGAAAATTTACAAAATCGCATCAGCGTTCTGTCAAAAAAAGTACGATCGCAACACCATGCCTAAAAATAGGACAAGTAGCCATGTTAGTAGTGCTCCTTTCATATGAAATCAATTCATTTTGTCAAAGAAATTGTATAAACTGTGTTTTGATAATGTCTGCCTATAAACTATCCGAAAACGGTAATATGTGATGCGATCGTAACATGTTGTGATCGTAAATTGATGCTGACAGACACCCAAGAATCAAGATTTACTCGCTGTATATTCACCCTCGTCTCAGCGGGGCTATTTTAACATGTCTACTGCGCATGGGTCGTTGTGCATGAGTAGATCCGAATCGTCTTAAACAAGTTTAAAAGTCCATAAAGCCACCAACTAATGGAGCGATCGTAAATTATCAGATTTGACAGAATTGACGATCTCACATCTCTAGACTTAATTCTTATCGAAATATGCAATGTTGTGTCTCAATTGAAAAGATGAAGTGAATTAAATAGGTCTATGGAAGCAAAGGATCGTCATATTCGCTGAAAATTAGCACCTTGTTGCAGGTTATTGTCGTCTGTGAGATCGTCAGTTCTGCTGACAGACTCAATGTGGGAAAATGAGGTAAATTAAAACTGTGTTTTTTTCTTATACAGGGGTTGCAAATTAATAACAATTCGTAAAATTCGATCGATCTAATATCGCTTTTATGATAGATAAAGCTAGGCAATAAGTTGAGCTAAATGTTTGCAAATACTATACCAATAAAATGTAGGCCCTAAAAATCGGGAGTTGTGTCTGTCAAAAAGAATGCAGATATTGGAACCGACCATTCAATTTTTTTTCTTTAGCAAGCATTAAAATAAAAAAAATTAATGTTTATAACACCAATCTGGTGAATTAAATAACCCAGACAAAAATTTAAAATTGAACGTTTTGTTCGAATGGAATAAAACCTGTGCGATTTTTTTGACAGACATTTTGTCCCCTTAAATGGAAGTTGTCAAGTGTTATTCAATGCAATAAATTTGTATGCTAAGGAGTAACGAAAAAAAAAAAAAAAAAAAAAATTGAAAGAAAGTGGAAGGAAAGCTGCTTTCTTCATTTTCTTCTTTTCTCGGAACGATTTCCAACATATAAAAAATCAAAATCAAATCAAATCAAATATTTTATTGGTCTAAAATCCAAAGATAGGATTGTCACCACAAATACAAAACAGATCATACAACAAGCATAGTAAATGACATAATGTTAGATCTATTATAGATTCACAATTAAACGAGAATAATCATGGAAAGGTTAAATTGCTTTTTAGAAAAAAGCTGAAACCACTCTCGTTCAACATTGAATACACTATACATGTAGTAGAGAGAACCATCTTGAACAAATAGGAACAGTTAGAGGCATGCTGGTATAGAAATGAGATGCAACACTGGCATTGATTAGTATCTCGGGAGTCACTATGGTTGGAGAAATGACATGTTTAATAAAGCACAGCATTCTCCACCAGAGTGTCTCAAACTATGGTTTAGTTGTGATGGGATCGATAAACAGCATAAATTTATGGTAATCAGGTAAAAATAATAGTCTACTTACATACTGCAAATTCAGATGGAGATTCCTCATGGATTAAGAAATGATCCAGTGTGAAATCTTAATTATGAAAATCATTAGATCTATAATTTATGCTTTGTGTGATTTTTGAAAGGGCAAAGATTCCTGTAGTGCTGAAGCTCATTTTAACCCTTTCCCTAAACGACAAAAAATGGTTTGTTTCATTTCGAAACTTAACACAGGTAGCCTACTGATAATGTGGAAAGAGAACATTGAAATACTGTTTTATGTTGTTAACTTTGGGGCAAAAGTAGAAAATGCAACATTTCAGCTTTTTCATCGTTTGCCTCAAGGTTTCCATCTATTCCATTAAGTTAATAAGTCTACATGACTGACAAGTTAATAAGTTTACATGACTGACACAACAACAGTCAGTACAATGCCTGCGATTTCTTGTCGAAGATCAAGCCAGTGAACCATCGGTTCAGCATCGCAGCCCTTCAACAAGAGCCTCGCAACAACAGCTTTAAACAAGCTGCAGTTACAATGCACCCGTCAAAAAGCAGCGATATAGTGTTTTCTAAATAGAAGGTTGGCTAATTATAAGTACAAGGTACATAAAATTGTTAAGCTTGAATAGTCTAGCTAATTTGTAACAAATTCATTCTCTCTCTATACATGCTATGAACATGGGATATACATATCACATTTAAATCATATTGATCATTACTAAGGATAAACTTCATTTTCTCATTATTAGACTTGTATATAAACGACTGGCAAATATTTTCAAGACTTTGAAAGAAAGGCTCTCTTATATGTTTTAATTTTGTGCATGTTAGGATAAAATGTTCTTCGTCTTCAATACCATTTTGGCATAGTTTACAAACTCTTTCATTAACAGGGATTTTCTTATATCTCCCTTCTTCAATGTAGAGTTTGTGAGCACTAAGCCTCAATTTACAAAAAGTAGAAATTTCTTCTTTTGAACAATCACCTATTAATAAATATTTTTCTAGTGAATAGTTTGTTTTAATATCCCTATAAGTCCGGAGTTTATTACCGTTAGTGGGATTACCACTATCATCAAACAAAACATTTTTCCAGAATACGGTATAAGATTCTTTTAATTTCGTGGTTATTGAATTCAATAACCTTGACTTAGAAAAAGTGGATTGATTATCCCAAACATGGGTGAAATTCAATTTATTCAGAAGCGTTCTGACATTAGCTCCAAAACCCTTAGGTAAATTAATGCTATCCTTATATGCCTTGGTTACTAGCTTATCTCTATCAGACTCAATAATATGTAACCAGAATCCAATGCTAGATTTTAAACAAAAGAGGGCAATAGGAAATATCCCAAGCTCCGCTCTAACTGCATTATTAGAGGCCAATTTGTGAACTCCTAAAATATATTTACAGAATTTAAGTTGCATTTTTTCAGTAATGAAGGTGTCATATTTCTGTTCGAGAGATCCTGCCTGCGAAACAAGTTTTTCGCCTGCCCATACTTCGCTACAGTAAAGCAAAATAGGTTTAACACATTGTTCATATAACTTAAGAAATAAAGGTGTATTCATTTTATCTGAACCAATTGCTTTTCTAATACAAAATGAGGATTTTTGAGCCTTCCTGCAAAGATAGTTTATACCCTCGGTAAAAGTACCAGAGGATTTAATTCTGGTTGGATATGTCAAAACTAGATCTTTTTTTGAGAAAGTTTAAAACATTACTGGCAAACAATTTAAAACCCCAAAGAAGCAGCAAAAACTTCAGTCTGGTTTAAGTCTTCCTTTTTGGTTTTAATCATGCCTTGTACACGATCAACTTCCTAATGACTTTGATAAATCAAGGTAGTTCACCCATAATGAGATTTACGCGATGTTTGAATTATTCGGGCGACATCGTAAACATTCGGCGGTGGAAAGCTCCACCGCCGAATGTTTACGACGTCGCTCGAAAATGTTAGGATACGAAAACGACGTCGCACAAAAATAATTCCGACGTTGCCCGAATCTCATAAGTGCTGGACTACCTTAATTGTATCTAAGTAGGTCACTGGTTAGCAAAGAATAAGTTTGGAAATTGACCTCTATCAACACTCGTACCTTTTTGGTCTCTCTTACTTTTGGTAAATGTTATCTCGACATTGTCGACTACGACACACTCTATTCCCATTTTACCAAAGTAAGTCTTAGTACCACAAAGCGTTTGAGATAGGGTGTACTTTTTTCCTGGTTGTAACATCAAAGGTTTTTCAAATAAAATATCTTCTGTAATATGTCCACTATATGTTAAAGACACGTGTTTAGATAACAGAGTTTTGCCATTTTCCAGAACCTTGAATTCCCCTGTAACATCATCATTACCATGCGGTGAATAAAGAGATACACCTGCAAGGTGTGCTTTCTTGGAAATGAAAAAAGAAATAGCGTCTTCTTCATTCCTATGTGGCCAGCCATCATTAGTGGCAGAAAACCTTTTAACACGTATTAGTTTGGCTAAATCGTAGACAAAACTTCTTTCATTTTCATTGAATAAACCAGTGTCTTCCTTCATTACAAACCGTCTAAATATTTTCACTTGTTCGTCGGAACTCAGAATATTGTCAGAGGATACATGTTTAGTGAAGGTATCTATTGATAACAGCGGGAATCTGATCATGAAGAGACATTCGCCTAGAGCCTCTCGAATATTTTCTGGACTAGCATCTTCTGTTTCACATTGAGCTTTAGCCCATCTTTTACATGCTTCATACACCTCTAGCTCGTTATCAACACCAAGATCATCACTGCTTATTATCTCGGCCAGTGTGTCTCTATGAATTGTCTTAAACCCATCCGATTTCAGGGATCCAGACGCGTTTGCTAAGACGTATTCTTTGCATTTTGATGAAAGATCCTCCTCGTTGTATATTCGGGCCTGTTCTAAAATAGTGCACACGTTTTCTGTACACATATTTTCTTCTAAGAAAGACACACACTCTTTCTCTAAGACTTGTATGCTGTATTTCTTGGCTCCATAAAGTATACCCATGACATTATCTCCAGTTAATGGACACTTTTCTGTGTAGACGTATCTGCGAAAGAAATATAACCATCGAATGTCTTTAAATAAATAATCTAGAAACAAAATTACTTAAGGACGAATACCGTATTAACATTTTCTTTCAGCTAGGCTGGTTAAATACTTCGCGCATTTTAATTTTAAGGGGGAATGCTCCAGTTTCCTAATTTTTTTCCCAATAATAGAATTTATTTATATTTTGTATGCTGAAATTACATGTTATTACCAATTGAAAAATAAAATAAAAATGGAAGGTCAGCGATCTTGTTTGAATTTTATAGGCATTCGTATCACATACCCCTACATCGAAAAATGCGCAATTTCTTGCACCTGTCCAAGGTCACTAAAATGTTAATAAAATGCTGTATATTCATCGTTTAGTCCCGAAAACGGATTTGAAGTAACGTCTTACATTTAATAAGAACAGAAAACCCAAAATATGTGCTACTTTAAACGCGTAAATGTATAAAACAGCATGCTCACGTGTTCGGTTAGATCAACGAAGCTGGAGTGTTTTATGTCAAAATTTGGGGGTGTCTCAAATCTGCCCACGCATGAATTTTCTTTTAACTCTGCATGGTGATAAAGGACCATATACAAGCTATGAAAATGCAATTAGTATCTTAGATAATCCAAACTGGATTCCAAAAAGCCACCTTGACTTATTCCCACTATGACATGAAACATGGCCCCTTTCTCATATGTCCCAAAACCTTAGTTTTGTGTATTTTCAAGATCTGTCAATTGAATTCGATCCTAGACACATAAGGCATTACATTAATACCAGAAAAGGTATTTGAGGAAATTATTATGAATGTTTTTTATTGAATTTATGAAAATATGCATATTTTTCTGCAAATTTTCGGAAAAGAGGAAAATTGAATTCCAAAGTAAAGTATGTTGGAGTCTTTGTCAAGATTCCATATTATCACAAAAACATGCTACATATTTCCTCTTACTTTGAGCTAAATTATATAGAAATCCAAAACCGGTAACAATGTCATATAATACATATTATTGATGAAGGTGATGTTTTGGTCCAAAACTTGTATTCAGTAAAATTTGATTGTACTCCTAAAAACATTTTTTCATTCATTAAAATCAACTGTAGCATACAGTACAAACCTACAGCAATATTCATGCTCCAAAAACTCATTGAAAAAACATAGATTAAATATAAATATTACTTTTATTTACAAAATTACATGTATGTAAGACGAGACAGGCATACATATACATATTTCTTTACTATTTGGTGGCAATGTCTATGCACCATTTTAGTGAGACTATGGCATGCAATAAATGTCAAGCCAAATGTTAAGAAATTGAAAAGACGCTTAGAACCGGTACGGTAAAGCGTCAAAAGTTGCCCTTCATGGTAACCAATACATAACCAAATGTTTATGCTCTAAGCGCCACAAATGAACTAACATGATATGGAAGGCCCCTATGATTCAGTAAAAGACTGTTATAGCATTATTTCTTTTCAGTTACATAGTTGAAAATGTGCTTGTTGGCCCTATTGGGATAAAACAGGGTGCAATTATTTCCTCAAATTACTTTTCTGACCATAGCTGAACCTGTATTGATACACAATTTATACACATTTCAATGATGTCATATGATTAACATGTTGTTTAGCCATCAATAGCCCTAAATAGCGACATGGGAGCTGGATTATCTGTTTCTGATGCATTACAACAATGTTTTAACTTTTGCACGATTATCAAATGCCACCAGAGAAATCGGTGCTTTTTCTGATTTTCTTTCTCATATTTCAAAAGATCTATAAATAACTCTTGCTGTTAGCTTTCAAAAATCACAGCTGACTTGGATAATCAAAAATGATTTTTATAGAAAATTTCCCCTCTTTTTTGTAAAGTAGGTACACTTGGGACAAGATCTAATGTGACCCTGGACAAAAATATTGTAACTTTGAAGTCTACCCCTTAGCAAACTTACATACACAATTTAAAACCTCATGGTTGTCTAAAGCTTTTCAAAAAGAGCTTATTTTTATTATATGAAATGTTGCCCCTTTTATGCTGCCACAGCAACAAAAGTTTATGACAAAAAGAAATTCTAATACACAGAGTTGTACTCCTTTAACCCAAAGATACTTTTTTATCAAGTTTCAAAAAGATTTACTTATTAGATTGGGAGAAAAAGAGTTTTTGAGAAAATGCCAACAGACAGACAGACACACGGACAGATGACAGAAAATGACCGAAAAAATGCCTTGCATCTTGATTTGTCCTCAGGTAAACTAAAATAACCAAAAAAAAAGTAAACAAAACATTTGAAAATGTCATTTTTTAAAAAATCTTAACTTTGTCCATTCTTGGAAATGTGCACTATTCAGGGGGGAAATTCCAAAAGCAACATGTTACCGGTTTTATTTTTTCTCGTTATTTCACAATAATCATCAGTATATTTGTGCGCAACTTTTACATAATTTTCAAATCTTGACAAAAACTGGAACAAAGAAAATTTTAGAACAGAATTTGCTTAAAATATTTAAAAACAATGAGTTTTTGGGTTACCCCCTTACATTAATTGATATAAAACATATTTTTGTACATAATTATATGTATTTTTGTTTCATTCATGATCACAGACTACTGGGCATTATTTTTAGAACAAATTACGCGATGAAACTTACAACCAGAACTCTTGCACACTGTTTTAATCAGGGTACCCTCTTTTTTCATGGTGAAAACTTAAAATTCCAAGAAAATTGTTTTCTGGAATGTGCGATTTGAAACATTTCATGAATATGAACCGTTATCTAGTGTACTAACTTCACGCCAAATTTCATTAAATTCCGAGCGTGGGCAGACTCCCATGTTATTTTTCCTATTCGTGAGACATCCCCTTTGCATATTTTTGGAAATATTTCAAGTTCTACATAATAGAATTTGATAAAACTCCCTCATGGTATTAAGCAACATGTCCTGGTAATAATTCAAAAAGAAAATGTATAGGTCAGCGCACTTAATAGTGAATTACAGCAATTTTTATCAGCTACACATGAACAAAATGACGCAAAACAGTGGTAACTGCATACACATATACGACTGTCTTGCTCTAAATAATCGATTTCCAACTTGAGGAAATCAGTTTCGCATAATAAATACACTTTTACCTTCGAAAATGGTGAATTGTAATGATGTTATATTATTGAAAATATGGTAGCGAAACATATTTGTACGAAACATTTAATTTACTATACAGAAAAGAACGAGTGCTCCGAAAAACTGGAGCATTCCCCCTTAAAATAGCACTCATGCGAATTGAATCAGAACTGTACAATTCTTCGGACTTCTAGTTTTTAATTGGAATTGGAGGCAGGCGTTATAACCGTAGTAAGGCATGTTTACAAGTCAATGGAATCAGTAGCTAGGTCCTTAGTTGGTGCAGAAAATCATATTGTTCCATTGGTGTGTTTCCAAAGTACTGAATACCAGGTACATATATGACAAAATAAAATGCTATGGTTTTCTGTTTACCTGAGAAGAAGTTTCATAATTTCTGGTTCAATATCCGGGATCTCTATCTGGTTTGTTGTTGTTGTTGACCATTCACCAGAAAACATGGCAAAGAACACCGGACTTCGACTGACCAGCATGTACGTGTGGCATCTCACTGGTGTTTTGTTCTTCCCCATCAGAAATGTGACGTCACACATGATCTCATTGGTCAGCATGTACTCATTTGTCTCTAGCACCGTCTTGTTTATCTGCCAACTTGTCGCCATGGTGATTATCTGTTAAAAAAGTAAACGCTTTTCCAAACGTCGCCATAGTGCAGTAATTAACAATAAACCCTAATTTGAACGGGTCTACTTTGATAGCTGCTTTACATGACAAAATGAATGTTGATTATGGCTGTCCACCTTAAATGAGATTCGCATGATGTCGGAAGTATTCGGGCGAAGTCGAAAACATTCGGTGGTGGAACTTTCCACCGCCGAATGTTTACGACCGCGCCCGAATAGTTTCGAATATGTAACGACGCCGCTCGAATAAAATCCGATGTTTAATGAATCTCAAAATGGCCACATTAAAGTGACATTTCAGAATTTTTTGTCATAAATTTTACTTTTATTTTTATCTGAAAGAGCATATTTCCTCATGAAAATTCTGAAAATTTCAAGCCAAAATATTGCGCCGTTTACGAGAAATTTATATTTTTGTGTTAAAATTGAACAAATTGTTGTGGACAACAGTTCGGATTTATATGCAATTTATCGATTATGTCTCAACTTTAAATGCGTGTTTCTCGCTTATTGGCAACAACTTAAAAAAACTAATAGTATTTATACTCATTAGAATAACCAATCTTGGCATCAAGACATACTTTAAAAATTTGAAATTGGAATGAAATGTCCCTTTAAGGGTATTCTACCTTAAGATAAAGTTTGGTATTCAAAACTATAATTATCATGTTTGGAAAAGGTTTAAAACACAGTGTCTATTTTCTAGAATTGAAAGCATATAATTAAGAAAGAGAATCTGAGTACCTAATGTACAGGCATATGGTCTTGTATTTTTTTTTAAAGGACAACGCCTTTACATCAAGGAAACAAACTCGGACCCTCTCTCAAACAAGACATCATTTTGAAGTCTCTGATAAAAGACTTGGGAGAACATTGAGTTAAAAGAAGAAAATGCTAATAGGCTAACCAGAATTTTATTCTTTTGCCTAAATATTTTCTTTTCTAATATCTTCTTTTCTATATGCATAAATGTACACAATTTTTTATCTTTACTGACATCTGCAGTGTCGTCTGCAGCAGCCGTCAAAATAAACCAGCCTAAATTGCTATATGGGAAAGGGTTAATGTGATTGGGGGAGGGTGAGTCTGGTCGTTCAATTGAAATGTTATTGTTTCTAGCTCGAAAATCAAAAATCGGAGAATGTTTTACAAATCTTCATTCATTTTCACATATTTGTGAGCCCCACACACCCCGATTCCCAGAGATTGGACGGAAAATCATTTTCTCCCGTTGCAAGGGTAGCCCAAATATTGACATTTCGTCAATTCTGGTATGCGTTTGTCCACTTTCTGAGGATGAATGGTCCAAAAACTGTGTGTATTATAAAAGATTTGTATGTAAATTACACCGTACAAACAATAGGTAAATAACTTAATGTCGATCTTTGAAGAAAATCAGTTCTTCCGGCCAGTTTGTACTTTAATGGATAGGTTGTGATTAAGAGGATAGGCTGTGATTTTTTTTGCATTTTCTTCAAGCATTACTTGGTCATTCCATTTGAATGCTTTAAACAAAATACCTTATTGGGAAAGGTGCAAAAGGCTGATTTGTTCATTTTTTTGATGTGGTAGCAATTTTATTTGGGATGGAGGGTGGCTGTTCAGATCACTGTCTAAATATTGGAGGGCTAAATTGGATTTCCCTAAATCTTCAATGTTAAATAAGTAACTTCGGAATTTTTGGCCATCTTTGGGTGGGGTGGGGTGGAGGGAACTTAAAGCATCTCACCCCACCCCCTAGCCAACCTGGCCTGTCATACTACAAAACTAGTTTGATCGATTTTGTATTGACAACAATCTACAAAACAAGTTTGATTTGATAAAATCTGACGTCATTTTCTAGTTTATAAACCTCCCCCTCATTTAGTTCTATTTTTCTCGTAGATTTCCCTTTCAGGTCACAAATACAAATTACAAAGCTATTTCACTAACGGAATAGATATTTGATACAGAGATCATAATTTATTTTATTAATCAGTACAAAACCCCAAAATTTAATGTCTTGAGTCATTTATCTACTTTCGGTTTCGATTTGGAAGATTGTTCTAAATTTTGTCTAAGCTGTCGTTAATCCAAGAACCGAATTTAACAAACTGATCCATATATTCTCACCTGGTAAAAAGTGTCGCTGTTGATAGATTTTCAAAGCTTGTTAGCAGTAAACAGTAAGCAAACAGACACGTTCAGCAGAACTCTTATCGTCTCGCGTGTTTCCTTGTTTCCTTACCGGGTTTTCAGGGTGTGCTCGATTGTACAATCTTTATCTTACTTTGAACATCATGGGCATACTCCACACAGCGACAATGCCTTACATTATCACTGCAGGCATATAAATCACGTGACTATGGTGAATGTCACGTGATATCGTAAAGATGGCGGGAATTTATTTATATTTCTGAAATCATTTTATAAATCTAATTTTATTTTTTATTTGGATTCATATCTGACACCTCATATTCTTAAAACACCACTAAAAGCATGTTTACTTTTTTGAATAAAAATCAAAATAAAAAAATTCAATTACCTGAAATCTTGGTAATTCAAGCTGTGCCGGCAGAGATCTCCCCAATCCCAATTCAGGGGAGATAACTGCGAAGGAGATTGCATCATGGGCTGGACGAAAAGCTTATCCTCATTTTTATCTATTCCATATAGCAAATACACATTGTCCTCTTTTGTAATATAAGTAGGCCTATGCCATTTAATCCTTTCCAAAACAAGACCTGATTTTGACGTCCCTGATGGAATAGGCTTGGGAAAACATTGAGACAAAAGAAGAAACTGCTGATGACCAGCAGTTTCTAATTTTGTAGCAATATTTTCCATGCCAAATTTTACACAAATTCTATCTTTAATAACAGTTATTTGTGAGTTTTTAAGTGGATCATCCTAGAAATTTGTTGTTTAGTAACGGGTTAAACAAAAAATTGCAGACGCATAGCTGATTTCATTTGACATGGGCATAGCCTTAGCTTTTTTAAAACACATTATCAAACGGTAAAATTTTGGACGAATTCCAAATTCAAAGGTGTTGCAGACGACAACTAGATCTAAAATGAATGAAACAGTTCACTTTTTATCATTTTGTATGGAAAATATTGTGGAAAATGAAGAAATTGCTTGTCACAAGCAATTTCTTCATTTTCCACAATGTTTTCTAAAGCCATTTTCTTGTGGGGAGCAGGCCCGTAGGAACAGGGGGGCTAGGGGGCTAAGCCCTCCCCCGGGCCCCAATGTTGGCCAAAAATACCGAATTTTCAAAATTTTACACCGAAAATTTTGGGAAAATCCAAATTAGCCCCCCCCCCCCCAAATATTCAGGACAAGGGCTTTAGCCCCCCAATGTGAAATTGCTTCCTATGGGCCTGGATGGCATCGATGGAGCAAGGTGGAACTGTTAATTATCATCATTTTTCGACTTTTTACTACATTTTTGTCCAGTCACGATATTATCATGGCACATGTTTACAAAAGGATGAGTGTCAATAAGGCCCTTTCCGTGACCCAGCCCGATTTTCCTCATTTTCACGACACATGACCACTTACATATTGACCTTATGAAGGCCAAGTATCAACTTGAACGGAGCCTTGGTTTGGAAGCAGGCCCGTAGGAACAGAGGGGGGGGGGCTAGGGGGTAAGCCCACCCCCCAAAGTTGGCCAGAATTGCCAAATTTTCTTAATTTTACACTGAAAATTTTGGGAAAATTCAAATTAGCCCCCCAATATACAGGACAAGGGCTTTAGCCCCCCATATGAAATTGCTTCCTACGGGCCTGGGGAGTCACTGTGTGGTAATGGGTTAATAGGCCCCTAAAATAAATTACACGCTTCAGCCTTTTCCTGTAATTTAAATCTAGTTGAATATGTTGAATTAGATCTATATTTTCTTTATTCCTTTTCGTGTAGGCCTACTATGATTGAAGTATATTTGGTGTTTGGCTATTTGCAACAAATGGGCATGCCTCGCACAAAGGCCAGTGTTATGTCAAATGAAAACAGTAGGCCTATTAGATAGGACTACTCACTGGTGGGGAACTCGGCCAAGGCGAGAGACGTTTTTTCGCGAACAATGTATTCCATTGGTGTTGTTATAAAATATCGTAACTATGGCTTTATCGAAGCCGAAGTTACGAGATTTTATAACAACAACGACAGTTTGTCAATACAAACGGTAAACCCGGTCTGTTTTTAGAACAAGTTTATTGTCATTAGAAAAATAAATCTATAAACTCACATTTAAACGCAAAATATCTATAGCCTACCTTCTCTTAGCAAAAATTGTTTTAGTTCACCACCAGTGCTAGTTTGTAAATACAAGAGACTTGAACTTTTTGAAAAGCATGCTGGTTTTAGATTTCGTAACCCATATGCCCTACTTAGGCCCTACACAATAACGCTTTTTGACGCCCACAAGAAAAATACACTCAGCAATTTCTTCATTTTCCACAATGTTAGGCCTATATTATTTTACCTAGAACGACCAAAATAAAATTATTGTAAAATTTCGTTTCATGAATGGTCGTCTGCAACAAATTTGGATTTGGATCAGCCTAGTATTTTGGTAATGGGTTAGACACTTTAAACACATCATCATGATCATGGAGATTGTGTTCTGTCATATAATATTATAATTCTCCCATGAGATGACCCCCGGACCTGCGGGAGAGGGCCCCATCCCACAACCCCCTCTTCAACTGCATTACTTTTTTTTAATCATAGCTACTCCCCTGGGAGGGGTAATGATCGCTTAAGGTAGTCCACCCGTAATGAGATTCACGCGACGTCAGAATTATTCCGGCGCGGTCGTAAACATTTGGCGGTGGAACTTTCTACCGCCGAATGTTTACGACCGCGCCCGAATAGCTTCAGACACCGCTCGAAAAAATCCGATTTTTTTGCGAATCTCAAAATGGCCACGTTATGGGTAGGCATATTCTACCTTAAGGTAGAATACCCGTAATGTGGCCATTTCGAGATCAACAAAACATCGGCTTTTTTTTTTCGAGCGGCGTCGTTGTAACGTATCCGAACCTATTCGGGCGCGGTCGTAAACATTCGGCGATGGAAAGTTCCACCGCCGAATGTTTTCGAAGTCATCCGAAAAATTCCGACGTCGCACGAATCTCATTAGGGTGGACTACCTTAACTATCAGCATCAAAATTTTAGACTGGTCCAATTTGAAAGGAAATGCAGATGACAGAATGAATGTTGAAAAGGATATTAGCCTATATGATTTGTGTATAACACAGAAAATAGAAATCTATAGCGGCTGGTCACCAGCATTTTCTTCTTTTGACTCAATGTTTTCTCAAGTCTTTACCATTAGGGACGTCAAAATCGTGTCTTGTCATGGGTAATGGTTAAAAAACGCAAAACCTCGTTAAATGTCAATTGAACGCTAGATAGTGGATACTCATTGGAACGGTCTAGATGATTCTTTATCCGGTCCAACGATGTTCTATATACTCAAACAAAACTATATAGAACTACACATGTATACATGAGTAAGGTATCAATTTACTTTAGCAATTTTCTCATTTTGTCTCAATGTTTGCTTTGCTATATATAAATTACAACTTCCACACAAAGTAGGGTAACAATATCAGAACAGAACATTTTATGTACAAAATGACTTGAACAGAATTGTTTATCATTATTATACTTCACGATAAATGACCTGGCAGAGTAGTCCATGCTAATCGAATGGAATGCTCTGTCAGGTCAATTCTCGTCCGCTATACTAAGCTTACAAACAGTTGTCACGTGTGTATTTGTAAATAGCTAGCCTTGAATCAGACCCTGTATATGAGTTTATGTTTCTTGAAAAATCAAGGGAGACTAACACTCAGAAATTAAATACCATGTACATTAACTTCCCTTGATCTAAACTATACAGGAGAGAACTGATCCCTGCCGACCAGAAAAATGCTCTGATATTTTTGGCGTTTTTCTGGTCGGTTGGCATCAATAAATGAAAACAATAAAAGGATTTTAGAAATGAGTCACATTAGAGGAAAGAAGTGGTGTAGGCTACATGCAACAAACCGCTTGAAAATTGACGCAGAACTAAAAAAGGTATTGCACAATTTCTTGGCCGAAGCGAGGCTTATTTTGCAGTAGTTGTTATCCATCCCATGATGCATAGTCCCCATCGTATAATGAATGATTTACTTCAGTGACTGCAAATAGACCTACTTTACACTTTAATTTATGATTTAATTGTAGGTAACATGAACATTATATAGACCTACATATACACACATAATTATAGGTGGATCAGTGAAAGTGAATCAGCGTGTTTGTGTGGATGTTGTGGACCAAATATGGTGGGGATAGTTTTACTTTTCTTAATTTTACTTGAAGAGATGGAAAGAACATCGAAAAAAAGCAGCATTTTGCTGCTTTTCAATAAAAACCTCGTAACTATAGCTTAGAATAAGCTGCAGTTACGAGGTTTTTGTTGAAAAGCGACAATTTTTGCTCCATTACCATCAATGTTCCAATCACAGACTACCTTTCTCATTACCGCCTAGGTTGTTGTCTGTATCGTCTTTCAAATTGGACTTATCGAACAGTTCGTCGTCTGCAAATGGTCTGACTTAACTGTAAATGATTACATAAAAGTCTATGTTAGTTTGAGATAAAGAAAGATTTGTCGACACGCCCGTTCCTTCAAGCTAAAAATTTCTCACAAAATTACTAATTACATGTCTCCTTTCATTAAAGAAAGTGCGACACTAATCAAGTTTTATAAATATAATTATATTTTTTTTTCAAACAGCGGATCTTTAGAGAAGATGCCGGTTCGAAACTCTACGAGTTCAAGGTTAGGAACTTCAGTCGCCGTGATATGACCATAGCAGTTGTTAAAAGATGCGTTACGCCAAAATAAAACAATCAACTTTTAGATGCACGACCTTAATTTAATTATTAGTATACATTTGCAATACCTTAATTAAATTCTAAGTATTCCCATTCCATGCGTCTTTTTTAGACGGACCAAATTGAAATGAGTTGTATGACAAAACATAAGAATTAAAACAAATTCATACAAATTATGTTCTGCACGACAAAAGTATTCATTGGAAGGAAGATTTTTCAAGTACCAGCATCTTCTATCGTCAATGTTTTCCAAAACACTAAGTGACAAGGTCATCAAAACAAGGGAATGGTTGAAAAAATATCACACAAACTGACATTCGAGAACTTTATATAAAATGGTGAGATCTCGACATTTTAACGCTTACAAGTATAAGTAGGGTGTTCATAATTTTGATTAAACATTCAACTTTTTATCCAAACGGAAAATTGGTTGTTTGAAGTATTGATTGGATAATCGTGCATACGAACAGATATGGATAGGTTGCGGGATGAACAGATGGATAAATCATTTCATGGACCAAAAGATTGGCAAATAAATGGGCAAATCTTTTTTGACAAACGCTGCTTACAGAACTGATAAAATCATGGCTGTCTAAAGTGTCGTGTGAGGGTAGGCCCTACACATCAATGTTTGAGTCAAATGTAAACAAACCATCCATATCCTGGTTAAAGTTTCACCTTTTTGTGTATTGAGACATTTGGATAGGTATACAATCACTGGTGGTGAACTCGGACAAAGCGAGGAACATTTTTCATGAACACAAGGTACAGATACTTCATTGCACATACGAATTTTTGTAAACAATACACGTGGCATTTTGTTTTACTTCTTTTTCCGTCTTTTTTTAAAGGATGCACTCAAATGGAAGTTACTAAGGTATGTAGATATGATTTATAATACGCACGAAAATATCAGTTTTATCGATCATTATTTTCAAATGGTATAAACGGATTGCAAGTGCACAAAGCGCATATTGAGATCATGTGGGTTGATCTTAATCGCCCGAACGAAATGGTACGATATCACTGTTTATGTTTATCTATTTGCATTGCAAGTATACAAAAAAGACATATAAATGTACAAATAAAGGCTGTAAATGGCAGTTTTCAGTGTCATGTCATTGAAAATCATTGTGCGGTTTCTTCGTGACAACGTTACAGCATGTTTCCGATGTTATCTTTTCCAGCTACGGTGTTTTATGAGCACATGTTTGATAAATTAATCGATTGCACTGGACTTAACGGCACATTTAAACATTTATTTGGTAATATCGCAACATCATCATCATCATCATCATCATCATCATCATCATCATCATCATCATCATCATCATCATCATCATCATCATCATCATCATCATCATCATCATCATCATCATCATCATCATCATCATCATCATCATCATCATCATCATCATCATCATCATCATCATCATTTTTATCGTTACCTTGGAGTTTCACCGGTAAGATTTTCGTTATGCCTTCTTAAATTTGGTACAGGTGGAGAATAAGCTATTAAATGAGAACAAGATGTATCTTGATCAGACAGTGCACATGCAAAGTCCGATCTGGATCCATGTTGGTCGCAAAAGCCTAAATGAACGTTTCCAGATCTATACTGTAATATTTGCCATTACCATTATCACCATTTATTCTAAGGAGAATCCACTGCTTCACACATCCCAGGTCCGTACGAACAGGGGGACTCTGAAGCCACCCCCCCCCTCCCCCCCTCATAGTTGGCAAAAATGCCGAATTTTCATCATTTCACATTTAAAACTTATGGCAAATCTAATTTAGTCCCCCCCCTCCCCGAATATTAGACACTGGACTAGACAGGGCCCATATGGAATTGCTTTCTACGGGCATGCATTCTAAAGTATACTAACGGGAAAAGTTAACAGTGCGCATTTCCTTTTTAATTTTAAACACCTTGATTGCATGCGGTACATGAATAAAATTTTACAAATGCACATTTAATCTTTTACTTTCAATAATTGTCAATTTATCACTATACTTGTTATTACTGTAACAATTCCTGAAAGTGGATAAGGATAAGATTCGCGTTTACAAGACATTTTCGAGTGTGAACACCGTTGGTATTAATACATGCTATGCAATTGTCCTTAGAAAACAATAGATGCTGTCTAAACCACTGAAGGTAATGTTGTCAATAACATCGTAGCAAGACTATGGGTATCGCAAGACGTCTGAAACGGATGGTCTAGTACGTTAATCAGCCTCTACTGCTGATAGAACTCAACCCAGGAAGCAATCTATCTGTAACGTTTGCCTTTTTCTGTCGATTTTACAGGTAGTAGTCCCGATAATGGTTGTCTTGTCGGAATGACGTCACGTGTAGACGTTGGATGTGTTGGAATCGTCTCAAAATTGTAGCATGGCAAGAAAATCGAAACAGTCTAATTAATGGGGTAATTCGACTGTTTTCGATTTACTTGCCATGCTTCAATATCTTGTATTTATTTCGGTACATTTATGAATAATTCTAAAATTGGCGACCATTTGCATTAGACAGGTGGCTACTTTCTTATGACGGGGATTATATTTGTGCTAATATGATTAAATCCATTTGTTTCAATATTTTAGATTTCTGGAAGATAAAATGTTAAAAAAGACATTTCACTACATTTCTCCTGAAACAAAAGTTTACGTTCATGATCTGTTTTCATGACTTTATAACATCGCCGCCAAACAATACGACGTTGTTCCCGCGTTTTGTGTAATTGGCGTTGAAGAACGTATAGCTTATTGTCATACAACTTCTACTTTTTCAATTTTCAGTTTAACCTCTTAACAATACAATGTCCAATAGGATATACAAACTAAAATCAAAATTGAAATTAGCATATTTTTGTGTATATTATTATACGCATGTGGCATGTTTCCATGGTGATTTCTTTAATTTAGGACGGTGGAACTTTCCTATTTCTATATATTTAATTCTTATACCTATGTTTATATATTTTTTAAGTTCTGCTTCGAAAGGCCACACTAATACTTAATGTACAATGACTTTGTAAATATGACAGTCCAAAAAACTTTCAGACAGTTTTCAAGAGAATTTTCGTCGCTATGCATTCCGACTTTTGTATTTTCCCCAATATTATTGTTGACAGATTACGTTAAAATCATTGTTTGGGAAAGGGTTAAAATGTTTCACTCATCAATAGGAAGAACACATGAATAAGAGATATCGGTTATGGCAATCAATTGTGTGCTAAAATAGACTTGGTTACTGTTCTGTTTTTATAAACCGTTGGTATTGGTATAAAATGTCGTAACTACAGCTTCAAACAAGCTCTAGTTGCGACGTTTTACATTTACATTTACGGAATGCCATCGTAGTCCGAAATTAATCACTACTTTCTTGATAAAATTGATCCATATTCAAAGACGAAGCAATGAAATACATTATGTATTTCCGAAACAGTTTCCCCCATTTAGAAAGGTTTGGAAAAACATTGAATCAAAAGAAGAATAGATCTATACTGAAAATAATTTGACTCTTTTTTCTTAATATTTTCCTTTCATATTTTCTTATTTAGTACACACATTTTAATTCTCAACATAATAAATTAATGTATTTTGACACCAAGAGCAGTCAGCTAGAGAACTTGGCGGACGGGTAGAAAAACGGACGGACGGGCAAACGAAGCACTTTCTATATGGTGGTCATTACTGAAAGCCTTCTAATTGGGGGCTGCAATACCAGATAGGCCTATTGTTTTGGAAATGATTATTGTATACCATTTATTCGTCTTTGAAAAAGAATAATTTTTATCTTCTATATATAGACCTAGTGACGTTTTTTCGGACAAACACTAATGCTTCGTCGGTGTAAATCTAAAACGTCACAAACTCAACTTTATTGAAGGTGTAGTTACGGGCTTTTATAACAACACCTACGATTTATCCATATTTAACCGAAAACCCATTCTATTGTTAGGACAAAAGTCATTGCAATTCGAACAGCCATTGAAAATGTTCACGGTGTCATGAATAAACCGTACAAGTCCCCTTCAAAAAACGTTAACTACGATTTTCACATCGGAAAAAAACTTCTACTCCAAGAATTGTAATACCAACTTCAGAATCAGTCAGAGAAATGAAATAACAAAAATTACAATAGCCTCTAAGTGTCTCTCCAATTCGTCCATATTGTTTTGGGCGTATAAACACGTGCAAATCGTTGTGTACATGCTCAAACTAGTAAAACTGTTTTTAAACGCGCATTTAAACATGAAGTATCTGTACCTTGTGTTCATGAAAAATGTTCCTCGCTTTGTCCGAGTTCACCACCAGTGACAATGGTATGTTAATTATTTTACAAGTTTCCTTTTATCTTTCAGTTATCATTTGAACAATTATTTAACCATCCTGAATTTTGATGACATGCAAAATGCAGATTTTGAAATTGTTTTTGATAAACATTGATAATTCAAAGCTTCTTTTCCGTCGTTGATGTTGTCGATATGTCATATTTATTGTTAAGAGATTGAGGAGATTTCGAAATGTCAAGATTTGTTATCCTGTAAGATAAAAAGGTGTAGATCTCTTATGCCTTTCAAATACAAGACCTTTGGACGTTCCTAAGAAAGAGGATTGGGAAAACATTGAGACAAAAGAAGAAAATGCTGATTATCAGCATTTTCTTCTTTTGCCTCAATATTTTCTGAGCTATTTCACATACAAATCATTTCTTTATCAACATTCATCTGTCGTCTACAGCAGCTTTCAAATATGAACACCCTATTTTTTTGTTCTTGGGAAAAGTTTAATTGAAGTTGCTTGCCCCGATAGGCGAGTCGAGAATGTTGACGTTAAGGTTTACGAACTGAGAATGAAATGCAGAGCCATAGGCAAAATTTGAAAAGTGCCATTAATTCCTAAACTGTGGTATATTTTCATTCCAAATACAAGCATTAGCATTTTGTATGGTTTAGAATTTTGAATTGATGCATACTTACGGAAATATTTGACAAAAATGTTCAAAATTACCTCCCTTGTATATGAATATAGAGCAAAATAATATTTGTAAATTATTTTCTTCTTGAAGCATAATCTTGAAATCCTGCACGGTGAATCAACTAATGTGAAGTGTATGTACAAGTATGTGTAATTTGATGCATTTTGTATGGCTAGAAAGTGGTGTTTTCATTCTCAGTTCGTAAACCTTAATCAACCTATAGGGGGTATCGTTTTAACGAGGGTTCGAATACAAACTTGGCCAATGTGCAGCTTGGTGACATTCAACAGAAATTAAATGTCTCTCACATAATTATTATCAGGCTATTATCGTCTATGCTTGTCCATTCTGACACACAAACGATTTTCACTTACTTCCAGGCAACATAATTTTCGACGTGTCAAAATAGAAAGTTGCTGCCTACAGCAATACCAATGTTGCCTAATATATGAAGCCTAATGAGTAGGACTATCTTGTAGCCTAAAAGAACATTAATTTTATTGAGAGACTATGAGAAAGGAGGGGTTTCCATAAGGCCATTTTCCTGGGACCTAAATTTTCCAATGATATTTTTAGTACAAATAGATACATAAAGGGGACGTGTTTTGCCGAAAAGTCTGAATCGAACGGACCTTTGGTTTGGTGTATATTGTATATTGAAAGTGGGTGGGGTAATTCTTTTCAGGCGCTACCTAAGGTTCTTATTAATCAATTTTCTATCTAAATGTAAATAATTGGCGAATTTTTAAAAATATTATGTTTTGTATATGATATCAAAAAATGCAATTTTGCCAAATTCAATGGCGGATAACTCAAAATTTACGATTCCAATATGAATGAAAATCACACTCACCCAAGATATTATAAATGCAAACATTTTCACTTGGTTTTGCATTTGATTGGGTAATATTTGAAATTTTTTGAATGCAAAAATTGTCAAAAATAGCATTTTTTGACATTCAAGGGCACATAACTCAGCACTTTCTGCAGCAATTCCGTCCAAAATTAATATAACACAAGGGCTTATGACCATACACATTTTGACAAAGTTTGGTGAAGATCGGATAATATTTGTGGATTCTAGAGTGTAAACCTGATATTATGGACGGGCAGACAGACAGACGGACGGACAACAGACGAAAGTGACCACAATAGCTTATTTGTAGTACTATTTGCTGAGGCCAGCTATAATTCAAGCTAATTAAACATTTCTGCCTTTCTATACGAAAAAAAGTCAGAAAAAAATGTATTTTGTTATTTATTCCACAATTTGTCATGGGTTTTCGTGCATTCAAGGGCCCGTAACTCATTTACTCGACTAGTTATCAAAAATCCCTCATAATTTTGCAATGACGATTTATTAACAAGTTCTCACCTAAAGTATTATTCCATTATGTCGCTTTATAAAAACGTGTTGATGTTTTCCGCAAAGTTGGGAGATGAAAATATACAAGAAATTCAAAAATTACATGAAATTCCAAATATTTTAATATATATAATAAGCAAGCCAATGGATTTAATGTCATCTTGACATGGGCTCATATACAAAACATAATATTTTTAAAAAATTCGCCAATTATTTACATTTAGATAGAAAATTGATTAATAAGAACCTTAGGTAGCGCCTGAAAAGAATTACCCCACCCACTTTCAATATACAATATACACCAAACCAAAGGTCCGTTCGATTCAGACTTTTCGGCAAAACACGTCCCCTTTATGTATCTATTTGTACTAAAAATATCATTGGAAAATTTAGGTCCCAGGAAAATGGCCTTATGGAAACCCCTCCTTTCTGATAACCAGCTAGCATTCTAATTGTTCATTTCTCTCAATACTTGCCCAAAACCGTCTAAACAATGACACATAATCCAAAAAAGGATTTGTGGGAAAATTGTTTTCAAAGTGGAAAAATGCAGGTTTCAAATGTACGCTAAAGGGTATTTAGGCTATGAAAACCCCAACCCGGAAAACATAATATAATTTCAATGTTTTATGCTCAACAGAGCATGTAATTAGAAAAATATTCCAGATGAAAAACAATTCAAGAGACTGAAAATTTTGTAAATTCGACAATCGAAAACAAGACAAATTTTATCCAACGTTGTCCCCAAAGAAGAAAGGCATTGACATGCAATATAATTATACTTTATAATTCCTCCTTTAACCCATAATAACCAGACGCCAAAATTTCGGACTGTTCCAAATTCAAAGACAATGCAGACGACAATTTCAGGTGAATATAATTTCATTTTTTTGCCTTATTGAGTAGAAAACATTGTGGGAAATGAAGAGATTGCTTGTCACAAGCAATTTCTTCATTTACTACAATGTTTTTCTAAAGCCTTTATCTTGAAGAGTGTCAAAAAGCGACAATGTTTGGAAATGGGTTAAGTAATATCCGCGATGTTTTTGTATTCTTGCCACGAGCGTTAGTTAACACCCAACATTATCTAATGTTGATTTAAAACTAGTATTTTCTTCTATGTGCTTGATATTGTCCTAAATTTCTGTTTTACCCGTTTAGAAATCAGATATTGTTTGAGAAAACGTGATGGGACACAAAATACATCGTACTAATCAAACATTTTCCCAAAGATTAACTCCTTGCAGAGTCAGTTTTTTGAAAACAAGAGAAACAAGATTTTCTTCTTCTTTTATGCCAATTAGCCTACTAGCATTTTCATTTTACTTCAACACTTTTGAACCTTCATGTTTAAAGTGAGTATGATTCATTCTGTAAAGGCTCAGTCACATAAAATACTGCGTCCACATCATGTCCGCAACGCATCCAAAATACGCTGTACGACTGACCACCTTTGCACATGCTCCGGTCGTAATATGGATGCGGAATTGTGCATGCGGCCAGACCTTAACTTTTTTTGAATTGTACCAGTCTAAATTTTTGTGATCCAAAAGTGGTTAATTCGAAGCTCCTACTCATATCTCTAAATTTTGCTTGCAGGCTTTCAAGTTTTCCGAAGAGGATATAAAAGGTAAGTCGATTATAAAGATAAGATATAGATTTTCTAGAAAATTTGTTCCTTTTACTTATCATTGTATAAACGTATGAACTTAATCGTGGTATAAATGTTTAATTTAAGTATTAATTATGTGGTAATCGTTTTTACATGACAATAATTTACGATTCATTGCCCTTTATAAACATCTCATTACCGTTTAAGATCCCATAAGCTCTAGATATAATTTCTAGCGCCAATCATTAGTTGTAAAAACGAATGTCATTACTTCTGTAATTCTATCTAAAAGTTTATTCATCACGGATTACCACACACCTGCCGCGAATCAAGAGGGCGTTCAAACGAACCATTCTCTGTAGTATGATTATCAAATTGTGTTAATACTAGTAAAACGACCCCCATTTTTGTATGTTCGAACCCTCTTTAAAGAAATCTTGGACCCGCCACAGAACACGGTGTTATTTTGGAGGGCTTTAAAAACAAAGGTTCAAGCAATTAGAAATAATACACGGCAATTTCAATCCATTTCCACGGATGGCGTCCGGGTATACCTCGTCAATTCCCATTGCCACGGATGACGCCCGAATTTGCACGAAGTTTTTGGTTGATAATGATGGATGGAATATCTTAACCCATTACCAGACGGCAACATTTTAGGGCGATCCAAATTCAAAGATGTTGCAGACGACAATTCCAAGTGCATGATTTAAAATTTCTTGGTCTTTTTGTATAGAAAATATTGCGGCAAATGAAGAAATTGCTTGTCACAAGCAATTTCTTCATTTTCCACAATGTTTTCAAAAGGCAATATCTTACAGGGAGTCAAAAGGAGTCATTGTGTGGTAACGGGTTAGACTCGTTTTACGCAAACTCTCTTTTTTGTTTTATTACAGAATTTAAGAGCGCGTTTGAGCTTTTTGACAAGAATAAGGACAGCTTTATCACACTAGATGAGTTGAAAGGCGTTATGGAATCCATGGGTAACAAGCCTACAGACCAGGAGATTGACAGGATGATCGAGGAAATCGACGCTGACGGTAAAATTTTATATTATCATTTTAAAATCCAATTTCAATTATTTTTTTTCTAAAAATAGACTGTGTTTACCGTCATGTTTTGATAAACCGTCGGTGTTGTCATAAAATCCCTTAACGACGGCTTGAATCATACCGTAGTTACGAGATTTTATAACAACGCCCACGAAATATTATTTGTTAGTCCGATTATGTCACGGTTAAGTTGATAAAATCGTTCCCTGTTATGCTGCTATCTATAGACCAACAAATAAGATACAATGTGTGGTCAACAGTAAAATTTCTCCATAATTTCAATATACATTTGCAAAAAATCAATCGTTGTATGTTGTTGGTCTATATCTACATACATGTGAACATATATTACTGATTCTAACACCGATTTTTAATTTCAAATTTAACCCATTACCACACACTTACTCTTTTACACTCGTCTCAAGGTAATGGCGTGGAAAAATATTGTGGAAAATGAAAAAAAATGCTTGTGACAAGCAATTTCTTCATTTCCCACAATGTTTTCTACCCTAAAAGTAATTAAGTTTCAAAATTTCATCACATTGAAAATATTGTCTGCAACTTCTTTCAAGTTGGATCATCATAATATTTTGTCGTTTGGCAATGGGTTAATGAAGAGAGGATAGATGGTATATGATTAGAATCCGGCTCTGTTAATATGCTGTCATCTTTCTCTCGCCAATGAACCATTTGTTCACGTTAAGTGTACATTGGATGTACAGATCTTGGTCCAGAATGGATAATGTATTTCTACTGGTGCAAGAAATTCTTGGAACGGTGAATCAATGTATTTTTCCCTTTCCTCTTGCAGGTGACAAAAAGATCAATTTCTCAGAGTTTCTAAATCTTATGGCGGCAAGTTTTAAGAAGAGACAAAATGCCAGTACACTCAGTGAATTACAGAATACATTTAAACTATTTGACAAGAACAATGACGGTTTTATAACATTCACCGAGATGAAAACAGCTTTAAGTAAGAGGTTTCATTTAACTATTTCGCTTTCCCAAATAATATATGATGACATGTACAGAAATAAATGTAGACTAGCCTACAAAACATAAATACCTAAATCTTAGGAAATCATTATGATGAAAAAGAAGAAAATGATGATTATTAATCCAGCACTTTCACATTTTTCCTCTATATTTTCTAGACCCAAATAGATATAGTAAACTTTAATATCCTTGAAAAATTATTTTGTTTCCTATAACTCATTGGCATTTTGACCAATCTATGATTTTGTAGCTTGGAAGCAGTAGACACGACGATAGAGCATACAATTTATGTACTGTTTTGGAGATGTACAGTAGAAATAAGATGTAAATGATCACCCAAAAGACCGACATTTTTAGAAGTAATACATGTATATAGAGTTAAAGAGTAGACAACGTGTTAAAACAGAATAAGGAATTGCTAATTTTAAGGTTGTCCACCGCCAATAAGATTCACGCGACGTCAGAATTATTTGGTCGACGTCGTAAACATTCGGCGGTGAAACGTTCCACCGTCGAATGTTTACGACGTTACCCGAATAGGTTCAGATACATGCTTACGAATGTTAACGACGCCTAACGAAAAATTCCGACTTCGCCGCGAATCTCATTTGGTGTGGACAACCTTAACGCCGTTTACATCGATTTCTGACTATCATTTTCCTGCAATATTTCTGTTGTTATTACAGATGATTTGGGAGAACACATGTCTGATTATGAGGTAGAAGAAATGATCCGAGCAGCAGATACAAATGGAGATGGAATGGTTGATTATAATGGTGAGTTCAGGGGACGTATTCACTAACATTTCTAAATCGTCTGTCTAAATTTGAATTTCATAACAAGTCATCTGATTGGACGAGACGTATGTCTCGGTCAATCAGATAGGTTATTGTGTAAGGTTAAAGGCATATCGTAGATAAGACTGATAAGTGAATACCACACTAAGTTTAAGTATATGTTTGTAGGCCTATATTCACTGCCAACAGTGCATTGGCTTTTGGATTCTGATTTAACATAAATATGAGCCGAGGCCTGAAAAGGGGGGGGGGGGCGTTGTGGGATGTAGCGTATGAGGCCTAGATGGATCAAGACCAGTATGTGCGTAAGTATCAGTTCATCAGAACCAAGATTATCTAATTACAGTTGCTATAAATCTTGTATAAGCTATTAGAGAACGGCATGGTTCTTGATCAGGCTGCGTGTATACGAAGGCTGATCTGATAGGCCTGCTTCTATGTTGGTCTAAAATGCCTTAAGGTGGAAGACTTTAAGTCTGTTTAAAAATGCAATTAAAAGTGGTACTTAATAACTTTGAGTTATGGTGAATTCAAAGCCACGTTGAAAAAGAGTTATGTATAGTCATATTCCACCTCACACCGTACAGCCCGCTGCGTCGAAGACAAACGAAAGTCAGCGAAGACAGATTCGGCATCTGATGTCAGGTGCACGGTAGGTCAAATTAATTTATTCTTATAAATAAACGAAAGGATCTATGGTATTCTATAGTTGATAAATACGCGTGTAAGTGTTCCATGTTTCTACAAAATAAACATTTCCACGTATCCCTCGCAAATAAATATTTAATATTTGAATGGTGTAGAGATATCTCGCATTTTGTGTCTATGCATTTCAAGACCGCATTAATTATAATAACACCAAACGACTCGCCCGGAGGAAGAAATAGGGATGGGAAACAATAAACGAGCAGCACACAGGGGGGTCCCAAAAAAGTATTACAAATCCAGAAAAGTTTCACCCAATGTCCCAGATTCCTTTGGAACATTTATGGTATGTATGCATGTATACCAATCTACACTGTTTGCATATTTCATTTGGAATCCGCCATTAGAAATAACCACTTTTTCTGTGTATACGTGAATGCAGATCTGTCGACGTCGACAATCACTAATATTTCCGATCTGTCTTCTCCAGCAACTCCGTAAAATCGAATCTGTCCATAGAGGCAACATTCTTTTTGACTACATGTCGTCTTTCAGGACACACAATTCGTTTATAGTTTCGAATTACGGCTTCAAATTTGGAGTAAATATCGTTGGATGATTAAACTTTAATCGCGTACAAGTTAATTTGTAACATATTGAGAGATATGTAGGCCAGTCACTTTAGCCGAAAAATAGGCCCAACCCACCACTTATTCTAACAGAAACGAAACCAACATTTTTATTATCTACAACCATCTACTCATTCCAGAAAAAAAGTCCTCAAATGTTACTCGAGGGGAAATATGAAAAATATCGATCTAACGAAGAGACCCCTACAAGGCAAGCTAAAAGAATGTTTTTCCGTGTAGGCTTAGAAACCCATCTTTTAAAACCAAATATGTTATTGCGGATGAAACATGTTATAGATAACGTAATATTAGGGGTTTATAAAAAAAAACACAGACTTTGATATTTTCTTTATTTCAATTAGACATGGAAAATGAGTTTGCAGGTGAAATTACCCCACCCACTCATTTACTAAGGTTAACTTATCAAATACATTTAAACCGACATCTGAACGTAAAGATTAGACTTCCCATTCTAAAGCTGCTACAGACGACAAAAACAATTTGCAAAAAGATCGGATTTGTGTACATTATAGCAAAGAAAATATTGATACAAAAGGATAAAAATCTGATTGTCATCACTTTCATCTTTTGTAGTTTATTTTACGATTCGATTCTCTTCACAGACCGCAAATCAATAATTGTTTTTCATTTCTGATTGAATTTTTCTATCTAGAAAGCCACCGGCCAATAAGGCATATAAGGAATACTTTTATCCAGTTAACAGTGACGTAATTTCAGACAAACAACAGTATCTCGTAGGTGTTGTTATAAAATCTCGTAACTACGGCTTGAATCAACGGAAACCGAGTCTATTTTAGCACAAAATTCATTTCTATCACTTTGTAATGGATTTCGAGTCATAATGATAATAATAATAAATAATAATAAAATCGTTTGTATGTTTTTGTATTATGTGCAATTCAAGGTTATGTAAGACAAAATAGTATATCTATATGCATATTTGATGTTGTATAATTATCACTGTGTTGTAAGTTGTACGTTAGGTTTGTGTAGTCATTCAAAGATGGCGACAACAATACAGCATGAGAGGTAGGTGTCTTAGTTTTTCATTGATAAATTTCTTAAACGGTCGTATCTTGCCTTGATACTGATATCATTATACAGGGGAAATGTATACCTATCAACGGTTCTATATATCAAAGTACCAGTGTTGTCCTATCGTAGTCAGTCGTTGTGCAAAGACAGCCCAACACGGAAAACTTTTTTCGAAGCGAGAAAGTTGCCCTTTTAAGGATGATTACATAGTAAACAGCGAACTAGGGAACAAACTATTGCTCTTACTTGGATGTTTTTAACATGCTCTTTTCTATGGTTACTGTTATTTTACACAAAAATGTCTAGAATGACCACAAACACCGTGTTTATGAAATGGCCAGACAACGGTGTAGTCAGAGTGAAAATATGCAGACACAACGGTGCAGTTTCTGTGTTTTTATGTACGGTGTGGTTATATTTTCATAACAAATTGTGAACGGTGTAGACATAATGCAATTGTGAACGGTGTAGACTTGAAGTAATACAGAACTTATCATTTCTGGAATGATAATATTTTTATGTTTAATGATAACGTTTTCACGGCTGAGAATCATGTTTTACAATTACTACCGAAATTCTTCAACAATTATGTTAATAATTTTTTATGTGACTGACTTGTAAATGCTTTGCAGCAAAGAAGGTGACAATATGTCTACAAAATATACTTTAATCAAAATATATCAGAATCTAGTTTCCTTGCTATTTGTCAAAGCAATTCCGTAAGGGTCAAATAGTAGAAATTACCAAGAATCTGCTGGCGTCTGTTTTATTTTTTTCTTTATTTTCAGTTCCATGCTGTTCACCTATTACTACTGTCATTTCGAAGGGGGTTTCGAAAAGGTTGTGAAGCATTCGGAACAGGACCATTCCAGTCAGATATTAAAAGTGCGCAGGGGGGGGGGGAGAGGGGGGAGATCAATGATCAGACGGGTAAAAAAGATTTGAAAACTCTGAACTTTAGCATTATTCCTGATATTATCAAGAAGTCAGACTAGGACATCATCCCCATTTGCGAGCATAGAATACACAAGATAGACCTCATCAACGTAGAAAAAAGGATTTTGGAGTTAACAAGATTCTTTCTATCGATGATATCCCCGGTTTTGAATGCATGAGTCCTGAACATAAAAAAAATGACGAAGTTCAACACCCCATAAAGTCGTTCAAAAAGCCCCGACCTTAATTCCTGATATTTCCATTGGACGTGCTAAAACAGATGAAACGGATAGGGTCTCTTCTCTTTCCCCACGAGAACATGAAAACAATGGCCGAAATGAACAGTTTGTTCCCAGATGTGATTAAGTCATTGAGAAGCGTTGATCAACTTGGTATTTGTTTATTTTGGTCAATGAAGGTCGGCTCTCGATGGAAAACATTGCATTTCATTTATTTATGGATGTGTGTAAGTTACACTGTCTTGGGAGTACTTCAATGCGTTTTACTCCAATAGTCAAACGATTTTGGCGAATAGAATATTGTCTTTTTCATTGCAAATGGTTACATTTTATGAGTGAGCCCAAAAAATCTTGGTCAGAAAATTGTCAGTCCTGAAGAAGAAGTTCATTACGTATGAAAATTCCAAAATGAATTTTGCAGTTCCAGAATTCTATTTTCAAGACTTATTTACTTAAGTCGAACAAGACGAAAAAAAGGCCCAAATGTTTATGAAACAAATTTATAATTTATGTTTTGTTATTTATAATTTATGTTTTGTTGATTGAATCCTTTATTTTGGGTAAAATCAGACTTTTCAATGAGGGGTCAATTTGAAAACAAGATAGATATTTTGTGATGGTATTCCTTTTGATTATCATTTCCGTCAGATGTTTATTCAATCACAAATAACAAAAATGTCTCCCGAAAATTAAATCAAACATACATTGAACTGTTTAAGGCTTAGGAGAATGAAGAAAAGAGAAAACATATTTTCTTAACTTTTGTTTTCATTTACTTTGAGGATGGCAGCATTTTCATCTGAGTTTTCTAAGACCAAAGTATTTGAGGGAGATAAAACAGATGATCTGCTATCTGTTAGAGCTAGTTCGCCCTATACAACATACCAAGTCTACACCGTTCACAATTTGTTGTGAAAATAATAACTACACCGTACAGATAACACAGAAACGGCACCGTTGTGTCTGCATATTTTCACTGTGACTACACCGTTGTTTGGCCATTTAGTAAACACAGCGTTTGTGGTCATTCTAGACATTTGTGTGTAAAATAACGGTAACCATAGAAAAGAGCATGTTAAAAACATCCAAGTTAGAGCAATAGTTTGTTCCCTAGTTCGCTGTTTACTATGTAATCATCCTTAAAAGGGCAACTTTCTCGCTTCGAAAAAAATTTTCCGTGTTGGGCTGTCTTTGCACAACGACTGACTACGATAGGACAACACTGGTACTTGGCTATATAGCACCGTGAATAGGTATACATTTCTCCTGTACAATGATATCAGTATCAAGACAAGATACGGCCATTTAAGGAAATTATCGACGAAAAAATAAGACACCTACCTCTAACGATTTTCCACCGACGCCATCTTTGATTGACCACTCAAAACTTCCGTACAAACTACACAAATCTAACGTACAACTTACAACACAGTGATTATAACCCAAAGACAAGAACTGCTTTATTAGATATATTTGAGTGTTTGTGTGTTGGTGCGGAACTGGATAAGCGACCATTTTAATCCTTCAGACTACCGAATATGTAGATCGAATTGTGCCTCAGTAATGTCTGATCAAGGTCGACAATATAAAAGACGGTATAGGACACGAAAAAATGATATAGGAACAACGGGCTTTGTGATCAAACAGTCCGTACACACAGCCTGATCTCGATCTAGATCTGCAGTGTGTTTGTATTAAATGTTATAAAGGCCTTTTTTCCAGATACAAGTTCATCTGGATGGCACTTATAAATCCAATCCATTTCGAAATCTTCATTAATAAAGAGCTCATTAGTGCAGCTTACACCACAACCTGTTGAACAGGACAGACCATGTTTCCTTCATGTGCACATTTTGGAATCACAATTTAGTTTGCAATTTCATCTAATTATTTTGAGCAGGCGTTCGGTTGCAGCAGACAAGTGTGTTTTAACTGGATTTAATTTGTTGTTGATTTTGTTCCAGCCCCATTCAGTTGGTTCTATCGTGTTTCCTACCCACGTTTGGACTTGAAGATAGGCTCTAAAACTGTGGTATATGGCAGCAACTTCAGTTGGCGGAAGACTTTTAATTTGTACAAATATAGAGCCTTTATGAAAATTATAATTTTACGAATTATGGTTATGTATCTGTTGGTTTTTAATTGGACGTCCGAAAGGACGTACAATTCTTATAACCACTTTTGGACAGGCGAAATGGGTTTTCATTTCCAAAAAACCCTTTCTCAGACTCAATTGCCAGTTGACCAAAATTCAAAATAGATTTTGCGACCATACAGGAAAACTGTCGTATCTTTTCCTACTTTCTATGTGTTCTCTAACAAATACTATAAGATTCATTGGCCGATTCAATTCATGCCACGTCTTAACCAACTTTACGATCTTTTTTCGATTTAATCATTTTCTTGTAGTTTTTTGACTTTCGTAATATTTATTGTGTAAAGGGTAAGATCTTTAGAAAGCGACACATGCATACACTATGGTTATAATGTAAACAGACACCCTATATCATCAGCAGCAGCGATAGCTCAAACGGGGAAGGATTAACCTCGCAACCTTTTTTTCAGTTTGAAATTTGGAACGCCGTTGGTTCAAAACCAGTTCGGATTATTTCTTCTGTAAAACGTTTGTTTTTCTTGATGTGTTTACTGAAAACACACATTTTAGAATGATTACCCAATTTAATGCACGTATTGTGTATGATGGGTTCCTTTTCTTTGATCATTGTTGTTTAAGTCTTTGACATGTTTAAAGGAACGGGGTTTCCACGAGACGTACTTTGGAACCAGGGTTTTGAAATTGATTATCGGGGAGTGAGTTCATTTCGCAACTCGGGTTCGACTCAATGACAAATCGGGGTTCCATCTGAACAGCCTCAGATGAGACACTAGTGAAATCCACGAGTTTTTTTTTCTCCAGCATCTGTATCACTGATATTCGACAGTATCATGACCTATTTACATACTGATCGATGATCATGACAACAATGATTATTACTAGTATAAGACTAAGTGACAGCGATCTGTATTTATTTCGTTTAAGAGACCCGTTTACGTGTATTGAGCTAAGAAGATGAAGCAATGGGTCTGCAACAGATGGTACCTGGATGATCGTATGAATATGTTTACAGATAGGGACATTGCTATTCTCAAGTTTTCGTTGATAATGATATGAAGATTTAAATTGCTTATTGTACTCCACTGCCATTTTCCCGACGGCACGTTCCCAATTTCTTCTTTTTATGCACATCTGTAGATGTAAGGATGCTGCGGTAGTACTGGTATGAGGAATCCATGGTTAGGTGCTCCAATTCATCTGGTATTTTGTTTCAGGAAAAGTATGTATTGAATTTGTTTTGTAACCACAACCAGGGAAAACTGCTACCGTGTTTTTTTTCTTTTTTTACTCTAAACAGGAATAAAAATCAAAGTGCTTGGAGCACTATATTTAGACGCCTCTCATTGATTGAGCGGAATTGTATGTAAATGATAGGCGTTTCATTACTTTATTTCGTTGAATTTGTGTTAAGATCGATTCTAAATCACTGCGGTCGTTTTTTCGCCAACGATGGTGGAGATAGAAGTCGAACAAGAGTGCCATGGTCACAATATACGCCGCCACTTATAAAACTTGAGACAAAAAAAATGACATTGACAAGGATTTATAAATATTCACACAAAAACCTGTAAAAAGTTGTGTTCACAAAAAGGTTTTTATAAATATCCAGTCAAAAACCTGGAAGGAATTGCGTTCACGAGACTGAAATATCATTAAGCCCTAGAGACTAAGATTGAAGGGGGCATAACTCAGGCAAAAATCAATGAACCATAAAATCCTTACTTCATGCACATCTACCAATTAAGGTAATAACATCCACCAAGTTTCATAAGGATCAGTCAGAATCTTAGAAGAAGTTGTGTTGACAAGGCTGCAATTTCAATCAGCCCCAGAGACTAAGTTTTAAGGGGGCATAACTCTAGAAAAAATCAATGAACCATAAAATCCTTCCTTCATGCAAATCTACCAATTGAGGTGATTGACCAAGTGTCATTAATATCCAGCCATAAACGTAGAAGGACTTGCGTTGACAAGGCTGCAATTTCAATAAGCCCCACAGACTAAGTTTTAAGGGGGCATAACTCTGGCAAAAATCAATGAACCATAAAATTCTTCCTTCATGCACATCTACCAATTGAGGTGATAACATTGACCAAGTTTCATTAAGATCTAGCCAGAAACTTAGGAGGAGTTGTGTTGACAAGGCTGCAATTTCAATAAGCCCCAGAGACTAAGCTTTTAAGGGGCATAACTCAGGCAAAAATCAACGAACCATAAAATCCTTCCTTCATGCACATCTACCAATTGAGGTGATAACATTGACCAAGTTTCATTAAGATCCAGCTAGAAACTTAGGAGGAGTTGCGTTGACAAGGCTGCAATTTCAATAAGCCCCAGAGACTAAGTTTTTAAGGGGCATAACTCAGGCAAAAATCAACGAACCATAAAATCCTTCCTTCATGCACATCTACCAATTGAGGTGATAACATTGACCAAGTTTCAAGAAGATCCAGCCAGAAACTTAGGAGAAGTTGCATTGACAAAAAAAGTGGACGGACGAACGGACGGACGGATGGACGGACGGACGGATGGACGGACAGACGGAGAAGATGACGCCAATATACGTCCGCCTCCGGCGGCGTATAAAAAAAGATGATTAAAACGAACAATGTCTGAGTAGAATTCGAACCCAGGGACTTCCGGATATAACATGTGTAAAGAGTACAAGGTGAGTGCTCTGCTAAGTGAGCTATCGCGGCTTTCATTTATGTAGCGCGTTGGCTTACATTTTGAATAAATTGCTTTGTAGCGTACTTTATAAAATCAATGAAAAGTATAACTGACGACAATACTCATAGTAAACCGAAACAAGAAGACAAAAGTGCTAATCGCATGGCCTTAATTGAATTTGGTAATCAAATTAATAGTGATTATTCATAGCGACAAATCAGTTGTCTTGAAACGGCAATCAAATCAATTTGAAGCCTGAGAAGGGTTTTCTGGTATTAAAGCCGATTTCGTATGTCCGAAACCGATCTTATAGAATTAAACACAGAAGAATGAATAAAATATCTTTCGTTCATGTACAATCCCGCTCAATCAATCAGAGACGTCCAATTACAGTGCTCTCAGCACTTTGATTCGTAAAGTTAGTACCGTTAAAAATCAGAAAAAGTCATAACCATGCTTATCATCACTTTTCTCTCGTACAGGATGCTTAATGTAATAGGCTAAACAACAACTTGTACAATATGCATATAACTGCATAACCAGTTTTAGAATTTTGAAAGTTTAGTAAAACTGCATTTGAAATTGATTACCACCTAATGGCATAGAGGGTGAGTTACCCCCCCCCCCCCCCCCTCCCCTCATTTTGATTTAATGAATTTTCAAAACCAACGCTTCGTTTAAGTGGATACTTTACTTGCATATGGTCAACAAGTTAGTGGTTAAGTGTATACTAGTAGAAAGGAAGAAATTCGGACTATGTCACGAAAACGGCCTTATTGACACCCTTCCTTTCAGACCGACTCGAGATAAAGAGATGCAAAAAATATCAAAGTAACTGAAAGAATAAAACGCACAATGAAATAAGGAATTATCGAGAGAAAATGTGAAGATATCCATTATAATAATTTTCGTCCTTTACCTCGATATTTGACAAGGGCTTCGCAGAGCGGCGCATATACGCCCGAGAGGGGCTTGTCAGCAAAATTGGCCATTCTTTTCAATTCAAGGGCAGATAATTCAAACATGAGAAGTTATCCAAATTATGCTTCCACACCCAGACACCATAGAGATTCATTGTGGCTAGTTTGATTGAATTCTGGTCGAAACTGTAGGAATTGCGACACGAGAAAATGGGTATTTTTAAGGACACGGGCATTTTCCCTTACATTCAAAAGCAGATAATTCAGAAATGAAAAGAGTTATCTAAAAAGTCTGTAAGCGATGTGTATAACTTGACACCATGGAGATTCATTGTGGCTAGTTTGATTGAATTCGGGTTGAATCTGTAGGAGTTGCGTACACGAGAAAATGGGCATTTTTGAGAAAATGGGCATTTTTCCTTATATTCAAGGGCAGATAATTCAAAAACGAAAACAGTTTTCTAAATTCCGTAAGCGGAGTGTACAACTAGACACCATGGAAATTCATTGTAGCTAGTTTGATAAAATTCTGATTAAAACTGTAGGAGAAGTTGCGCACACAATGCGCACACAATAAAATGGGCATTTTCTTTATTCAAGGGAAGATAATTCAAATACGAAAAGAGATATCTGAATTCCGTAAGCGGTGTGCACAACTAGACACCATGGAGATTCATTATGGCAAGTTTTATCAAATTCCGATCAAAACTGTAGGAGAAGTTGCGCACACAAGAAATTGCTAACGGGCGGACGGACGGACAGACAAACGGACAGACGACCGGGCCATAACACAATACGACCCTTCGGGCGTATAATAACAAAAAGCATGTGTGGACTTCAAACCAAGTGGTTGGGGGCGAGTAAAGGATGATTTACTCGCAAATTGTGTAATTCCGATTTGAATAATCTATATCTGACAGATGTAATAATACCATAGTCACATTGAACTTCCGTACTTTTAAAAATCGATCGCAGATAATTTAATTTTAAAGCGAAATTATTTTTACTTATTCGTTATATTTATCCGTTTAAAGTTTTATTTATAATGAATACATTTTTCAATTTTCATATAAAATTCAATCAAATTAAAAATGATATGTGAAAAGTACAGTGTAAGAGAAGCACGTGGTACTCGAGAAAATGTATGGTGGTTAGGATGGACCAGTGTATTACGATCATATCAAGGCATCTTTTATCGTGATTTAACACCATTTCCCCCCAGATTTGCTCTGAGGACTTTTGGTATGTTGATCATGATATAAAAGACTTTCGTTCAGTTACAAAATTATTTCTGTTAGAATTAGTGGTACCCTAAATGCTAAAGTGACTGGCCTAATGCGAAATATTCGAGCACAAAGTCAAATGTCGTAACTTGTGGGAAACCTCCAAAATAATCATTGACTCTGGTCTTATTTGCGAGGGATACGTGGAACTGTTTATTTTATAGAAGCACTGAACACTTACACGCGTATTCATCAACTATAGAATACCATAGAAAAAAAATAAATTAATTTGACCTATCGTGCACCTAATACCAGATGCCGAATCTGTCTCATCTGACTTCCGTCTGTCTTCCACGCAGCCGGTTGTACGGAGTGCACCTTAAGGGTTCTTTTCCTAGACCACAACTCATCTCTCGTTTGCATTCTTTGTTTTAGAATTCCTCAATATGATGACAAAGAAATGAAGATTTCATCCACTGCATCATATCATACACATTACAAAAGTGAGTAGGAACTAATTTACAGTAATATATAATTTATTAAGGTAGTATAGCCCCGATGAGATTCGCGCGACATCGGAAATATTCGGGCGACGTCAAAAACATTCGGCGATGGAACTTTCCACCACCGAATGTTTACGACCGCGTCCGAACAGGTTCTAATACTATAGATACTTAACGACGCCGCTCGAAAAAATCCGATGTTTTGGTTATCTCGAAATGGCCACATGACGGGTGTTACATAAGGCTAGTCGTAAAATTATGTGGCCATACCTTATTCTCTTCATCCGAAATTCTTTCATACACGTAATAGGCCTACAAATTTGTTTAACTGTAACAAATATGGTTTTCTTATTCGCTGTTTATACATATATTTCATATTGTATATTTTTTTTTTAAAATACCAGACAATAGTAAAAATAGCACATATTTGATAAAATACTAGAATATTTTGTCTAGAAAAATAAAGAATTCTGTGTATTAATTCTCGTACATATTATTAAAATGTCTAATCATTCGATTTTATTGATAGCTGTAATTCTTCAATTATTTTTCCATATTTCGTTGGCTAAGTTCGAAAATACCGTAACTACAGCTTGAATAAGCTGTACATAGCTTGAATAAGCTGTACATAGCTTGAATAAGCTGTACATAGCGTGAATAAGCTGTACATAGCTTGAATAAGCTGTACATAGCTTGAACAAGCTGTAGTTACGGCGTTTTAGAACGAAGCCAACAATTTGATGTTTCTTTCAGGTTAAAGCGCCATAAAATGGTTGTGAATTCATCAAACATTCCAGCGACAATGAAGCCTCTTATCGTTTATTTTGCACAGTTTTCTTAGATATATGCGACTTGTTGCAACAAATTAAAGCAAAATATAAAACGTGTGATAGCAGCAATATTTCTTTCCATTTAGACTTCCCGCAAAGTAATCAATCTTGGACTCGTTTAAATTTAACGTTAAAATGACATTTATCCAGTATAAGATTTTTTGCAAGGGATGTCGAAAGAACAAGAATTTTAAAGGGTAACACGAATCTTTCTCATGAATACATGTACTCATTTATAACAGACTACAGGGTGTCCCAACAAGAGGCCCAGGAGGGCCTGAATCGCTCCACTGGTTAAAGTGGAAGAATTATCCCACGATTTCTTGTAAGCCTTACACAGCAGCAGCCAAATCTTGATATTTGTGAATAAATTTTGAAGAGAGACTCAAAGAACATTCTTACAAAGTCTGGTTAAAATTGGCCTTATGGTTGATTTTTAAAGAATTTTCTTATGATTTCTGTAAGTCTGATAAGCCCCTTTCTCCCTGCCACAGCCACATTTTTTTGACAAATATAAAAAATTGTGAACAAATTTTAAAAAGAACGACTAAAGGCTCATTCCTGCAAAGTTTGGTTCAATTGGGCACACTGGTTGATTTTTTAAGAATTTTCTTATGATTTCTTTAAGTCTGACAAGCCCCTTCCTCCCTGCCATGGCCACATTTTTTGACAAATGTAAAAAATTGTGAATAAATTTTGAAAAGAGAGACTCAAAGAACATTCCTGCAAAGTCTGGTTGAAATTGTCCCTATGGTTGATTTTAAAGAATTTTCTTATGATTTCTTTAAGTCTGATAAGCCCCTTCCTCCCCGCCACGGCCACATTTTTTGACAAATGTAAAAATTTGTGAACACATTTTGAAAAGAATGACTCAAGGCACATTCCTGCCAGGTTTGGCTCAAATTGGCCCAATGGTTGATTTTTAAAGAATTTTCTTATGATTTCTGATAAGCCCCTTTCTCCCTGCCAAGGCCACATTTTTTGACAAATGTAAAAATTTGTGAACAAATTTTGAAAAGAATGATTCAAGGCACATTCCTGCCAGGTTTGGTTCAAATTGGCCCAATGGTTGATTTTTAAAGAATTTTCTTATGATTTCTTTAAGTCTGATAAGCCCCTTTCTCCCTGCCACGGCCACATTTTTTGACAAATGTAAAAATTTGTGGACAAATTTTGAAAAGAATGACTCAAGGCACATTCCTGCCAGGTTTGGTTCAAATTGGCCCAATGGTTGATTTTTAAAGAATTTTCTTGATTTCTCTAAGTCTGATAAGCCCCTTTCTCCCTGCCACGCCAACATTTTTTGACGAATCAAAAATTCGCGAACAAGTTTTGAAAAGGGTCACCCAAGGAACATTCCTGCCAAGTTTGGTCAAAATTGGCCCAATGGTATAAGAGGAGAAGATGTTTAAAGAAAAAGTTAACGGACGGACGGACGGACGCACGCACGCACGACGGACACAACGCCATGACAATAGCCCGCTGGCCTGCGGCCAGTGGAGCTAATAAAAACGGAACCCATTTTTGAAAGTGAATTGCTCATGTATCAATTAATATATCTCCACCAAATTTAGATATGCGATTAAGACGACAGTTTTCTATTAGCAGTTAAAATTTGGTTGAAAACAGTCCATTACTTTTGAAAATATTGGCAATCAAATGGATGCACCCAGAAAGCCATTTTAACACGATATCGATTTTTCCGTTTTGCATAGCGCACCTACACTCGTTGAATACATTGACGCGTCACAATTGTTTAATATATTGAGTATAATACAAAAGTGATTTTGAAACATTCTACTTACAATAGTGCATATTCATTTCACATTTTCTGCTAATAAATAAACTATTAGAGCTGCGATCAGTAACCGAAACAAAAAATGAATACAAACAAAATATCAAAGTGTATAACCGATTCATAATACATGTAATCATATGCACTTATTTTATTACTGACCAATATGTCGGTCAACGTTCAAATGACAAGTACTTTAAAATAATTTCAAACAGCCACCATATGGACTCAATTTGCACGTGTGGCACTTGTACAGTGTTCCCAGATATTTATAAACAAACTTTGAACATACAAACCATATTATTATAGAGAGGCATGTGCAAATCATCTCGTCAATATTACATAAAACTACTGATTGTCATCGATATGATTTCGTTTTGACCAGTATAAACTATACTTAGTAAATGAGTATAGTCTTTTATTTCACAACCTACATTAGTAAACCAATGAAATCGTCCCATTCGTACCACGTGAGTATACAATACCTAGAGCCGTATTGTACGCACGAGATAATTGCGTGAGCGCACGGGATTCTCGATACTCCAAAGCGGCCAAATCGATATTTGTACGATGCACCGGTTGAACCCTCCAAATATGCATTGCACTCATTTGAACCCTACAAATATCGATTGAACCGTACAAATATGGATTTTTCCCAAATCGAGGCTGCCATACAAAATATCCATATTCGCATCGAAGAGTAATCTCCCTTAGTAGAGTAAGCAAAATTGTGCATTAGAGTTGAATGTTTGTTTCAACATGATATTTTGAATTCACTGTCCTAAACAAGACATAGCTTTGATTCTGTGATTGAAAAAAAAACACACATTGGGAATACATTAAGGCAAAAGGAGACAATGATTTTAAACATCACGAAGAGATTATTTTCATTTCAAAACATTTCTGAATTGTAGCGCATTTAATTTGCAGCAATGATAAAAATCACACTTAACCCTTTCCCAAACAAGACCTGGATTTGATACCCATTAAAATGCTTGACAAAAAAGTTCTGAGAGAAAAGGAGATTTGCCGTTTATCAGCAATTTCTCCTTTTCTGTCTGTGTTTTCATTGTTGATTTACGCTCGGCATGATAGATAGTTTATATGACAAATTTCATGTACATTTCACACTGTCATATGACGGTCTATTCAATCTTTTGAGACAAACATAAATCGATAAATATAGATTTAATGTCAGATGCCATGTATATTTCACAGTGTTAGAAATGTACATGTAGCCTACATTTTTTTCATGACATAAGCCTTTGTTGTTTTTCTTCCTTTTTTATTTCACGTTGGAATTCTATTTAAAAGTAATTAGATCTCGATCTTATTTTTTTATACAAAATTAATCTTTGTCATGTTTTGTGTGAAAAAAAATGATGTGAAATAAAGAGGTCATTTAACATGTCTTTGTACAATACCGAATTCTATTGGATTCGTACAATGCAGAACCAGTCTATATTTAGACTCGCCTATCGGCTCGTCCAAATATAGCCTCGTTCTGCATTGTACTCATCCAATAGAATTCAGTATTGTACAAAGACATGTTAAATAACCTCATATTATTGTCCGGTGTGAATCAGAATATCGTGGGACCACTATATATATATTAGACTTTGGGAAAATTGGTACGTAGGTGTACAACGGTAAAGAATTCAACAGATGACCGTCAGCGCGCTTTATGAACAAAAAAGACGCAAAAATCGATTTTGTGTCAAAACGGTTTTTTAGTATCTTTATCAAATTGCATAGAACTTTTGAACCAATAGGCTACATATTTTAGAGTGACATTTATAACACAAATGCAAAAATACTGCATCTTCAGTACTGCAAATTCAAAAATTAGATTTTTTGCTTACACTTTAAAATATTTGACTTTGAAATAGGGTTCCGTTTTTTTGTGGACACTCTGTACATCGTTTTCTAACTTCCCTACTTACTTATCTATAACCTGATCAACATTCATACCGCTATATTACAATCGGTGTAGATCGCAACAAAGTTACCTGACACGGATCTTGATCAGACTGCGCGTATACGAAGGATGATGTGGAACCAGGTTGGTCTAAAATGTCTGAAGCGCCCTTTTAAAGACCCCAGCCCTTTATCATTGTTGGACAAAATACGGATATTAGGGCTGTCAATGATACAATGTTTGACTTCAATTATCCTACCATAGGAAATGGCCTTACTGACTTTTAACCCATTACGAGTCGGCAAAGATTTAGACTGGTCTCAATCCAAATGTGTTACAGCACCTGGTTTTTGAGTCTTCAGTGAAGGAGGTTAGGAATTATGAGGGAAAAAAGGCATAGATGATAACCAGTATTTCTCCTTTTTCTTTTATACCTGTAATTTCAATAAAATAATGTATAAATATCAATTGTAGGCATCAATGTGTTGCCTTTGCAACTGCTTCCAAGTTGAAGTCTAAGATCTCGCCACTTGGGAAACTGTTAAGACCAAAGAGTGGAAATGTAACGCCCCAATTTAACCTTTCCTAAGTGGCAAAATACGGACTGCTGCAATTTGAAAGCTGCTGAAGATGACGAAATTGATACTAATGTAGTTAGGATCTGTGTACATTATACCTTGGAAAATATTGAGACAAAAGGAGAAATGCTGTTTATCAGCATTTTCTTTTTTCATCTTAATGTTTCCCGTGTCTAACATTAACTAATACGGAATACAAAACCATGTCGTATTTGGGAAAGGGTTTAAGCGATTGCTGATCTTTAAGCGATTGCTGATTTTCAACCGTGGTCATAATCCATTTTTCACATCATGACTTTCATTTTTCTTCGTTGACAAAAAATAAACCGGTTTTTCTATCACAATTTATTCTGCTTATGTTTCTTGTTTTACATTATTATATTAAAGATTTATTTTTAACCTTTTACATCGAGTTGTATTACTTTGCCTCTCTTTAAAAACGATGGCATTTTGACCTACCCAATACAAATTGATTTGGAGAACATTGAGGAAAAAGAGGAAAATACTGTTGAAAATACTGTTTTCTTGCTATAATGTACTTATATTCTAATTCAGGAACCATTTTGTTGTCAGCAACTACTTTCGAATTCCAACTGTTGTTTAGGAAAGGGTAAATAGAAATGTACGCAAGTTTGGTTACTTTTTCCCATTCCCATACAGTGCATGGTTTTAATACACGGTCTATGATATAAAAGATTGTTGAAAACATTAAGCGAAAAGAAATTCCAAAGTTGACATATGGCATTAACCCTAAAGTGATATGCACCTCTTTGGGTATTGGTAAATAGTTCGCTGCTTTTCAACGAAAACCTCGTAACTGCAGCTTGTTTTAAGCTGCAGTTACGAGGTTTTCGTTGAAAAGTGACGACTTTTGTAGTTTCACGACATTCTCAAACAGTTGATGAGTTTGAGTACGGAAACAAAATGTCTACAAATGGTGACTGGTCGGAAGTACTGTTTCGTGGGCATGGGATAAATGAGCCTTGATCTGGAACAAATGTCCCTCATGGTGTTTTGAGACCAGCATGGATCTACATACCCATGTGCATTCTTTGTGAATGAGATAAATTCATTAACCCTTTCCCAAATGGGCAAATTTTCAAAATTTCCATTTAAAAAGCTGCTGCAGACGACAAATGGACCTTGTTTAAGATAGAATTCGTGTACAATATAGCAAGGAAAATATTGAGACAAAGGAGAAACTGCTGGTTATCAGCAGTTTCTTCTTTTGTCTCAATGTTTTCCCAAGCCATTTCTATAAGGGACGTCAAAACCAAGTCTTATATGGGAAAGGGTTAATTCAGTATTCCGGCATATTTGCCTTTATCCAGACCTCATTTCTGACGGTTTTCAAATTATCTTTGTTGAATCAGCTGAATAGACTATTCTGAAAAAGGATAAAACAAAGCAAATGCTTATTATTTTTCATTTCCCATTTTTCAATATAAGGTTTACCATGTTAGGAGACGATAAACAAAGCAGAGACTTAACAAATTCTATTTGCATTTTTTTTATTATACAGCTAAGGTAGAAAAATACATATGTAACAGTAACATATCTATAACATTTATAAACACTACAGACAAAAATTGAGACAACCCCTTCCCACCCACACAAAAACAGTTAATCCTTTCAAAAAGGCAACAATGCATACTGACTGAATTTGAAAGACAAAATGCATGTTGACACAGATGAAATATGTGTAAAGTATTGAGGCATAAGAAAATTTTGTTCATCAACATTTTCTTTGTTTTTCTCATCATTTTATCAAGCCTTTTACTAGTAGGGACTCTTTACTTTTTGTAACAAAACGCCTGTTACAGCACCTGTGTACTTTGTAGTAGTATCCCTATTGTATGTAGTAATCTCATTTAAGCATAGACTAGACAAAAATAAATTTCCAGTGAAACAGTTTTAAATCAAGAGATCAACCCTTTATTAATCAAACAAAACAAAAACAATAATGAATGAAAGCCTTCAAAACTATTAACAAGTATTTGTTAGTTTCCTTTACCCTTATAAAGCTGATCCAGAAATTTTCCTCTATCTTAACCCTCTCCCAAACAAGACCTGGTTTTGACATCCCTAAGAGAATGGACTTGGGAAAACATTGAAACAAAAGAAGAAACTGCTGATAACCAGCAGTTTCTCCTTTTGTCTCAATATTTTCTATGCCATATTTTACACAAATCCTATCTTTAACTAGAATATCACTGAAAGTGATCATACCCCCCAAAAGTGCAGTTTTTGTGCATTTTGAGAAGTTGATTTCATTTAAACTGGGAGCTGTTCAATTGGAAAAATAGAGCTAACAAAAAAATCAACAGACCAAACAACACATGTAAATGTTGCAAAAAATACCAATTTTCAACAAAAGGACATAGCTCATTAAACAATCCCCAAGCCCAGCCCTACCATGCTGATATTTTTCAATAAACCAAAAATTCACAACCATGTATTGAAGACAGTCAATAAAGGTACATTCCTGTAAGATTTGGTTCAAATTTACCGTATAATTGCTTTTTAAAGAATTTTCTCTCATGATTTCGTTAAGTCTGATAAGCCCTGCCCTGCCATTACCACATTTTTTGCAAATCAAAAATTCACGAACAAATTTTGAAATGAGTCACCAAATGAACATTCCTGCCAATTATGGTAACAAAACACCAAATCAAAAATTCCCGATCAAGTTTTGAAAAGAGTCACCCAAGGAACATTCCTGCCAAGTTTGGTAAGAATTGGCTCAGTGGTTAAGGAGGAGAAGAGTTTTGAAGAATTATCTGACAATTTCTCGAAGTCGGATTAGCCCCGCCCCGCCACACCCACATTTTTTGACGAATCAAAAATTCATGAACATACATTGCATACAATCGATCAAGGGACATTAGTGCCAACTTTAATTCAAAATGGTCCAATAATTGATTTTTAAAGAATTTTCACATGATTTCTCTAAGTCCAATAAGCCCTGCCCTGCCACACCCACAATTTTTGACAAATCAAAAATTCGAGAACAAGTTTTGAAAAGGGTCACCCAAGGAACATTCCTGCCAAGTTTAGTAAGAATTGGTACAGTGGTTAAGGAGGAGAAGATTTTTGAAGAATTATCTAACGATTTCTCAAAGTCAGATAAGCCCCGCCCTGCCACGCCAACATTTTTTGGCGAATGAAAAAATCATGACCATACATTGAATACAATCAGTCAAGGGTCATTCCTGTCAAATTGGCCTAATAATTGATTTTTAAAGATTTTTCACATGATTTCTCTAAGTCTGATAAGCCCCCGCCCTGCCACGCCCACAATTTTTGACGAATCAAAATTTCATGAACAAGTCTTGAAAAGGGTCACCCAAGGAACATTCCTGCCAAATTTATTAAGAATTGGCACAGTGGTTAAGGAGGAGAAGATGTTCGAAGAATTATCTAACGATTTCTCGAAGTCGGATAAGCCCCGCCCTGCCACGCCAACATTTTTTGGCAAATGAAAAAATCATGAGCATACATTGAATAGAATCACCCAAGCGTCAGTCCTGTCAAGTTTGGTTCAAATTGGCCAAAAAATTGATTTTTAAAGAATTTTCACATGATTTCTCAAAGTCCGACAAGCCCCGCCTTGCCACGCCCACAATTTTTGACAAATCAAAAATTCACAAACAAGTTTTGAAAAGGGTCACCCAAGGAACATTCCTGCCAAGTTTAGTAAGAATTGGCACAGTGGTTAAGGAGGAGAAGATTTTTGAAGAATTATCTAACGATTTCTCCAAGTCGGATAAGCCCCGCCCTGCCACGCCCACATTTTTTGGCGAATGAAAAAATCATGAGCATACATTGAATATAATCACTCAAGGGTCATTCCTGCCAAGTTTGGTTCAAATTGGCCTGATAATTGATTTTTAAAAAAATTTCACATGATTTCTCTAAGTCCGATAAGCCCCGCCCTGCCACGCCCACAATATTTGACGAATCAAAAATTCACGAACAAGTTTTGAAAAGAGTCACCCAAGGAACATTCCTGCCACGTTTGGTAAGAATTGGCCCAGTGGTTGAGGAGGAGAAGATTTTTGAAGAATTATCTAACGATTTCTCGAAGTCGGATAAGCCCCGCCCTGCCACGCCCACATTTTTTGGCGAATGAAAAAATCATGAGCATACATTTAATATACGGTAATCACTCAAGGGTCATTCCTGCCCAGTTTGGTTCAAATTGGCCTGATAATTGATTTTTAAAGATTTTTCACATGATTTCTCTAAGTCCGATAAGCCCCGCCCTGCCACGCCCACAATTTTTGACGAATCAAAAATTCAAGAACAAGTTTTGAAAAGGGTCACCCAATGAACATTCCTGCCAAGTTTGGTAAGAATTGGTACAGTGGTTGAGGAGGAGAAGATTTTTGAAGAATTATCTAACGATTTCTCCAAGTCGGATAAGCCCCGCCCTGCCACGCCCACATTTTTTGGCAAATGAAAAAATCATGAGCATACATTGAATATAATCACTCAAGGGTCATTCCTGCCCAGTTTGGTTCAAATTGGCCTGATGATTGATTTTTAAAGATTTTTCACATGATTTCTCTAAGTCCGATAAGCCCCGCCCTGCCACGCCCACAATATTTGACGAATCAAAAATTCACGAACAAGTTTTGAAAAGGGTCACCCAAGGAACATTCCTGCCAAGTTTGGTAAGAATTGGCCCAGTGGTTGAGGAGGAGAAGATTTTTGAAGAATTATCTAACGATTTCTCCAAGTCTGATAAGCCCTGCCCTGCCACGCCCACATTTTTTGGCGAATGAAAAAATCATGAGCATACATTGAATATAATCACTCAAGGGTCATTCCTGCCCAGTTTGGTTCAAATTGGCCTGATAATTGATTTTTAAAGATTTTTCACATGATTTCTCTAAGTCCGATAAGCCCCGCCCTGCCATGCCCACAATTTTTGACGAATCAGAAATTCACGAACAAGTTTTGAAAAGGGTCACCCAAGGAACATTCCTGCCAAGTTTGGTAAGAATTGGCCCAGTTGTTGAGGAGGAGAAGATGTTTAAAGAAAAAACCAACAGACGGACCAACAGACAGACCAACAGACAGACCGACAACCTGACTCCTATATACCCCCCAAATTGAATTTGGGTGGTATAATAACATCCGTTTTGTCATTTGTGGTAGTTTTTGAAGAGGATCACCCTAAAAATTTTTTGCCGTTTGGGAAAGGGTTAATAAGATAGCAATAGCATTACCCGCAGGTACCCTCACAAATGGATAATTTGTGAATCTAGTTGGCTCAATCTAATTTAAATTATAGTATCGGAAAAAATCACCAAAGGGAACATGCAGTTGTGACCCGTCACGCTAAAAGGGACCTTATCCGAAAATCCAAATTTTGACAAACTTGCCAGACTCAGCACAGCTCAACCAGATACTGTATGCTAAAAATGAACATATGGTAAGATAGGGAAAACATTCCGGATTTAGAAAATTACATACAAGTGAAAAGTGTCGGCCCTAATCTGGCTGCGCAGACTGCGCAGACAGACTAGGGTCGATATTTTTCACACATCAGATAAGGTCCCTTTTAGCGCGACGAGTCACAGTTGAGTTGACTCGGCAGTGTCGGTTGTTCTTGTTCAAGTCATGTCAACTTCTATCTGTGAGTCATCATCTTGTCTTTCATTTAATTTTCTTTTCAACTGACCTGAAGCGAAAACAAGACATCCCTTGACAGCCAGAAGTGGCTATCAGCAGTTAGATTTTAACTGCTGATAGCCACTTATGGCTGTCAAGGGACGAAGATGTGTTCCTGACACATAAACATATCACTGTTTAATTCAGTATTTTCATTAAAATAATTGAAATTGAATTGAATAAACACCCCTACAAATTGCCCAATCAGAGCTACAGATAAGAGGGGGTGATGACTTCTGTATGCATATTTCATATATAGTTCACCAAAATCTCTGTTATGGGCACTGATTAGAAATTGTGTCATTCTGATTGAGACAATTCAAATGAGTACCCACACTATAGGGTTTGGATTTGAAACAACAAATTAAGAATGCCTTTATCTCCTCTTATCTGTTACTCCGAGATGTCATCGTAAATTACAAATGCCAACTAAAACTTCAGTATTTTTATGATATATGACACTGATGGATGACCTATGACCTTTGGCTTGAATGGTGACCTTGACCTTTCTGTTAAACAATGTACATTAAGTTGTAGTGACAGTCAGACAGACTGACATTGGTAAAGTAATATGCCCTTGATTTATCAAAGCACAGACCTAAAATGTTCAGTTGTTTATGAAGTTGTATACTCTACTGTATGATTGATTTTGCAACAGGAAGACCAAGTCTTGTTAGCTGAATTAAAAACAAGCATGCAGTGTAGTCATTATTTAATAGCGTCGGTGTAAATGAAAAACCTCATATGTCGATTTTTGCGATTTTCAAAGTAAAACCTTGTGTGCCCAGTTTAGACAATTCTTTCAGGTTTTGAGACATTTTTACTGATCAGTATTAATGACACAATATTTGTGAATAGAACAATGTGTCCAAATGTCAAGTAAAACCTTTCGGTTTGGGAAAACTAGAAAATCACTGAAAGTGATCATACCCCCCAACAGTGCTGTTTTTGTGCATTTTGAGAAATGCATTTCATTTGAACTGTGAGATGATCAATTGAGAAATATTTTTCACATGATTTCCCTATGTCTGATAAGCCCCAACCTGCCACGCCCACAATTTTTGACAAATCAAAAATTCACGAACAAGTTTTGAAAAGGGTCACCCAAGGAACATTCCTGCCAAGTTTGGTAAGAATCGGCTGAGTGGTTGAGGAGAAGATTTTTGAAGAATTATCGAATGATTTCGTGAAGTCTGATAAACCCCGCCCTGCCAAGCCCACATTTTTCACCCAATCAAAAATTCATGAACATGTGTTGAATACAGTCACTCAATGGACATTCCTGCCAAGTTTGGTTCAAATTGGCCAGATATTTGATTTTTAAAGATTTTTCATATGATTTCTCTAAGTCGGATAAGCCCCGCCCTGCCACGCCCACAATTTTTGACGAATCAAAAATTCAGGAACAAATTTTGAAAAGGGTCACCCAAGGAACATTCCTGCCAAGTTTGGTAAGAATCGGCTGAGTGGTTGAGGAGGAGAAGATTTTTGAAGAATTATCGAATGATTTCTTGAAGTCTGTCTGATAAGCCCCGCCCTGCCACACCCACATTTTTCACCCAATCAAAAATTCATGAACATGTGTTGAATACAGTCACTCAAGGGACATTCCTGCCAAGTTTGGTTCAAATTGGCCAGATATTTGATTTTTAAAGATTTTTCATATGATTTCTCTAAGTCGGATAAGCCCCGCCCTGCCACGCCCACAATTTTTGACGAATCAAAAATTCACGAACAAGTTTTGATAAGGGTCACCCAAGGAACATTCCTGCCAAGTTTGGTAAGAATCGGCTTAGTGGTTGAGGAGGAGAAGATTTTTAAAGAAAAACCAACAGACGGACCAACAGACAGACAGACAGACCGACCGACAACCTGACTCCTATATACCCCCCAAATTGAATTTGGGGGGTATAATTATCATTCTTTTTTCCTTCCCCTTTAAAATCTTCCACAAACGAGATACCAGGTTTTGCATTTACAACGACAATAATATTTTGACAAATTACATGTAAATGATTTCCTCTATTTTTAAGGTTTTCTACCAAACCAAACTGATTTATTGAGGCAGGAAAATAAGTGTACATGTATTATATGTGAACATTTAACCCTTTCCAATATAAACCATTTTACAACCAAGTTGGACAGGAAGTCAGAATGGTGAATTGGTATTGTAATGGTTGATAATACAGGCCCCTGGTTTTGATGTCTCTGAAAGAAAGAGTTTGGGAAAACATCGAAACGAAAAAAGAAAATGCCAAAAATCAGCATTTACTCCTTTTGTCTCAATATTTTCTGTGCTATATCAAACACAAAATTCTATGTTCATTTTTACATCCATTTTGATAAAGGGTTAAGATCTATATACATGTACATGTATGTACATACCTAAATTTCTTGCATCATCTTGTTGAACCAATCCTGGATAATGAAAAGAGAACAGAGTTGAACAATTAACCCTTTCCAACATAATGACATTTTTTGCTGCTTTATGGGATACTGGCTTCAGAAAATATAATGGAAATTAAGAAATTGCTTGCTAAAAGCAATTTTGTTTCATTTTGTAAACTTCATTTTACACAATGTTTTCAACCCAGAAAAACAAAAAAATGTATAATTTCATTCACTTGCAATTGTCATCAGCAACACTCTTGTATTTGGACCAGTCTAGACAGATTAATCAGATATGGCTATATGACATTAGTTAGAAATGTGAAAAGACTTGAAAGCCCTGAAGAATATACTTGCAGTCACCATATTCTACCATTGCTTTTAAACCTTTCATATGATTCATGATACATTAACTTTTTAAAATAAACACCTTATTTCACAGGCAAACCCTCTCTAAAACAAAATAACCTATTGACAACCCTAACAGAAAAAGCTTGGGAAATTATTGATGCAAAGGAAGAAATCCTGTCAGATAATCAGCATCTCCTTTTGCCTCATTGTTTTTCTGCCTGGCCCCATATCCTTCACAAAGCACATCAACATCAATTCTGTCGGCTGCAGCAGCTTTCTAATATTGAACAACCCTAATTTTGCTATTTGATTTTGGATTAACCCATTACTGCATAATGACGCCTTTCACAAACAAGAGGGCCAGAATGGCCCTGTATCGCTCACCTGAAAGAAGTTTGAGACATACCCACTTTTTTACAAATCAAACTTTGTGAAAAAATTTTGAAAAGGGTCACTCAAGGAACATTGTTTCCAAGTTTGGTTAAAATTGGCCCAATGTGTGATTTTTAAAGAATTTTCTTAGGGTTTCTCTAACTTCGATAAGCCACGCCCTGCCACGTCCGCTTTTTCTGACAAATCCAAATTTGCAAACAAATTTTAAAAAGAGTCACCCAAAGAACATTTCTGTAAAGTTCGGTTCAAATTTGACCAACGATTGATTTTTGAAGAATTTTCTTAGGACTTCTCTAAGTCCTATAAGCCACATCCTGCCACGCCCACTATTTCTGACGTATCAAAAATTAGTGAACAATTTTTGAAAAGAGTCACCAGGGAACATTTCTGCCAAGATTGGTTCAAATTGGGCCAATGGTTGATTTTTAAAGAATTTTCTTAGGATTTCTCTAACTTCGATAAGCCATGCCCTTCCACGCCCCCTTTTTTTGACGAATCAAAAATTTGCAAACAAATTTTGAAAAGGGTCACCCAAAGAACATTTCTGCCATGTTTGGTTCAAATTGAGCCAATGGTTCATTTTTAAAGAATTTTCTTAGGATTTCTCCAAGTCTGATAAGCCATGCAGTGCCATGCCCACTTTTTTTGACGAATCAAAAATTCGCAGAAAATTTTTGAAGAGAGTCACCCTAGAAACATTTCTGCCAAGTTTGGTTCAAATTGGGCCAAAGGTTGATTTTTAAAGAATTTTCTTAGGATTTCTCTAAGTGTGATAAGCCACGCCGTGCCACGCCCACTTTTTTTGACGAATCAAAAATTCGCAAACAAATTTTGAAAAGGCTTACCCAAGGAACATTTCTGCCAAGTTTGGCTCAAATTGGGCCGATGGTTGATTTCTAAAGAATTTTCTTAGGATTTCTCCAAGTCCGATAAGCCAAGCCGTGCCAAGCCCACTTTTTTTGACGAATCAAAAATTCGCGGACAGATTTTGAAGAGAGTCACCCAAGGAATATTTCTGCCAAGATTGGTTCATATTGGGCCAATGGTTGATTTTTAAAGAATTTTCTTAGGATTTCTTTAACTTCGATAAGCCACGCCCTTCCACGCCCCCTTTTTTTGACGAATCAAAAATTTGCAAACAAATTTTGAAAAGGGTCACCCAAAGAACATTTCTGCCATGTTTGGTTCAAATTGAGCCAATGGTTCATTTTTAAAGAATTTTCTTAGGATTTCTCCAAGTCTGATAAGCCATGCAGTGCCATGCCCACTTTTTTTGACGAATCAAAAATTCGCAGAAAATTTTTGAAGAGAGTCACCCTAGAAACATTTCTGCCAAGTTTGGTTCAAATTGGGCCAAAGGTTGATTTTTAAAGAATTTTCTTAGGATTTCTCTAAGTGTGATAAGCCACGCCGTGCCACGCCCACTTTTTTTGACGAATCAAAAATTCGCAAACAAATTTTGAAAAGGCTTACCCAAGGAACATTTCTGCCAAATTTGGCTAAAATTGGGCCGATGGTTGATTTCTAAAGAATTTTCCTAGGATTTCTCCAAGTCCGATAAGCCAAGCCATTGCAAGCCCACTTTTTTTGACGAATCAAAAATTCGCGGACAGATTTTGAAGAGAGTCACCCAAGGAATATTTCTGCCAAGTTTGGTTCAAATTGGGGCAATGGTTGATTTTTAAAGAATTTTCTTAAGATTTCTCTAAGTCCAATAAGCCACGCCCTGCCACGCCCACCTTTTTTGACAAATCAGAAATTCGCGAACAAGTTTTGAAAAGGGTCACCCAAGGAACATTCCTGCCAAGTTTGGTCAAAATTGACCAAATGGTTTAGGAGGAGAAGAAGTTTAAAGAAATGTGAACGGACAGACAGACAGACAGACGACAGACGGTGAGTGACCACAATAGCTCCCCATGAGCTAAAAAGGGCTTGGGAAAACATTGAGGAAAATGAAGAAATTGCTTGTTACAAGCAATTTCTTCATTTTACACATAACATAACATAACATAATTTTATTGGTGATTTAGGCCACCGGCCCATAACACAAAACATTATGACATTATATTTTACATACAGAGTACCTGGAAGATTATGTAACAAAGTTATGAAAGACATTTTCTACAGTAATGTTTGCAAGTGTAAATGATATATGGAGAAAATTATCAAGTATCTAGTTGTTGTTGTTGTTGTTGAATATAGTTTTATGTATAGATATTTCTCATTATAACAGTGCATCATTTCTACGTTTTTTGATCAAATGAAATATAAAAGAAGCTACGTTTTACATAGTATTTTGGTCGTCACATGAAATAAGCCGAATAAATTCTATTTCTTTGTTTCGTGTTGTTGAAATATATTGATTTACATACTGATTGCGGATATCATTATATAAGCCACATTCCAAAAATGCATGGATTTCATCCTCAACGACTTCGATTCCCTCTCGATCTCTACAAAACGGACAACAGCGAAAATTTCTATCTATTCCGGTTCTTCTGAGAAATTCTATATTTAGACTGTGATTTGCGCATCTGAAATTAGACATTGCTTTTCTCAAATAAAATGGCAGTTCATATGACATGTAACGTTCAACATTCAAAAGCATTTTAAATTTTTTGTACAAATAACATCTACCAGACGAACTAACGTCATCATACCAATCTTGAGTAGCACAGTCTTTAACTCTTTGTTTGAATATTGAAACAAACGCACGAGAGTCCCCGACGCTTTGTGAGATCCAGACAAAACCGAAGCCGTATCGGAAAAGTAAATTTTTAACATTTGTAGCCCAATTCATTCGTCCACTATCACCATGTTGTTTGAGCATGGTGTAGGAATTTCGAGGATATCTGTGTTCGGGCATGTTTAAATTATGGCACCAATACTTGATAACTTTTACAAAGTATGTTGTATAAAGAGGCAATCGTCCACATTCCCCTAACGCCATGCTATTGTTTACAAAATCAGGTAATCCTAGGAATTTTTTGCAAAATTTCGCATGAACAGATTCAATTTGCTGCGAATATTCGAACCCCCATATCTCTGCTCCATAACACAGGATGGGTTTCACCATGGAGTCAAATAATTCGAAAATATCGTTATGGTCAAAAAAGCCGAAATTCTTCTGATAATTATATATAGACATTATAGATTTTCTAGCTTGTGCTGTCAGAGTTACCTTTGCGCGCGTCCATTTTAATTTCGGTGTGAATAAAAGACCCATATAGCGATAATACGAAACTGTTTCCAGTTGTTGTCCTCTAAAAAAACACTTCTCATTTTCACGCAAAGGTCCGCCATTTCTAAAACAATAATTTTAGTTTTGTCCATATTAATTTGCATACCACTTATTTGGCAAAAGTCGTCGATAATGTTTATTTGGTGCTGTAATTTAATAACGGTTTCTGCGCAGCTCGCAACATCATCTGCGTACATTAAAGCTGAAATTCATCTTCGTTTTCATGTCAAATAAGATGAATTCATCTTAAAGAGAATTGTCTAAAAAATAGATTAGCAAAAATTGCGATGAAAAAATCAACCCCTAACCCGAGTTATAACCTGATAAAGATACGTGATTTACAGGCGCGCGTAAAACGAAACTGAAATTTACCTGTGGACCAGATATGGATGATGACGTCAAGTGTGCAATCCCATTATAGCCGTGTTAACCTTACATGTATAAACGGTCAACTTTAACTTCAAATTGTGGTGACGTTGCACAAGCAAATATATTAAATAAAAGCATTTAATGGTGTTTATCATTTGGCCATTAAAGTGGAGAAAAAAATGTGACATTTTTTCGTGAATTTGAACAGTAAAATTCAGTTATATTAACATGCCGTGGTCCAAAAATTCTCGAGTATTATACGCTTTGTGATAGTGGGAATTTACTGAATAGTGCAATTAATATGCTTTTAATCTGTAGATTTAGGATAAATGTTTCTTGTGAATCTATTAAAAGATATATAATTATGTTGAGAAGTATTCTAGAAATGTCGTTTTCTCCAATAACAAAGGAATTCCCATTCTTACATTTATTATTCCGTGATTTGTACCAATATTTTGAATGTCTCACGCCTTGTATTATATTGTTTTGTCAAACTAAAATTTGTAAGACTGTTCCATTTGCGAAGTTGCAATATATAACATTAAAACCTTGGGTATGGACAATTTATATCCCTTGACGTAACTCGCACAATTTTCAACCGTTTCCCAAGGGCAAAATATAAGTCTAAAAAATATGCAGCCCATTTTAAAGAAAACAGCGTTGAAATGTGAAGTTCTTGGTTAGAAATTATTTCGGTATTTTATTTTCCTGACTGAAAAAATGCAAAAACTTGTTAAAGAATTTAAAGGCCTAATGATGGTCTAATACATGCATAAATAGTATATAATTAGTACGCAAATATTGAAGTAAATGACATTTAACTATGTTACATTATGTTGGGAAGAATTCAGATAAGTATTTTAATTTTTGAGTAAATGCTTTTAGACGACAAGTAACTGATGTTAAAAAGAAAATGTGTTTGGTTTAGTACTGACAATATTTAGGGAAAGTGAGAAATTCTTTACCGTCATGAATTTCTTCTTTTCTTTCAATGATTTTTCCCAAACGATCTCTAATGTGGATGTCGAAACCTGATCTCTGATGGGAAAGAGTAAATTAATACAGTATTTTCATATTGTAAGGGGAATTAGTGAGGTAGTGGTTTTTCCTAATGTTTCCATATTTCAAACAGAGAGTTTTTTTAAACATCGAGAAATGATCTGGTAAAGGATCAAGAAGCAAACGGTAAGTCATGTTAAAAATAGCGACAAAAATGCCGTAACTTAAGTTTTTTGGTATTCTTAATACTATGTTCTGGTAGCACACCTGCATACTGGTGTGTTATACCAACCAAGTCCATTTATTACGTAATCCTTTGATACGAATAATCCCATCAAACAAATACCGGTAGTTCATATTATACCAGTTTGTTAGACAAGACATTAAACAGTTGACACTTGCTTGCAATTATGTCAATTAAGTGCTAGCTCACCACACCCTTTCTCAAACAAGTTTTTGCATTGATTCAGTCAGGAAAATAATAATAATAAAAAAATAACCTAATAAAAAAATAACCAAGAACTTCACATTTTCCCGCTGGTTTTTTTTTTACAATGGGCCGCATATCAATAGACTTAAATTTTGTATTTGGGAAACGGTTGAAAATTGTACAAGTTACATCACGGCATATAAAATGTCCCTACCCAAGATTTTAACGCTCCATATTGCATCTTCCCAAATTGAACAACCCAATAAAATTCAGTATGAAAATAATAATAATAATAATAATAATAATAAAACCAATATGATACAAGGTGTAAGACATACAATAGATTGGTAGAATTCACGGAATATTTCATGTAAGAGTTGGATTTCCTTTGTTATTGGAGAAAATGACATTTCTAAAATACTTCTCAACATAATTATATATCTTTTAAGAGGTTTACAAGAAACATTTATCCTAAATCTACATGTAAACCCCTTACAAGACGGCAAAGATTTGAGCTCGTCCAAATTGAAAGAAGTTGCAGACGATATTTTCAATTTGATAAAATTTTGAAATTGTTTGACTTTTGGGATAGAAAACATTGTGAAAAATGAAGAAATTGCTTGTCACAAGCAATTTCTTCATTTCCACAATGTTTTCGAAAGCCTTTATCTTGTGAGGCGTCAAACAGCGTCAATGTGTGAGAATGGGTTAAAAGAGCGATATAAAGGCACTTTTCCGGAAATTTCCACTATCATCAAGCGTATAATACTCGAGAATTTTTGGACCACGGCATGTAAATATAACTGTATTTTACTGTTCAAATTCACGAAAAAATGTCACATTTTTTCTCCACTTTAATGGCCAAATGATAAACACCATTAAATGCTTTTATTTAATATATTTGCTTTTGCAACGTCACCGCAATTTGAAGTTAAAGTTGACCGTTTATACATGTAAGGTTAACACGGCTATAATGGGATTGCACACTTGACGTCATCATCCATATCTGGTCCACAGGTAAATTTCAGTTTCGTTTTACGCGCGCCTGTAAATCACGTATCTTTATCAGGTTATAACTCGGGTTAGGGGTTGATTTTTTAAATCGCAATTTTTGCTAATCTTTTTTTAGACAATTCTCTTTAAGATGAATTCATCTTATTTGACATGAAAACGAAGATGAATTTCAGCTTTAAACTTAAAATATCATGTATCTGATTAGTGATGAATATTCCTGATTGGCATCGTTCACATAACATTGTAGCTAGGTCATTAACTAGAACTGTCGCAAAGCGGACAAATACCCCCCACTAGGGCCTTGTCACTGAAAAAGTGCTATTGGTCAAAATGTTCTTGACTTAGAGCATGGAAACGGATTTTAAACAAAGTCCAACTGTGACCTTGACCTTTGACCTTGGTGACCCCAAAACGTTAGGGCACCTCCATTGGTCATGGGCAACAACTGTGTAAAGTTTCATGATCCTAGGTCAAACGGTTCTCAAGTTAGAACACAGAAACGAAATTGTAAATTTTGACTACTCCCCCCCCCCCCCCCCCCCCCCCATTAAAAACTTCAAAGTGGCATAACTCTTAAACTAATGACTGGATCAAGATGAAAATTGCAGGTGCACAACTTCATATGATAGGAAACATCCTGATAAAATTTCAAAAAAATTGGTCAAAAACTGTGGGAGGAGAAGAGGACACAAGATTATGTCCACCACCCCCCCCCCCCCCCCCCACCCCCCCTTAAAAACTTCAAAGTGGCATAACTCTGAAACTAATGACTGGATCAAGATGAAAATTGCAGGTGCACAACTTCATATGATAGGGAACATCCTGATAAAATTTCAGAAAAATTGGTCAAAAACTGTGGGAGGAGAAGAGGACACAAGATTATGTCCACGGACGGACAGACAGACGGACAGACGGACGGACAACCTGATTCCAGTATACCCCCCCATAACTTTGTTGTGGGGGGTATAATAAAAAGAGAAAATATCAGTGGACTGCTCACACAGCCCTGACGGGTACCAACTAAACTGGGGAAGCAACTAGTAATACCGGATGCTGTTTTCACACTAGCGGATAGTCTCGCATACATTGATTGTAAAATACGCAAAAAATTTCCATGTACACCTTCCGATTTTAAACTGTTCCATAATGCTTCATGGTTAATATGATATGCTTTTGAAAAATCTATGAAAAGACAATAAAATTGACCCCCTTGTTTGGAAAGGTATTTTTGAGCAATAGCCTGCAAAGTGAATAAATTATCTATTGTAGAGTATCCTGCTCGAAATCCAGCTTGTGCTTCATCGATTATATTATTTTCTATAGACCATGTTGTAAGTCTCTTATTGAGAACTGAGGCGAATAATTTACTTAAAACATTTATAAGCGAAACCGCTCGATAATTGTTGGGATCTTTACGTGAACCTTTTTTCAAAATAGGGCATATTATACTATTACCTAGTACACAATGTTTTCTAACCCAAAATGAACAGGTTTTTAAAATTTCATCAACTTGGAATTGTCGTCTGCAAAACCTTTCAAATTGGAATAGTCAAAAATTTTGCAGTCTGGTAATGAGTTAAGCAATACCTGAACTCTGTCTTTGCATGTCGACCGCTCTTCTTGCAAATAAAATATGCTCATATTCCTGAAATGGACAGATAGAGCACTTCTTCACATTGCTGCTTTTCTTGGAAAACCTTGTATCTGCAGCTTAAAACAAGCAGCAGATACAAGGTTTTCGTAGAAAAGCGACGATATCTTTTTGTTATTTTCTTCTTATTTTAAAAACCTTCTACTGGCTATAAATTTACTTAAAAACATGCAGATATACAAAGTGTGACCAGCCACAAGAAAAACAAGAGGACCATGATGGTCCTAAATCGCTCACCTGAACTACTATGACACATTGCCATGGTGAAAAGTAGTGACAAGGGCACATTATTATCTCAGAAAGTGTTGCTGTTACAGTGACAACTAATTTGATCAAGGCAATAGTTGTAGATTCTAGAGTGAAAACAAGGTCGAAAACAGTCGAAAATTTCAACATTGTCAAACTCAAGGGCACATAACTCTCAATTTTCTAGTCTGATCAGACTGAAAATCAAATTCATACGAAATCTTATGGTCTCCAACATTGTGTCCAAGTTTTGTCTTGATTGGTCTATAATTGTAGATTCTAGAGTGTAAACAAGGTTGAAAACAGAAGTAAACGACAATTTCGTCACATTCAAGGGCCAATAACTCTCGACTCTCTAGTCTGATCAGACTGAAAATCAAAATAATCCGAGATCTTATGGTCTCCAACATTATGTCCAAGGTTTGTCTTGATTGATCAATAATTGTAGATCTAGACTGTAAATAAAGTCAAAAACAGTGGAAAACAGCAATTTTGTTAAATTCAAGGACACGTAACTCAAAACTTTCTGGTCCAATAAGACTGAAAATCAAACTCAGCCGAGATCTTATGGTCTCCAACATTTTGTACACATTTTCTCTTGATTGGTCAATAATTGTAGATTCTAGAGTGTAAACAAGGTTGAAAACAGTCGGAAATGACAGCTTTGTCAAATTCAAGGGCACATTACTCTAGACTGTATGGTCTGATCAGACTGAAAATCGAACTCATCCGAGATCATTATGTCCAAGTTTTGTCTTGATTGATCTATAATTGTACATGCTAGAGCGCAAACAAAGTCTACTAGAAAGCCCTGAAGGGCTTGAGTCGCTCCACAGGCCTGGATTTCTTGTAAAATCAAATCCAAGTTTTACTAGATTTTTCAATACTTGTGGTTCTTAGAGCAAAAACAAAGTAAAAAACAGCAATCAAAGCAAAAAGAGGGTAAATGACTGACTAATATTTCAGGGATGCAAAAGTGATAATTAAGTTGAAAACTGTAATTTTGCCAAATTCAAGGGCACGCAATTCAGTATGTGAGTTTATAATCAAGCTGAAAATTAAATTCATGCAAGATATTATGGTCACCATCACTCTGTCCAAATTTTGTCTATAGTAGTCTACATTCTTGGTCGCGAAAGTGAAATAAGTGTCGAAAACTGAAATTTTGTCAATATCAAGGGCACATAACTCACATTGTAGCAATGTGATCATCCTGAAAATTACACATAAGCAAGCTCTTGTTGTCAACAAGATTCTGTCCAAGTATCATCTTGATTGGTAAACATTTACAGTTGTAAGAGTGAAAATAAAGTCCAAAATGGCAAGTTTGTCAAATTCAAGGGCACATAACTCATGATGTAAGATTACGATGAAGCTGAACATTACATCCAGAAAGGATATGGTGGTCATTTATGTTCTGTCCAAGTTTTGTCTTGATGGGTTAATATTTGTAGAATTTAGAGAAAAAACAAGGTCAAAATCAGCTTTTTTTTAACATTTAAAGGCAGATAACTCAGGTAATTCTGGTTCAATCAAAATTCTTTGAAAGAATCTGAGAGAGGGTTACCAAAGGATCATTCCTGTGGAGTTGATTGAAATCCATCCAGTGGTTTTTGAGGAGAAGATTTTTAAAGAAGAAGTTTACAGACGCACGGATGGACGCACTGAGGCACACACGACGGACACTCCGCCATTACAATAGCCTGATGGCCTGAAAGGCCAGTGGAGCTAAAAACGGCTATTTTTGACATTCAAGGGCAGATAACTCAAGGACATTCTGGTCCGAGTTGGCCCAAAATCGAACTCATCTGAGAATTTATGACCATACATGTTTTGACAAAGTTTGATCAAGATTGACTAATATTTGTGGATGCTAGAGAGTAAACACCAAATTGTGGACAGACAGACAGACGAACAGACAAAAAGTGATCACAATAGCTCACCTTGAGCACTTTGTGCCCAGGTGAGCTAAAAAGGATAGTCCAGGAATGCCACAAATCAATGCATATAAAAAGGAAAGGTCAACAAAATATCCCATTCAAAATGAATATATACTAGATCTATACATTCTAGATTCATAAATTTATCTCAGAGCTAAATATTATTGATCATTTTAAGCTTATGCAGTATATGCAGACTAACTATCAATTTGGTTATCTACAGCAGCCTTGTGACAGGATCATCCAAAAAGTTTGTTGTTTGTGAAAGGGTTAATGGACAACAAAACCTAAATGTTGTAATACTTACATATAGCTGATGTTCAAAACTCAAATTCAAGTTGATACAAAATCTTTGCTGTTGCACATAGTTGAATGCATATCTGAAATTATAAACAAAACAAGCCATTATATCCAAGGTCAAGGTCTATATTTCATTGATCAAGAGAACAAGAAATGTTGGAGGACAACAAAGTGGGACTATCAAGTACTGGATGCCCAGAGGCAGATATTATGGTCACAGAAGCGTGTGAAAAAATTGAAAGCAATAGCTCAAGCAGAAACAAAGTGATCACAAATATAGATACCCACATGGAAGATTGGGCAACCAAATGTACGGTATCTTTAAAAATAAAGTTATTATTATCATTATTACAGGTATTATTTATTTCATTATTATTATATCACAGTTGAACTTAACCCTTTCCCAAACAAGACCTGGTTTTGACTTCCCTAATAGAATTGGCTTGGGAAAACATTGAGACAAAAGAAGAAACTGCTGATAACCATCAGTTTCTCCTTTTGTCTCAATATTAACAAGAGCCGTCAGAGACGGACAATGCTCCCCGAATAAGGCATTGTCACAATAAATGTATGCCATACAGAGCTAAGATTAAGCTAACAAACGATAAGCCCCCTTTTTCCATGACATACTTTTTATACGCAAATTTCAAGTAGTTTATTGTCAAGGGCATCTGATTTGCTACTCAAATATGAAATTTCATCAAATTCTGACCATCAGACTATGAGAAATTAGAGAAAAAGTGTATTTGACCTTAAGTCCCCTTTTCCCATGACTAGGCCTCAAATCCAAAAACTGGGAAAAGTACATCGGCATTATGTCATAGGGAGTTCACATGGTAAGTTTCATTTGATATGGCCCAAGGGTTATAGAGAAATCGCTTCGGACGGACGGACGGATGGACGGACGGACGGAATGACGGACGGACAGACGAAGCGGCGACTATATGCTCTCCCTTCGGGGAGCATAAAAATGCCATATTTTACACAAATCCTATCTTTAATAACATCCATTTTGTCATTTGTGGCAGTTTTTTAAGTGGATCACCCTAAAATTTTGCTGTTTGGGAAAGGGTTAAAAGCTTAACCAAGAAGTGAGGCTTATATTATGGTCACAGTAGCATTAGAATAACTTCAGAGCAATAGCAGCAATTCAAACAGAAATATGACACTTGAACATAAAAATTTAACCAAAGCATTAAGCAGACAGTGACACCAACACCCATGACCCAGTGATCAGAATAGCGACCATTTTTATGAATAGTTGTGCTAAAAACTATCTGTTATATTTCTATGACTAGTGCACTAATCATCAGGGGTGGTATTCTTTTATTGTACATTGAAATCAGTGTAATTCAAAGACAAAGTACGACCTTAAAACAACATAAAAATCAACCAGATGGATTGAAATGTCATTTAAGGTTAGACAAATGGTTTAGAAATGTGTATATAATAGCATAGAAAATATTGATGCAAACCGAGGAAATGTTGATTATAAGCATTTTCATCTTTAGATTCAATGTTTTACTAGGCTTTTCTTTGAAGACATGTCAAAACCAGGTATTGTTTGGGAAAATGTTAATAAAAGTTTCATCAATTATTATCAAAATGTCATGTACTTACTTATAACTCTGACCAAACTTTTCCATGATATATCCAATAACTAATGCTGCACTGAAATATGATGATAAATGCTATAAGCTTTATGAAAACAATCTTCTCTAATGACAAAACAATTCTCTATCCTTAAACAAGTTATTACACATAGACAAAAACAATGGTACTGACAATTTTCTTTTTTTTTTATACAGATAAATGGGTATTAATCCATTAAAAATTTAAGTAGTGAATTAAGATGCAAATGGTTAAACAAGAGCGAGAAAATTTTGAAGAATGAGAGGATCATTTTGAAGAGGCATATTTAAAATGTTTAAAACTATCAGAATTACAATGAAGGAAAAAAAGTTTTTAGGACTGGGTATTAGTTAAAGGAGGAATGATTCTTGAATATGTGAATAAAACACTTCATTGTTATATTATATAGTTGCTGCATTTTTCATTCAAGAAATCAGGAGCATGCGACTACCCTTTTCCCAAACAAGACCTGGTTTTGACGCCCCTATTAGAAAAGGCTTGGGAAAATATTGAAACAAAAGAAGAAACTGCTGATAACCAGCAGTTTCTCCTTTTGTCTCAATATTTTCTTTGCTATATTTTACACAAATTATATGTTAAATATAGGGATGGTAACAAGTACTCGATTAATCCAGTACTCGATCAAACGTCTGAGTATCGATTACCAATGTTACTAATCGAGTAATCGGATAGAAAAATTGATATCAGCAGAAAAATGAAAAATCGTTTCCAAACTAAAAGTTTTCCCAAAATATTGATCGCTCTTATCCAACAGTGTAACGAGCAAAGTGTAGAGTAAGTAGCACCTGGACGTCCGCCAATTATCTAATCCCTTGATAGTTTGCAATCAAGTGCCAACAGCTATTGTTCTCGCTGTCAAACAATGACATAAATTTTCGCACCTTCGCTGTTTTTTACTCTTATTTCCAGCACTGCATTTTCATTTGACGTCCATCAGATTTACCTTTGAGTTGATTGGTTAATTCAATATTCAATCAACCGATTATTTGATTATTGTTGAGATTTCATTCTATTAAGTACTATTTGTTACCCGAAGAAGAATCATCTCATTCCTGATTACACCCAAATGAATTCCAGAAAGTCTAACAATGCCTCCCGCTAAGATTATAGTGACCTGTGTATATCTCACATGTGTAGATATTACGGGCACATTGGAAGTACATAACAACTTTGCCGATATTTCTTTTTTTAATTTTTTATGAGTTTAACGGAAATCTTTTGACACTTTCTGGAATTCTCACCACATATCTAACAGTTGTCCATTTTTCTAAAATAAAGTACTGATCAAATATCATTTAAAGAGTCGTTTTGACCGAAGATATGCTGCATAAATCGCACATGAGAATGTTGGAAAACACCAATACTATATCTAAAAGTACTTGATCGGAAGGGTGACCGAGTACTCGATTAGTAAAATTGATACTCGTTACCATCCCTAGTTAAATACCTTCCATTTTGTCATTTGTGTCAGTTTTTGAAGTGGGTCACCCTAAAACTTTACCGTTTGGGAAAGGGATACACAAAACGAGATATGATCACTGGTGGCTCATTAATGAATGTATGGACTATGGAAAAATCTTTTCTCATTACCCACAAAATTGTTTACTGAAAAAAGAAAAGAATCATAACTGTATTTGTTACCTTCTCGATATACCAGCATTTCCATGTACCAAAACTTTCCCATTACAATGTAAACACTGATCAACAAAACTGGAAAACTAAAAAGACAAAAAAATAAACATAATAATTTTGCAACAGAACCAACCACACTAGAATTAAAACCATTTTTTGCATAGCAGCATCAGAATGGTCAATATGTATTTCAGAATGACTATTACACTTCATCAATACCCTTTTTTGTAACACATAATATTGATATTTCATACTTTGGCCTTGACAATATAAAATATAAGTTCTATCACATGCAGAGATTCAGGCAACATAGAGTCAACATTTGAAATATGAAAGCTCTACAGTCTTTAATTGTTAAGCCATAACTACATGGCAAATAATTGGACTGTTCCAATATGACAAGTGTTGCAGACAACAACCACAAGTAAAGAAAATTTGAAAAACTTTGCATTTTTGGTTTGAAAAAATTGTGATATAAAGAAGAAATTGCTTGTCACAAGCAATTTCTTCATTTTCCACAATGTTTTCTAAAGCCTTTACCTTATAAGGAGTCAAAAGGCATTACTATGAGGGAATGAGTTATTCCTATTTCAAAATTCTTCTCAGACATGGCAAAAACCGTCAGACAATCAGACATATCTGATAAAATTTCCCTTGGTCTGATGATTTTTTTGCTACTGTCAGTCCGACTGTCTGACACTCCTTTTAATCTGTCAATATAGTAAATGAGTGTCAGGTCTGACAAAATTTTATTCGTTCTGAGACTGACAGATTTTTCAGTACTGTCAGACCGAATGTCTGACAAAGATTTCTGGTATTTCCCCATGTCTGTCTTCTATGGACAAAAATATAAACAAATATCAAATATATATAAGTACTTTGTGACAAAATTGATTTCAATCAGATAGATATGAAACAAGAGCTGTCTCAGCACAGCAAAGCTTGACAATCAAGTGCTGGATAGAGAAAAAGTCCGAAAAGGAAAAAAATCCATTTTAAAAATCAAATGCCAGAGTAACAGATTTTTGCCTAGAGACTGACATTATAATAAAAGAAGCATGTGCAAAGTTTGAAAGCAATAGTTGTTACAGAAAAAAGTTATTACAGATATAATGGAAATTGCACCGGAAAACTTAACCAATAATTTTGAAGTCCAAAAGGGTAAAAATACCACTAAGTAAGTTACATGTTAGAGGAAAGAATCTTTGCCTATGGGCTGATATTATGGTCACAGAGGCATGTGCAAATTTTCAGAGCAATAGTATTAGAAGAAACAGAAATTTGACAAGCTTGCACGTGAAAACTTTACCATAACACTGACGCCAGCGCCCTGGCGACTAGAATAGCCGCCTGTTCAACAAATTAATAGTCACGCTAAAAATTATTAGAATGTTTTTGCTGATAAATAGATTGAAAACTGGGATGGTAACAGAATGGGCATAAGATAAAAAGATTACCTGAGGAAGGAAATGAATGATGATTTCTCTATTACTGTCTGCAATATTTAGAACAAGGTAACTGAAATTGGAAGAAGACACGAGATTGGATACGACAGGTTTAACCTTAGACTGTTCCAATTTGAAAGCTTATGTAGACAATAGAATGTGTTTTAACTTTAAATTGGATCTATATGAAAACACTTTGTAGCATATAAAATATTGAGATAAAATGAGAAATATTGCTGAATATCAAAAAATTCTTCTTTCCTTTTAATGTTTCCCTATACTTTTTTGTGCATTCTAGACTATTCTTGAACACGATTTTTGAATCATATTACTTCTATTGAAGTCGCATCTGCATGTACTTCAATGAACCTGTGTTTATGACTTTTACAAATCAATATTGTCTTGATTTTCTTTTTAAAGGGGGTGTAAAAATGCTGGTAACCAACTATTTCTCTTTTGGCTTGATATTTTCTATACTATACTGTATACAAAACTGTTACTGTTTCTATCTATCTATATATGCTGCCTAACTCCCCTTAACTGCCAGTAATACCCGAAAGGGGAGCAGGGGTGTGGAATTCACATGCCCGACTTGACCGACCTGGGTTTTGTGGTGAACGGGCAAGGGTTTTTTTCAAGTGAGCTTGTCCGTGGGCAAGTGCATATCAAGGGGATCAAAATGTGATAAAAACAAAATTTTAATGTTATTTTTGCTCACGATCCGTCTGAAAAAATCCATTTCAATCAAATCACATTTTAATTTTAAAAGCTAAACATGTGTTTGAATTGTGTTCATTCAGTTTTATATGTTAACTGAAAATAGAGTTAACAAAGTTTAAATATTATTTTCCTGTCTAGATGTTGTTTTTTTCTGGACAAGTAAACTTTGCCTTCGGACAAGTAGTAATTTGAGTTCAGCTTGTCCGAGGACAAGTGGAAAAATTCAATATTTCCACACCCCTGGGGAGTTAGGCAGTATATAGATAGATATTTCAAAACTAAACTGTCTAGATTAATACCATATTTTTTGTTTGATTTAAAGAAACAATAGTGACTACACAATATTAACTTACCTAAATTTGTCCGGAAAATTTGGATGAATAAAATTAGCTTCTGAACCATGTCTAACACATACTATGTGGGTAATACCAAGTCTTTGTAGAATGTCTAACTGATATAGGAAAATATAATTAACAATGCAAAGTAAATCAACAAATTAACAAACAAATCAATTACTGAAATCTTTTATGGATTAAGGAAAAATCACTTACGCCTCTGCAATCTATTTTTTATTTAACCCTTTCCCAAACGGCAAAATTTTAGGGTGATCCACTTCAAAAACTGCCACAAATGACAAAATGGTTGTTATAATGAAGATGAAATTTGTGTAAAGGATGGCACAGAAAATATTGAGACAAAAGGAGAAACTGCTGGTTATCAGCAGTTTCTTCTTTTGTCTCAATGTTTTCCCAAGCCTTTTCTTTTAGGTTCGTCAAAACAAGGCCTTGTTTGGGAAAGGGTTAATAAAAGAATCAGACAATGAAGCATCATGTTCTTATAAGTGGATGTCACATCATGAGGACTTTGGGGTTGAAGGGTCTAGAGTTCAAATCCTGTCAGAGTCACCAGAATTTTTCTGAGTAAATAAGCTACCCCACATTGAAAAGGTGTAATAAATGTGTACATATGAGAGAACACAAATAGACAAAAAAAAATTCAAGATCTTTTCATAGCCTGACCAAGTTGATACTTTTCGCAATTCCAAGATGGCCTCATTCTGTGTGACGGATCTAACTTGTCATACAAAGAGTTGTTACATTTACCTTGTTTTTTGTGGCAGCAGCATAGGGACCCAGGTACAAACCAGGAAGAATTTCCTGTCAATAAAAGAAAAAGCATATTTTTGTCCAACAATTCTGATAAACAATGTTTACATTAAACAAGAAATTTGTTTTCTACCAGACCCATTGTGTCATTTGTCAAGACACTTTATAACGTTCTTGTTCTCTATCTTATCGTTTTTCCATAACATTTGAGTCATGTTCTTATGTAAGAAATATAACTTTTAATACTGTATGTGTAGAAATATTCCATTATGTTTTCCTAAGCCATTATCTTGTAGGAGTCAAAAAGAGCCATTGTGTGGGAACGGGTTACTGTAATGATTTGAAATTCAATCTTGTACATATTGTACATTTATATGACTATCTTGTACATGTTATATTACACCTCTCTGAAATGAGGAAATAATGAGATTGAGTATAATAGGTTGTTAAACATACATTACCAGCGGCGGATCCAGGATGTCTTTGAGGAGGTTCGTTTTTACAACAAGAGCTGTCCGAAGACAGCGCGCTCGACTTTCTAAGTTGTTTAGTATAAAGGGGGCATAACTCCAAATAGAGTGGTCCCAGGGTCATGGGCCCTGATAGTAAGGTAGAGGGTGTGATGGTGAATAAGTATTCCAAGTTTGGGTTGAATCCCTTTGATAGTATGGAAGTTATTGATGTTTGAAAAAACTTTAACCTTGGTTGCAACGCCGACGCCAACGCCAACGCCGACGCCGACGCCCGGGTGACAGTATAAGCTCTCATTTTCTTCGAAAAGTCGAGCTAAAAAGGGGGGTTCATTTTACAAGTATTACACACTTTTGACTGAATTTCTGCATGAAAATGAAAAAATCAGGCTACAGAGGGGAGGTCGTTTGAACCCCCCCTAACCCCCCTGGATCCGCCACTGATTACAAACAGGTAAAAATATGTTGAAGAAATATTGCATGGATTGGTCATCCGGCATGGGTACATCATTTCTGTCCAGTGCAAATTTGAATCAAGTTGAAGTCTGTCAAAATCAAGTATGTACCTTAACTTTAGCAGCCATCAGTAATCAACATTGATTTTCTGGCTGAAGTTGAGTTGAAGTTACCTACCTGCAATTAACCCTTTCCCAAACAGAAAAAGGTTTAGAATTTAGAAAATTTCAATTTAGATTTAGAAGCTTCTCCAGATGACAATTTGGGTTTTGAAAATGACAGTTTTTGTGTAGAGAATAGCCATGAATATTGAGACAAAAGTAGAAAATGCTGATTATCATCATTTTCTTCTTTTGTCTCAATGTTTTCCTGAACATTTCATATTGGGGACGTCAAATCCCGGTCTTGTTTGGGAAAGGGTTACTGTAATTTCTTATAACATTTAAAGGAAACTAAACCTTGATAGAAAGTGAAAAACTTGCTAACAATGCTAGAATAGTAGAATTCCTTTCTTTTTGAATTAGATAATGTTGTGCACCAGACTAGCTACTATGCAATCATTGACTGTCTGCATGCTGTCCTGATGCATGAAATATCAAGCATGAGTCCCTTTCATTTGTACCTGCATTTCTCTTCTCATGTTGTAGCTCCAATCCTGTAATAAAAAGACAAAAAACAACATTAAGTCATTTGTATACATCAGGGTTTTCCATGACACACAAATCATGCATCATTGTCACAATTTACCTGAGGGTCATTTATGATGTAAGTTTTAAAATCCAGATTTTCGTATGATACTTGATAAAATTGCAAGGTATTTATAAAATTTGACCCACAAAATTGGAGAAATGACCCCCAACTTAGAAGGCAGGGGCTCAAAATGACCCCCAAATTATTATAGCCAGGGAAAACCCTGATATATAAACCTGTTTTACTTCTACCATTGTTTTTACATTTATAATCATTTTAGTCTGTTTGCTGACGACCTTCCACAAAGTATAAAAGTTAGAATGATTAAAAGTCAAAGGTGTAGCATAATACAAATGTATAAAGTCATAGCCACAAAATATGTGAAAGAAACAGAAAAAGACAGGATTTTTTTTTAAATTTCTGCATTTGTTTTAATGTTTTCCTTAGTATTTTTATTTTTTTTAACACTGACCAATGTTTGGGGAGTAAAAGAGACCAATTTAACAAAAAGCTACTATTAATATCTAGTTAGACATCAGATTCTAGACCTATTCACAGAAGCAGGGATTTTTTTGTGGTGTCTCAGGGGCCAAATTCAAGCCCCTTTCCAAATCGAATTCCCAATCAGTGAATCATATTATCAGGGATTTTGTTACCTGCGAGTCCCGAGTCCCTGACATACATTTTTTTTCCTCAGGACTCATTGATTGATATTTGTGAGTCCCAGAATGCCAACATTTTCAATGTGTAATCGACGTTGTCTTACAAAGGCCTCTATGTTTCAATATTGAACTCATTGTTTTGGGAACCAGTGGGTCCGATGACTCTTCCACATCCTCAATCCACGGCCTCTTCGGCTCAGGTAGTCTCTCTTGTGCACTGTATTCTCTTAGAACAGGGATATTCTCTGGTGTAAATTGACTCATAATTATGTGCTCCGGTTATACTGGCATAACGCATAAATTTGTAACAAAATCACTGCATTACATATAGATCTATACAGGCTTACAAATATCCCAACAGACAGTACAGGCTACATTCCAAAGGTATTCCAGTTTGAGCTTTCAGGGCTTTTTTTCAGAGATCTGTGAAGAGGCCTTCAAGCCTGTTCATTTTGTGAATTTTAGGAGAACTCTTCTGAATTTTTTGGGAACACGCTTTTAGTAACAGAGTAAAGATTAAGTACCATTTTAGCATAAATTACAGTGCTTTATTAATGAAAAAAAATTGAAGATCATATCAATGATAAAACTAGCTGTAAATTAGATAGAGTGAAGTTTAAAGAAGAAAAAAAGCATGCTACACTCCAGGAAGTACAGTTGTTTAGGCAGTAGTGAATAGCTAACTTAATCATTGTTACGTATGATTTCATTACAACTGATAACCTAAATGTTGTTTGGTACCAATTTTTAGATAAACATGTATTCTCGTTATAAAAACCCATACTTGAGCACAAATATTATCCATCGACTAGATAGATCCTTTTTGCTGATAACATTAATTAGGTCAGTAGTGGATAGCTTCTGGTAATAAGGGATCGGCAGATGATGGGATGCATAAAAAAAACTACAACAGTAATTCACTGCTTTTGGTCACTGAATGATCTGTTGACTATCAAGGCCAAATAAAAAAATAGGTGTGGTTCAGGTTACCCGACCGTCCCTAGCAAATTGGGGCCGACCCTATTTTTTTTATTGCCCTCAAAGGAAAAAATACAAAAAACAACAACAATGGCAAGGAAACAAAACCCCCCAAAAAATAGAATAAAAAAAAAAGATAGCTGACCGACCTACCCTAATTTTTTTCAACATGTAACCTGAACTACACATGTTTTTTTATTTGGCCCAAGTATGGTCCATCTATGCCTGCTGCTGGGACTCAAGCAGCTCAAAGTCGCTTGAAATGGTTGAAAAAAGACATAGGCTAATAGAGCTTGAAAACAATGTGGAGATGTAGAAAATCAATAATTGGTTGGTCACAAGTGAGTTGTCCGCTACTGCCATAATCTGGCCATGTTTTGTTCAGGCAATATTTCATAATAAATGTTAAATTTGTCTATATACAAACTTCTATGACATTGTGTTGTAGAAAACATGTTTATGTTTAAATTGATACCAAACACTAAGTCTTGTCGATTGGCATTTTTGAAATTTTCACATTTTAGTGTCTGCTTTTACTTTTCTCTTTGCGTTAAAACTTTAGCTTCCGATTGCCTTGGTTTGTTAACCACCAGGGTTTTCCCTGAGCATGAGAATTTGGGGGTCATTGTGACCCCCCTTGCCTTCAAAGTTAAGGGTCATTTCTACTATTTTGTGGGTCAAATGCCCTTGTACTCAAGTATCAAAAGAAAATCTTGATCTTAAAATTGCGTCATTTATGTCCCTCAAGTAAATTTCTAGGGGGTCATTTGTTTTGAAATTGCGACAATGACGCATGATTTGTGTGTCATGGAAAACCCTGACCGCGAAATAAAAATACAGAAACATATTCAAATGAAAGTAAATTTGGGTCTGATTACCGATTATATGTCATAGTTTGACATGGTAATCCTGATTTTGCTGAAATATACTGTTAAAAACATTAGACTTCGATAAACTAGCGGGCTTATAGGCTATCCGCTATACCCCAAAATCTGCTACTGCCTAAACAACTGTAATACCAGTGACGTTATCCTAAAGCATCAAGAAAGACAGATGTTGCATACATAGATGTCCACTGTGGTAAGAAGTGGTAAGGTAAGAAAAGAAATGAAAATTTAAGCACAAATTTTGTGAAACTGTTCTGCCATCAATGTGAAAAAAATAGCCTTTTTCATGAGCCTTTTTTCAATTGTGAAGTTGCCTGTTATAGGCCTCTGCTAAAGATTCAGAAAAAGCTAAAGTTGACACCAAGAAATATATTGACTTCCCTGACAGAACAAGTTATCGCAGACTTCTACAACTACAGACTGGTTACAGCATCCTTAATCATTGTTAATGACTACAGAAACAAATTGGGATCAACAGACAGCAACTCCTGCACGTGCGGTGAACCACAAACTGTAGAACACTTCATCTTAGACTGCCCTATGTATTAACAATCCAGAAACATCATGACACAGCATCTATCCATCCATCTGGACTACAATCTCCAAACTTATCAACCTACAAACGAGACAACCTGAGCCGAAGAGGCCGTGGATTGAGGATTGAGGAAAAAGCCCTGGCTGGACTCTCTTGAATTCAAAAGGCCTACTAATTTATGACTTTAATTTGCTGACTGCACAGATTCAATAATAACAAGTAAAAAAACTTTTTATCCGTAATAGTGGTTGATCCGAAAATTAGTGAAGTAGTATCAACCAGTTCAATTTCTGAGACAGTCGAAGACATATTGATGCTTACTGAATCATTTTCAAGTGGTGGAAGAGTTGGAAAATCTGGAATAGGGCACTTTAGCCATGTCTGTCCCGCTGCCATGTTATCATTAACATGCAGGACTTGAGCACAAAATTGTCTGTGAATCGTCTGCACAAGGAACCATAGAAATTAACCGAACAAAAAAATCGATAAATCGGATTAATCAGGCTAAGAATCACCAAAGATAGAAAACTTTACTAGACGAGATAAATGATTAACTAGACAAAATTGCCTTTGGTAAAAAATCCCTTTTTGTGTACACGCAATGATACAACAATATTCACAACCAGTGCGTGGAACAATATTCTTTTGTTTCATTACATCCCAAAACAAACTAATGTAGATAGATTATTTAGGTTAGGCGGAAGTATTACATTTTCCCGGCATCTGTCAGATTTTGTCCACTGAACGTCCGCACTATAAACAAGGATCAAGGTGAGCTCTGATTGGTCAATAATGTAATAATTTAGAATTATTTTTTTGTATTTATAAAATTTGATATTTTGTCAAACAATTGCAGTAATTTTTATTAAGAATTTAGTACATTTTGGCAGTCCAAGAGCTATTTTTAGATGTAGGTGCATATTGTGAAAAGGCCATTCCAAATGGCTGTTGGAGAAGGGTCATGTCAAAAAGGGGCCAAAAAGTCAGTGATAAAAGGAATCATGCCATATTCAAATTGCTTGTTTTGGATGTATGAAGGATTGTTCTTGAATTTGAGGTAAGCCATAACATTGTTGCAAACTCATGGGCTGAGCTATAAGCCAAAACGTTATAATGGTCGGCTATGGGAAACCTAATACTTCCATCTAACCTAAAATAAACTGTCCCAAAGTTGTTGTTGTTCCAAACAATTTGACATCTCAGCAGCAAATATCTTCCGGTTCTGATTATTTTGCAGCCGATGCATTCTGTGTAAGCTATTTACATGTTTTTTTTTTTACCCATATCAAAATATTTAGCTAATATTGCATCAGAATTCACCTGTCTGTTCACCTTTCTGTCTGTCTGAGGCCAATTTAACATGGAAATTCAACATTTCCCTAAATAAATCACACAATATTTCAGTTACAATCTGCAAATTTGGTGTGGATGTACTTCATTATATTACACATCTTTAATTACCAAGGTCAAGGTCATTCATCAAGGTCAAGGTCAGATCTGAAGGTCAATTTCATTGAAAATTTGACATGATTTTTCTTCTTTTTTGCTCATACTGCAAACAATTGAAAGTTCTAAGGCTCTATATTTGTTGAATATGTGCATTATATCATTGAGTTTCACTAAGTTCCAATGTCAAGGTCATCCTTGAAGGTCAAGGTCAAGTTTCAAGGTCATATTTTCAGTGAAAATTGTTTTTTTTTTTTGTAGGACAGTGGGGGGGGGCTTGTTTTTTTTCCTTATTGACAAACACATACTGTTCATGTACTGTTTTTGGCTCTTTGATGTACATACAAGTCTTGAAATGGTCATTTTTATCATTTTTCTAGTTATTCTGTGGGTTTTGGGATGGTTTTTTACAAGATTTTCTCTTTGTTTTAGAAATTCTCTGCATAGGCTCCTTATGTTGTAGTCATCACCCCGAAAGATTTTCACAAGACATAGATCAGCCCGCCGCATGAGAAACTTCTCATATTAAGGGGTCCAGACCATTGATTCGCACTCTGAGCTTTGACTTCAATCATCAACCGGGTTGTTCTGCTTTTTGGTAAGGAAGATTTGTTTGCTTGATCCATTGATTCTGCTATGTAAGTGTTAAAAATCAGTATAGCTGAAAGTAAAGTATGTAATGCAGTTGGCTCATGCATTGTTCTATGTATAGGATTACAAAAAACAGTAAAATAGTGGGTTATAGGGTCTGATTTTGGCCTGTTTGCTTAAGACAAATACAAAATAGACTGTTGAAACCCTTTTTTCTGTTATTTTGGTGTATTCTATGCTTAAAAATATTGCATTTATAAGGCCCCCAATGATGACAGGCCCCTTTTCCTGTGTCCTTCATGGTCTATTTTTCAATTTTAAACTGCATAAAAGCATGTAAAACTGAGAAAACAATACCAGAAGTTGTCAAAATTGCTTTAAACAACATGTTTTGATATGATAAGAAGGATAAAAACAAGATTCTACAGAAATTTGGCTATTTTGAAAGTAAAAAAAAATCTAATGACTCATCAATTTCAACTATTATGTAATTTTAATTATTCAAGTGAAGCTTTTTTACACATCTTTCACTTTAATTTGGAGTTTCTGGGTAAGATGTGATATAACAAACAGATTTATGTAAAGATTTGACAATTTGTCCATTGATTATTAGATTAATGAGCAAAGGAAGACTGTTCCATTACTAAATAGACTCTTCTATTTTGCATCACTGGTGTTAAGGGAAATGCTTATTTCTCCAATATTTTTTTACCAAATGCAATGAAATTCAACATAGATGCAAAGACAATATTGTACTAGCCATATGATAAAATAAAAATAAAATTTGTGAAAAATTGTGCCTTTGAGGCTTAAAATTAATGAGAAATTAAATATTTCTTTTTAAGGATAAAGGGTGACCTCTTAAAAAAAATAGGAAAAAATATAAATTGAAATAAATTTCACTTGAAACAGTGACTGATTTGACCATTAGTAATAGCTCCACAATGTCAGATAAAAAAGGTATGTTAAATATGATTTTAGAGTCTTTCTTTTGAACATTGAAAATATATGTTTGGATAGAGAACACTCTTCTAAAATAGTACAATTTTGTCTTAACTTTATTATGACAAGGTAAAGGGAAATGCTCATTTTTCACAATGTATGGAAAAGATTAGGCCAATAATTTGGGACTTAGTCCAGAATATGTATTTGTACTTAGAATTGTCAAAATTTTGAATTCTGAAGCAACAACATTTTTTATTTAGGTTAGGCGGAAGTATTACATTTTCCCGGCATCTGTCAGATTTTGTCCACTGAACGTCCGCACTATAAACAAGGATCAAGGTGAGCTCTGATTGGTCAATAATGTAATAATTTAGAATTATTTTTTTGTATTTATAAAATTTGATATTTTGTCAAACAATTGCAGTAATTTTTATTAAGAATTTAGTACATTTTGGCAGTCCAAGAGCTATTTTTAGATGTAGGTGCATATTGTGAAAAGGCCATTCCAAATGGCTGTTGGAGAAGGGTCATGTCAAAAAGGGGCCAAAAAGTCAGTGATAAAAGGAATCATGCCATATTCAAATTGCTTGTTTTGGATGTATGAAGGATTGTTCTTGAATTTGAGGTAAGCCATAACATTGTTGCAAACTCATGGGCTGAGCTATAAGCCAAAACGTTATAATGGTCGGCTATGGGAAACCTAATACTTCCATCTAACCTAAAATAAACTGTCCCAAAGTTGTTGTTGTTCCAAACAATTTGACATCTCAGCAGCAAATATCTTCCGGTTCTGATTATTTTGCAGCCGATGCATTCTGTGTAAGCTATTTACATGTTTTTTTTTTTACCCATATCAAAATATTTAGCTAATATTGCATCAGAATTCACCTGTCTGTTCACCTTTCTGTCTGTCTGAGGCCAATTTAACATGGAAATTCAACATTTCCCTAAATAAATCACACAATATTTCAGTTACAATCTGCAAATTTGGTGTGGATGTACTTCATTATATTACACATCTTTAATTACCAAGGTCAAGGTCATTCATCAAGGTCAAGGTCAGATCTGAAGGTCAATTTCATTGAAAATTTGACATGATTTTTCTTCTTTTTTGCTCATACTGCAAACAATTGAAAGTTCTAAGGCTCTATATTTGTTGAATATGTGCATTATATCATTGAGTTTCACTAAGTTCCAATGTCAAGGTCATCCTTGAAGGTCAAGGTCAAGTTTCAAGGTCATATTTTCAGTGAAAATTGTTTTTTTTTTTTGTAGGACAGTGGGGGGGGGCTTGTTTTTTTTCCTTATTGACAAACACATACTGTTCATGTACTGTTTTTGGCTCTTTGATGTACATACAAGTCTTGAAATGGTCATTTTTATCATTTTTCTAGTTATTCTGTGGGTTTTGGGATGGTTTTTTACAAGATTTTCTCTTTGTTTTAGAAATTCTCTGCATAGGCTCCTTATGTTGTAGTCATCACCCCGAAAGATTTTCACAAGACATAGATCAGCCCGCCGCATGAGAAACTTCTCATATTAAGGGGTCCAGACCATTGATTCGCACTCTGAGCTTTGACTTCAATCATCAACCGGGTTGTTCTGCTTTTTGGTAAGGAAGATTTGTTTGCTTGATCCATTGATTCTGCTATGTAAGTGTTAAAAATCAGTATAGCTGAAAGTAAAGTATGTAATGCAGTTGGCTCATGCATTGTTCTATGTATAGGATTACAAAAAACAGTAAAATAGTGGGTTATAGGGTCTGATTTTGGCCTGTTTGCTTAAGACAAATACAAAATAGACTGTTGAAACCCTTTTTTCTGTTATTTTGGTGTATTCTATGCTTAAAAATATTGCATTTATAAGGCCCCCAATGATGACAGGCCCCTTTTCCTGTGTCCTTCATGGTCTATTTTTCAATTTTAAACTGCATAAAAGCATGTAAAACTGAGAAAACAATACCAGAAGTTGTCAAAATTGCTTTAAACAACATGTTTTGATATGATAAGAAGGATAAAAACAAGATTCTACAGAAATTTGGCTATTTTGAAAGTAAAAAAAAATCTAATGACTCATCAATTTCAACTATTATGTAATTTTAATTATTCAAGTGAAGCTTTTTTACACATCTTTCACTTTAATTTGGAGTTTCTGGGTAAGATGTGATATAACAAACAGATTTATGTAAAGATTTGACAATTTGTCCATTGATTATTAGATTAATGAGCAAAGGAAGACTGTTCCATTACTAAATAGACTCTTCTATTTTGCATCACTGGTGTTAAGGGAAATGCTTATTTCTCCAATATTTTTTTACCAAATGCAATGAAATTCAACATAGATGCAAAGACAATATTGTACTAGCCATATGATAAAATAAAAATAAAATTTGTGAAAAATTGTGCCTTTGAGGCTTAAAATTAATGAGAAATTAAATATTTCTTTTTAAGGATAAAGGGTGACCTCTTAAAAAAAATAGGAAAAAATATAAATTGAAATAAATTTCACTTGAAACAGTGACTGATTTGACCATTAGTAATAGCTCCACAATGTCAGATAAAAAAGGTATGTTAAATATGATTTTAGAGTCTTTCTTTTGAACATTGAAAATATATGTTTGGATAGAGAACACTCTTCTAAAATAGTACAATTTTGTCTTAACTTTATTATGACAAGGTAAAGGGAAATGCTCATTTTTCACAATGTATGGAAAAGATTAGGCCAATAATTTGGGACTTAGTCCAGAATATGTATTTGTACTTAGAATTGTCAAAATTTTGAATTCTGAAGCAACAACATTTTTTATTTAGGTTAGGCGGAAGTATTACATTTTCCCGGCATCTGTCAGATTTTGTCCACTGAACGTCCGCACTATAAACAAGGATCAAGGTGAGCTCTGATTGGTCAATAATGTAATAATTTAGAATTATTTTTTTGTATTTATAAAATTTGATATTTTGTCAAACAATTGCAGTAATTTTTATTAAGAATTTAGTACATTTTGGCAGTCCAAGAGCTATTTTTAGATGTAGGTGCATATTGTGAAAAGGCCATTCCAAATGGCTGTTGGAGAAGGGTCATGTCAAAAAGGGGCCAAAAAGTCAGTGATAAAAGGAATCATGCCATATTCAAATTGCTTGTTTTGGATGTATGAAGGATTGTTCTTGAATTTGAGGTAAGCCATAACATTGTTGCAAACTCATGGGCTGAGCTATAAGCCAAAACGTTATAATGGTCGGCTATGGGAAACCTAATACTTCCATCTAACCTAAACAGGGTGGATCATCACGTGATCAAAATGGGTACATACACGGACGCAAGATGGCGGAAAATTAGCGATTTTCGGTAGAGTTTCCTAAATTGGTAAGTACTGCTCCATTCGTTTGACTTACCATATAGCGCAGTCTATGCGCATTTCCCAGTGCTTTTCAGTGATGTCTGTCTCGTCTCTAGGCTTCATGTAGTTTCTGAGATACCCTCGAGGTTTTGAGTTGAATCGGAACGATTTTCGAGGGAAATTGAATATGGTACGTTACACGTTCCTCGGTTTTTTTCATCAAAAATAGCGTTTTCTCTCAAAAGTTCATACTTGTTTCGATTCAATACTAAGGTCCTTCATGTGCAACAATCATACGTACTTTGCTTAAGCCTGTTCTTTCTTAAATTCACGAAAAACGGGGAAAATGTAGAAACGGTACGGAACACGTACATGATACGCAACACGTGATGACCATTTGCAATTATGGTACGTAACACGTAAATATTTCAAATCCAACAGCTACAAAGTTTTATGAATTTACCACACCAATCGTGACGAAGTACAAGTTATCATCCATAGTTGATTAAATTAAACAAGAATATACTAGTAAAGCGTATTTACTATCCATTAACCAGAACGATTTAGTTCATAAATAAATTAAAAGAGTGTTCAGTATGTTTCATAATGCACGATGATTTTTCAACTGAATGTGCCTTTGGACCAATAATTATTTCCCATGCTTTAATACTAAATCCTGTTACTGCCATCCACCTTTCTACCTACAAGAAAAGTCGAAATTAGTGTGACACTCTTCTAGCAAATTTGAGACCTAGAAAAATTGAACTTCGTCACACTAATTATTCTGACAATTGTCGGGCGCAAAATTTCACATTGTCTACCTAAAGAACTTTCTAGAAAAGTCAAAATCTGTGTGACTCACGTCAATTGTTATATTAATCTATGTATCAAGTTCAGAAAAGTTGAAATTAATGTGATTAACTTCCACTACTCTAGCAAAATGGTAAGGTAGAAAAGTAGAAAAGTTGAAGTTTTGTCCTTGACAAAATTTGACTGTAGTTACTGTGACAAGCTTCGTCATTTCTACTTTCTATGTCCCAATTTTGCCAGAAAAAAAATATATAACTGTAACTAAATTTTCTAAAAAACAAAAATAATAATAAATAAAAAAAATAGGTAGAAGAGTAGAAAATCAAATTTTGTCATACTTACTTCTGGCAATTCTTTCAAGAAAAAATAATCTTTTCTGGTTTTCTATGTAACTTTTTCCCAAGAAAAGTAGATTAGTCGACATTTCATGTTTTATTAGTAGAAAAGGGGATTGCGGAAACAGAATTCCATAACCTATTTTTTTACATATACGATTTAACATTCGTCATTTGTTTATCATTACAGAACCATGTGGAAAACAAAGTCGAGGCTCTCTCTTGGCAAGAAACCATGGACAGTGAAGAGAGTTAAGGCCGTCCATGTGCCGCAATTCCAACCAGACAATAATTCCAACAATAGAGTCTACATGATAGGCACTATCTAGACCAAATTATGTTGATTAGATAAATTACCCTTTATTTTGTTAGAAAGATGAATGATAAGTTGAATCAGAAAAAGCTCTCACCAGTTAATGATTCAGAACGAAAAACATTTTCAAATACCCAAGGTATAAAAAATATATACAATCTGTAATGCAACAATTGAAACTGAAATCTACTTCGTATTGAATTGTAGAAATTATATTAATTACAGGCCCATAGGAGCAGGGTTGCTCAAACATTCCTTCTTTTACACTGAAAATTTATGGAAAATTCAATTTAGCCCCCCCCCCCCCATATTCAGACCAAAAGGCTTGAGCCCACCCAATATGAAATTGCTTCCTACGGGCCTGTAATTAAGGAAGTACGGACCCACTTTTAGTAAGAGAAATTATTTACGCTATTTTTTACCTACTTTTGTGCAATATAGCGTAGGAAACGTTCCAGGCAAAAGCACAAAATGTGATTATCTGCATTTTCTTTTGGATCAATGTTTTTCCAATGCATTTTTACAGGTTCTGTTTGGGAAAGGGATACATTTGTCATATTGATTTTGTCTAAATTGTATTGGTGAATATGTTTTGTATTTGTATTGACTTTGTTGTCATCCGATGGGTCCAAACAAGAATGTCATTTTATTATAATTGTATAATAGATTCACTATTAAACGAGAATAATTTCAGTTGTTTTGATAAAGCAGTTCAACTGAAATTATTCTCGTTTAATAGTGAATCGATTATAGTCCTTTAAGAGGCAAATACATCTAGGGAAGGCAGTATTGTTGACAATAACAAAGAAATAAATATTATGTGTAATGAGCCCCGCGTCCGTGGCCGAGTGGTTAGAGTCGCTGACTCATGATCACTTGCCCCTCACCTCTGTGGGTTCGAATCCCGCCAGGGACATATGAACTTTCATGTGAGGAAGCTATCCAGTTGGCTTGCGGAACGTCGGTGGTTCTACCCAGGTGCCCACCTGGGGTCTTCCTCCACCATTCAAAGCTGGAAACAGGTCAAAAGAAGGGAGTTCCTTCCTGGGCACGCCCAGTCTACAACTCGGTCATATGGAAATGTCCGGCAACCGAGGATAAATAACCTAAAACACACACACCCGCAACTATACCGCCCTCGGAGAGCCGAGGTTATTGTTGACCAGTTTAATTGAGAGTAACGTTGGATGCTTGTTTACGTGTATGGGGTTGGTATCGAAGTTGGGGTTATTTGGGGTTATTTTCAACAGTGTTGGTAGTGTATAGATCTAATATGATTTCTAAAGATTATTGATATTCTAGATATGCATTTATATTATTCAACCAGCCTAAAATGGGGGTCACGTGGGCACGAGTTTACCTATTTCAATCTATTTCAAACAATTAACTCACTTGCACAATATAAACGGTACAAATCAAAACAGATAATTGGTTATGAAGTAGTAAACAAAGGTTTACGTCACTCCCAATTAAGGCTGGGTAAATATTGTCCAGCAAGATTAACCCGGGACATCTGCATATGTAATGACCCTACTTCGGCAATGTTTTGTTAAGACGCCCAACTAACGGACTTAGCGCACGAAAATTAAGTTGTCCTTGGTTAATTTGGGTGGACAATATTATTGCACTGTTGTGTTTGAATGGACAAACTACGTTTCGTAACCGAGTTACAGCCAATAAAATATCTGTAGATCTAGATGTAGTTATATTTTTTAGTAAATTGCTTTACCCACGGGGAATGAGCTAACATGCGAATCGCTAACGGACTTGGTTGTCCTTGGTTTTTATATCGCATGTGGAACTTCCGGTAAAAACAAAAGAATATCTCTGCAAATATTGAAATATGAAATGAAGTTTTACATAAAAAGTCTTAATGCAATCCTATGAAGCCGAAATTTTTGAAAACGTAGGTATGAGTGTTTTGCTTGCGCTTGCAGAAATGCGTTAAAAAAGTATACATATAGCCTACCTTCGGAACAAATCGGTCCCATTTCAATATTGAGTAGGCCTAGCTCTTTCTTTTTGAATATATTTATCAAATTTGTCCCAATGGGCTCAGTCTGAAAACGTTATCAACAGAAGTATTAGGTCCAACCCTTGAATTCATACTTACTGTCTGCGCACTTAAGAAACAAGATCGACCATTGCCATTGAATACACGATTTTAAGCTCACAAATGACTAGCAAAAGCAAATGTATGAGTATCTTTTTAAACACGGCAATACAGAATTTCTGCAAATTTCCCAAAAGCAGATTGAATTTACCTACCCTCGTGTTGAAGTTTATTTGTATACATGTCCGATTAGTCTGCGCATGTCACTGTGCGTTTATTTACACAGTGACGTCAATTGGTGAAGTGATGACGTTTACAACGTAAAATGTGACTGAGTTTAGTCTTGTTTACTAAAATGGGCGGGGAATTTCTGCATTTCATCGTTAGGTTAGACTTTTTTTTTAGATAAGGCCTATTTAGCCTATAGATATGAGGAGAATTTTTGTGCCGTATTTTATTACATAGATCTAGGCCTACTTACAAGTTTACTTATTAGTTTGAAATATTTACGTGGTGCGTACCGTAATTGCAAATGATCATCACGTGTTTCGTATCATGTACGTGTTCCGTACCGCTTCTACATTTTCTCCGTTTTTCGTGAATTTAAGAAAGAACAGGCTGAAGCAAAGTACGTATGATTGTTGCACATGAAGGACCTTAGTATTGAATCGAAACAAGTATGAACTTTTGAGAGAAAACGCTATTTATGATGAAAAAACCGAGGAACGTGTAACGTACCATATTCAATTTCCCTCGAAAATCGTTCCGATTCAACTCAAAACCTCGAGGGTATCTCAGAAACTACATGAAGCCTAGAGACGAGACAGACATCACTGAAAAGCACTGGGAAATGCGCATAGACTGCGCTATATGGTAAGTCAAACGAATGGAGCAGTACTTACCAATTTAGGAAACTCTACCGAAAATCGCTAATTTTCCGCCATCTTGCGTCCGTGTATGTACCCATTTTGATCACGTGATGATCCACCCTGCTAAAGCTGGTGAGATAAACTAAGAATCTTGATGATCTACTAAGTTTACTACTTTTTTTTTAGATAATCTTTAGATGAGATAACGCTTTTAAACACAAGACTCTTAATAAAGCCATGTAATTGTGTTTCTGGTAGTTTTTGACATTCGTACCCATAATCGAACGTACACGATTTTCTTAATTCGGCCTTTTTGTATCTTTTGGTGTCTGGTATAGAATCAGTCGGCATGACATCATGGCCTCACTTTCATTTTTTCATCTAGGGTACTTCCTCGGTCTTTATCGTTACGGGATGCCATTTTCGGGGCAGAATATTTCAAAAATCCATTGTTAAAATTCACAAACAATATCCCCTTTTCTCCAATTATCTTCTCTTCTTCTTCTGTTAACTGGCCTCCTTCATCTTGCTGAAGATTCTGCCAGGTTTTTTGCGCGCGCGTTTTTTGACGAGCGGATATCTTGAGATTTTTTTTTTTGTGTGTTTTTTGGCTTTTTAGCTCACCTGAGCACAAAGTGCTCAAGGTGAGCTATTGTGGTCGCTCACCGTCCGTCGTCCGTCCGTCTGTCCGTCCGTCCGTCCGTCCGTCCACAATTTCTTTAAACATCTTCTTCTCCAGAACCATTTGGCCAATTGTGACCAAACTTGGCAGGAATGTTTCTGAGGTGACCCTTTTCAAAACTTGTTCACAAATTTTTGATTCGTCAAAGAATGTGGGCGTGGCAGGGCGGGGCTTATAAATCGTAAGAAAATTCTTTAAAAATCAACTATTGGGCCAATTTGAACCAAACTTGGCAGGAATGTTCTTTTAGTGACTCTTTTGGTAATTTGTCCACAAATTTTAATATTTGTCAAAAAATGTGGGTGTGGCAGTGTCAGACTTTAGAAATCCTAAGAAAATTCTTTAAAAAATCAAACAGGTAACATTATGGTTAGTGGGAGTCAAAACCTCGTAACTACAGCTTGACAAAGCTGGAGTTATGAGGTTTTGATTCCCCACTGGGGAAATGTCTAATCCTATTAAATAAACAAAAGACCGGAATTGTTTACACAAACTCCGCCAGAATGGGGAGCTGCATGTAAAAGGGGGTAAATACATTCTATTTGTTATTTAAGCTATCCTTTGTTGTTGGTATTCATTTAAATAGTTTTGATTAGATCATTCAAATAAATACCCACATCGCAGGGTTTGATAAACATTGAAAGATATTTTGCAATTTAGAAATCCCTTAACCTCTCCTATTTGAATCTCTAGTCTTTGGATTTATAATCAGACTTGCTTCTATTTTGCAACTAATATATTCTCTTTAACTCTTTACCAAATCATTATAAAACTAATTATTTTGCAATGAAAAAAGGGCCCTGTGTTGTTGATTCTTGGGGTTTATATAGGGGTTAAGAGTTAGATCTCTAACATTTTGATCTTTGACTTGGAAAACCTTTTCATCTCAAAACAGTATTTTTTCATAGGGCCCTATGTTGTTGATTCTTGGGGTTTATATGGGGTGAACTCTGTTGATAATTGGAACCTTCTCATTGATATCATGGGAAAAGGGGCCTGAAAGACAAAATTCTTGTTAGCATTGTACAGGCTACAATTTTGGCCCAATGTTCATAATAATTGGTCAGAATGTTTGTGTAGTCACAGAGAATTGGAATAATGAATATTCCTTTGGATACCACGGGAAAAGGGGCCATAATGATAAAATCCGTGTTGGCACTTTAGAGGCCATAATTTTGGCCTAATCTTTGTTAAAATTGATCAGAATATTTGTCTAATCACAAGGATAAAGCTTATCAACAATCTGAATGTTCCATTTTGATATCATGGGAAAAGGGGCCTTTATGACAAAATCTTGTTAACACTCTAGAAGTAACAGTTTTGGCCTAGTCTTCATGAAACTAAAAGAACGTTTGTTTTAGTCACAAGGATAAACCCTATAAGAAATTTGAATATTCCAGTCGATAACATGGGAAAAGGGGCCTTAATGACAAAATCCTTGTTAGCACTCTAGAGGCAAAATTTTTGGCCCAATCTTCATGAAACTTGTGTTTGTCTAGTCACACCGATGAACTCTGAGAAAAATGGAATGTTCTATGGGATAGCATGGGAAAAGGGGCCTTAATGACAAAATTCTTCTTAGCGCTATAGAGACAATAATTTTGGCTCAATATTCACGAAATTTAGTCAGATTATTTCTCTAGTCACAAGGATTAAGCCTATTGACAGTGGGAATGTTCTGTTGGATGTCACGGAAAAGGGGCCTTAAAGACAAAATCCTTGTTGGTAATGTAGATGCTACAATTTTTGTCCTATCTTCATGAAACATGTCCAGAATGTTTGTCTAGTCACAAGGATGAAGACCATTGAAAAATATAATGCTCTTTTGGATATCATGGGACAGGATGCTATCATTTCTCACCTTGTGAATCTCAGTTCAGGTGAGCGATTAAGGACCATCATGGTCCTCTTGTTTTTGTTGTTTTTGTTTGTATGGGTCCCAGACTGTGCAGGCGTATTCTAACTGTGGTCTAACAAGTGATTTGTATGCTTTTGCCTTAATAGATTTGGAAGAGACATTTAGGTTCCGCTGTAGAAATCCGATAGTTTGATTTGCTTTCGTTGTGATGTTGTTTATGTGCTTCCCCCAGTTAAGATCATGAGTTATGGTGCATCCAAGATATTTTGTGCTTTTTTCATGTGCCAGTTTGTGTCCATGTAGGGTGTAGTCAGCCATAAATGGTTCTTTTTTTGTTGTAACTGAGAGTACCGAGCATTTGTCAGGATGGAATTCCATTCTCCATTTCTTCTCCCACTCAGCAAGTTTATCCAGGTCTTGTTGTAAGATTTTGCAGTCAGCTTGTGATGTTATGGTCAGGTAAACTATAGTGTCGTCGGCAAACAGTCGGACAGTGGATTTTAAATTATCTGGTATATCATTAATATAGAACAGGAATAGGCTGGGGCCGAGCACTGAGCCTTGCGGTACTCCTGAGTCTACATTTCCTTGGTCAGATTCTTCACCCTCCACTGCTACCACCTGTGTGCGGTTTGACAAAAAGGCCTGTATCCAGTTTAGTGTTTTGCCCTTGATTCCGTAGTGATTCAATTTGTGTATCAGAAGATTGTGTGAGACTTTGTCAAAGGCTTTCGAGAAATCGAGAATAAGAAGATCTGTTTGTTTGTTTTTGTCCATGTTTTTGCTGAGATCGTCAATACATTCAATCAGTTGGGTTTCACAAGACCTTTTGCTTCTAAATCCATGCTGTAGTGGGTATAGAATGTTATTTGATTCTGCGTGTTTCATTATGTGGCTGGTGATAATATGCTCCATCAGTTTACAGTAAATACAAGTGAGTGAGATTGGTCTATAATTTGATGCCAGGTATTTTTGTCCCTTTTTGTATGCTGGTGTTATTCTTGCTTTTCTCCAATCTTCTGGTATGTTTCCACTATCAAGAGATTTTTGAAAGATTTTTGTGAGTATTGGAGCTACAGTTGTTGATATTTCTTTGAGTATTACAGGTTTGATGTTGTCAGGTCCACAGGCTTTGTGTATATTCAGATTTCTTAGTAGTTTTTCAACTCCATTTGTCGTGATCTGTATCTCGCTTGCTTCTGGATGTGTTTTCTGATCTTGCATGTAGTTCTCATTCTCGAATTCATCTTTGGTTATTCTTGTTGAGTTGGAGAAGACTGACTTAAACTGGTCATTCAGGATGTTTGCTTTGCATTTTGGGTCTGTTTCTAATATTCCGTTTCTTTTAAGAGGCGCTATTCCACATTTGTCTGACTTCTTGTGTTTTATGTATGTCCAAAAGCGTTTACTTATTCCGTTGGTACTTGTTTTTTGTTTGTTTGGATCATTTTCTGATGAGAGGATGTTGTTTATGTAGTCCCAGTATGCCCGTCTAGTGTGTCTTTGTACTTCTTGCTTGAGATGTTTGTATGTTTTTATATCTTCACTGTTGTTTGATTTCTTTTTCTTTTTGTATGCTCTATCTCTTCTTTTTATGAGTGATTTGATTTCTTTGGATATCCAAGGTAACTTGTCTTTACTTTTAGCAGTTTTGGTTGGGATATGTTTGGTTGTACTTTTCTCAAGTTGTTCTTTGAATTTATTCCATATTTCGTCGACTGTGGAGTTTTCTAAGTTTTTGTCTATTTCTTTCTCTAGTTCCTTCATTTCCTCAGCTATGCTGTCCCAGTTTGCTTTTTTGTATAGTGGTATAATCCTTGGTTTCTGTCTGGTGGCTTTGGTGTTAGCTTCAAATTCTAGATATACAATGTCATGATCTGAGATGCCTGGGGTTGTTTCAACTTTGAGAACTTTGCTGGGTGCATTTGTTATGAAGAGATCAAGGATAGCTTGGTTTCTGGTTGGTGTTTCCACTATTTGGGTCATACCGTTGCTATCTAGAATGTCTGTTAATGGTCGATAATGGTTGTTTGCGTGCTGGGTGTTCGGTTTTAAGCACTTTTCTTTCCAATTCCATCCTGGGAAATTGAAGTCCCCTCCTATCAGCACTTGTGATCCACCAGTCATAGCTCTGTTCACTGAAGTTTCAAATGGTTCAAAGTCGTCTATTGTTTTAGGGTGGTAGTATGAGCATATTTTGAGTTCTTTACATCCTTTTTGTTGTATCTTTGCCCAGATAATTTCTGCATTTGTATCCAAATCAGTGATTTCAGAACTTAAGTATTTTTCATTTATTGCTATTAGTACTCCCCCACCAGTACGATCTTTCCTGTCTTTCCGATAAATGTTATAATTAGATGGAAGTACTTGGTTATTGTTAATGTTGGGGTCTAGCCATGTTTCTGTTGCAATGATGACATCTGGTTTGAGGCTGTCTATGACATTTTCTATTCTATGTTGTTTGCTTCTAATTGACTGGCAGTTGATGTTCAGCACTCTCAGTGGCTCAAACCTAAAATTAGTTTTGTTGTTGTTTTTCTTGTTTCTGTCTGGTGTTGAAGCATGGATAGGTTTGGGATCCGTATTTACTGATGCTATGGATTCGTCATGTTCAGCTAGTATTGAGAATTGATTTGATGTTTCAATTGCTGTTGATCCAAAGCAGATGTCGCTATAGTTTGGGCTGCCACATATGATGCAGTCCCATCTGAATGCTCCACCTTCATTGACTAGAATACTGTATGTCCCACTATTTATGTCTTGACATCCTATGTGGTACCATTGGTCACATGTGTCGCAGATTACAGCTCTGTGATCCCATGTTACAGGCTTGTCGCATGTTCCGCATAAGTATGTAGTACTCTGGTCGATTGTAGGTCCTGGATTTGGATTTATGTCATTTGCAGCCAATATTATCAGTAATGCTAGGTATGTTAGCTTTTTTGAACTATTACAGGCATTTTTGTTTTTTAAGATTACGTTTCTTATCGAGGACATAAGGAGAATTGCATCTCGCGCTGTCAAGGGAATGGGCCTTTTCATAATTCAAATTATTCAAACATAATAAGAGGACAAGGAGTACCCTCTGTGAATTTTTTGTCAAATTCGATGAATTTTAAATGTCAAAATATATTTTTGTTCTGCCTGTTAGCTAGCCAGACATCTGATATAGAACCAAACCCTGGCCCATCCACTAGCACTGCATGCTCAGTCAATTTGGAAGAAAAATCAAATTACCCATGTGGACTATGCAATTTAAATGTATCCTGGACCCAAAAGGGTATATGCTGCAGCAGCTGTGACAATTGGTTCCACATTGATTGTGAGGGCATAGGTGATTCGACTTATGACAAGCTGTCAGACTCGAAAGTTAGCTGGCATTGCTGTCTTTGTGGCAGCTCAAATTTCCACCTTTCACTTACTGACTCACTGAACACAATCAGTGACACATCCTCATACTGGCCTCTCAGGAACTTGTCAGACTGCTCTGATCATGTTTTTGATACCCCAAACTCGCCAAACATGCGCCCCACAGCTACATCTACTCCAATTCAAGTGAAATCAAAACCTAGAATAAACAATGCAAAGAAAGCAGAACGCTTAACCATCATAAATGTAAACTGTAGATCAGTAAAGAATAAAATACCGGATTTGCATCAACTAATTGATCAAGTCAAACCTGATATTATATGCCTCACAGAGACCTGGTTGAAACCGGACATATGTACCTCTGAAATATTTCCTGATCAGTTGAACTATAATGTTTATAGAGACGACAGAAAAGAAGCCCAGGGTGGGGGGGTAATGGTGGCTGTAACCAAATCTTTACTTAGCCAAGACCAACCGGAACTGAAAACAAAATGTAACATCTCCTGGGCAAAAATCACTATACCAGGCATCCGTAATATCTTTATAGGATCATTTTATAAGCCCTACGAGCTTGACTCTGATTCTTTAAGAGAACTGTGGTATTCCATTGGTAAAATCCCAAAAGAAAGCATAATTTGGCTAGCAGGAGACTTCAATCTCCCCGATATTGATTGGGAATCAGAAACTGTTAAACCAAACTGCAAAAATAGGCCCTTTTATCATGATTTTCTAGAAAATATGTCCCAACATAACCTCGAGCAAATGGTCAAAATACCAACCAGGCTATCAAATACATTAGACCTTTTCTTTACTAGCCACCCTTCCCAGATCCACCAAGTAAAGTCCCTTCCTAGCCTTGCATCGTCTGATCACGATATTATTTTTCATGAGGTCAAACTAAATAGGGGTCGTCCGTTACAAGCTAGGCGCACAATAAAGATGCATAAAAAAGCAAACTGGGAGGGAATGAAAGAAGACATGGTAAATCTCTTTCATGATTTCAACACGGTAAATCACGCCGACCCAAACACGGCCTGGAACATGTTCAAAGACCGACTAAACAGTTCCTGTAACAGTGTTGAATCTTGCTGTGTGTTTTAGGGGGCCCAATGGGCCCGAGGCTCTTGGTCAAGGGGGTCATCCAATACAAATACATAGCTAATTTGACCCATGCCTCATTCTCAGTGGGGTCATTTGAGATTTTAGGGGGTCATTTTGGCCATGGCCCCCTCTAGATTCAACACTGCTGTAATAAACACATCCCCACTAAAATAAGTAAACCCAGAACCGACTTACCATGGGTGACCCGTAGCATTATCAGACTTATCCATAAGCGTGACAAGCTGTATGCAAAACTCAAAAATCGTCCAAATGGAGTCCAAAAACTTTTACAGGGTCTTTCTCCCAATAAGGCATGCGGTCCAGACGAATTATCCCCCCAGGTCCTCAAAGAGCTGAACAACGAAATTGCCCCTATCCTATCCCAAATATTTAGATTATCTCTTGAAACTGGTAAAGTCCCAGAAGACTGGAAGAAGGCAACTGTAGCCCCAGTTTTCAAGAAAGGTCTTAAATCTCAGCCAAGCAACTATCGTCCCATCTCGCTTACATGTATTGCATCAAAACTCCTAGAGCACATAATAGTTTCTAATCTCATGTCCTTTCTTGATACCAATAAAATCCTCAGTACTTATCAGCACGGGTTTAGGTCTCGACACAGCTGTGAAACACAGCTCATAAATTTCACAAAAGATTTATTTAACAATCTAGAATCAGGGTATCAGACAGATGTTGTCGTTATGGACTTTTCTAAGGCCTTCGATAAGGTCGATCACCTCTGCCTTATATACAAATTACAGCAGCTTGGTATTTGCCCACAAGTAGTTGATTGGATCAAGTCATTCCTATCTCATAGATCCCAAAAGGTTGCGGTTGAAGGTTACCTCTCAGATGAACTCCCGGTACTATCAGGAGTACCGCAAGGATCGGTCCTCGTGCCATGCCTCTTTCTCATCTACATCAATGACCTTCCTGATTCGGTAAAGTGTAACACCAGAATGCTTGCAGATGACACCATCGTCTATCTAACCATTAACTCAAACAATGATTGTTTATCTCTGCAACAAGACCTTCATAATCTCGAAAGATGGGAAAGGACATGGTCCATGGAGTTCAATCCAGACAAGTGCGAAATCCTTAGAATTTCACGGAAGAGAAACCCCCTTATTTATCCCTACAAATTGCACAACACAGAATTAAAAACTACTACAGCAGCAAAGTATTTAGGTGTAACTATTACCCCAGATCTAAATTGGTCAAAACATATAGAAAATATCTCATCCAAGGCAATGACAAGTCTCAGGTTTATCCAAAGAAACATAAGAACAAACAACCAACAAGTTAAAACCGCAGCCTATCACACATATGTTCGCCCACAACTAGAATATTGCTCGTCGGTTTGGCACCCATGGCAAAAAACCCACTCACATAATGTCGAAAGAGTCCAGAGATCCGCAGCCAGATATGTCACCAATAACTACGACTACACATGCAGCGTCACAGACATGATGAACAGGCTAAAGTGGCAATCACTACACCAAAGAAGACTTTACAACTCCCTTGTCATGTTTTATAAAATTAGAGCCGGCACCGTCGCAGTGGATAACTCACACCTTATACCTACCAGAAACCTTAATTATTTAATCCCTTTCTCTAGAACTCAATACTTCTCTAACTCCTTCTTTCCTAGAACGATTAAACTCTGGAACACATTGCCCCTGACAGTCAAGGCTAGCCCCAGTCTCAGTACTTTCTCTGAGAGACTGGTGGCCGTCAATCTAGAGTAACTTAATACCTCGCTTTTACTTTTTTAATTGTAGCATACTGTCTTTTACCCTTTTACTAATTGTAACATATTTCCTTTTTATAACAGCTCTTTTACCGGTTATTAACACACATTTCACCCAGTCATAATCGGAAATCGATTGTTCGGGTTACCATGTAGATGTAGATGTAGAAAATTCTTTCCCGGAAGTTGCTTGGTTGACCTACATTAAAATTCGGAAAGCTTCCCAATTATCGAGGATTTGCATAATATGACGTCATATATGAGGATATTGATTGTGGATACTGTTCAAAGTTGTTAAAGTTATTATCATTTTGTAGTTGACAAAGTGCTGTTGTTGTTTTTTTTGTGTGAAATCTTTGAAATATTGAATCAAATAATGTGTTTTTAATTTGTAATTATTTTTCTTACTTTTGTGGTGCAACAAATATGAAAGTGGATAATTACTTGCTTTTGGCGCATTTCGTAGTCTTATTTGATGTGAATAAAGTTGCCGTATCTTCGAACGAATGATAGCTAGAATGCCAGCTCGTGCCGTGACGTTTAAATGTGGAAAAAACGGCAAAACAAGTGAAATGCTCGATAATTGGGAAACCTCGATAATATGAGAAACAGGTATACTCTTTCTTTAAAGAATGTGATTTAAACTTTCTTACTACCAACACATTTTTAATAATCAGGTTTAGTCATCGAAAATTAATGCTGAAAGTTGGTAATGCTTTAACTAAAAAGAACGAAGCTTTCACCTCCACTGAATGAGTGCAGGTCCGCACTTTATGACTGACGTTTTTGATTGGCTGAAAGGATTGTGCCGACCGAATCAATCTGATTTTTTAAACGTGAACGTTTTTTCGAACTTTAAAAAAAAAAAAAAGAGAATGGTCTGTAAGATTTTGATTAACATGGTGACAAATCATTGTGATAAGCAATGGGCAGCTCATGAAGCTGATATTGATCATAGGTTCCTGTGTATTGCAGCCATTAGATTTGAGGAATCGCCTTGATGGTGTTCCTATTGGTTTGCTATATATTTGTAATCTACTTCATCCCTCAGGGATTTATTATGCTTCATAATTATAAAGGTTTGTAACTTTAGATTTCAATGAAATCTGTCTTATTATCACTAAAACAACTCACGGCTTTTCTTCCATAAATTGGGAAGGGCCCCTGGTCATTCATTTTGGGAAATTTTAGCGTGATTTTGGTCAAATTGGGAAAAACAAAATACAGGAGAATGAATGTTCAAATGAAAATAAACTTTCTTAACCCTTTCCCAAATGGCTAAATTTTAGGGTGATCCACTTCAAATACTTCCACAAATGACAAAATGGAACATATTTAAGATGTAATTTGTGTAAAATATGGCATAGAAAATATTGAGACAAAAGGAGAAACTGCTGGTTATCAGCAGTTCCTTCTTTTGTTTCAATGTTTTCCCAAGCCTTTTCTATTAGGGAAGTCAAAACCAGGTCTTGTTTGGGAAAGGGTTAACAATACTTTATAACTAGAATAACTGAATTATAGAACACACACTGCTACTTTGTTAAGTACTAGATTTGCCGGTAGGTAATTGCTCATTATTATGCCCCCTTTCGAAGAAAATGGGGGTATATTGTTTTGCAAGTGTCGGTCGGTCGGTCGGTCGGTCGGAAGGTCGGTCGGTCGGTCGGTCCGTATGTCGGTCGGTCTGTCCGTAGACCAAACCTTGTCCGGAGCATAACTCGAAAAGTATTAAAGGTAGAGTCATGAAACTTCATAGGTGGATAGATCTCATTATGGAGAGGTGCAGTGCACAAGAACCGTAACTCTGCGGATCATATTTTTTGGGTTATTGCCCTTTGTTGATTTTCAAACTTGATTATTGTCCGGTGCATAACTCAAAAAGTATGTAAGGTACAATCATGAAACTTTACAGGTGGATAGATCTCATTATGGAGAGGTGCAGTGCACAAGAACCGTAACGCTGCCGATCAAATTTTTTGAGTTATTGCCCTTTGTTGATTTTATAACTTGATTCTTGTCCGGAGCACAACTCAAAAAATATGTAAGGTAGAATCATGAAACTTTACAGGTGAATAGATTTCATTATGGAGAGGTGCAGTGCACAAGAACCGTAACTCTGCCAATCAAATTCTTGGAGTTATTGCCCTTTGTTGATTTTTACACTTAATTCTTAACCTTGCCTATATCTCGTGTCCTTTTACACATACAGCCTTGATATCTCACACATAGATACCTCCTATCAACATCGTTCACATTTAACCATGACCTTGGACCTTGTGACCTTGACCTTGGAGTTTGACCTACTTTAAAAAAAAATTAAACCCGGCATATATCTCATGACCTTTTACAAATACAGCCTTGATATTTCACACATGGACACATCTTACCAAGACCTTTCACAATTGACCATGACCTTGGACTTTGTGACCTTGACCTTGGAGTTTGACCTACTTTTAAAAAAAATAAACTGGGCCTATATCTTATGTGCTATTACACATACAGCCTTGGTATTTCACACATGGACACATCTCACCAAGACCTTTCACATTTGACCATGACCTTGTGACCTTGACCTTGGACTTTGACCTACTTTAAAAAGAACTTTATCCTAGCCGATATATCATGTCCTTTTACACATACAGCCTTGATATTTGACACATGGACACCTACGACCAAGACCTTTCACATTTGACCATGACCTTGGACCTTGTGACCTTGACCTTGGTGTTTGACCTACTTTTATAACACATTAACCTGGCCTATATTTCATGTCATTTTACATATACAGCCTTGATATTTCACACATGGTCACTTCCAACCAAGATATTTCACTTTGACCATGACCTTGGACTTTGACCTTGGAGTTTGACCTACTTTTAGAAATATCTAACCTAGCCTTTATCTTATGTCCTTTTACACCTACAGCCTTGATATTTCACACATAGACACCTCCTACCAAGACCTTTCACATTTGACCATGACCTTGAATATTGCAACCTTGACCTTGGAGTTTGACTTACTTTTAAAAAGACTGAAACCAGGCATATATATCATGTCCTTTTACACCTACAGCCTTGATATTTCACACATGGACACCTCCATTCAAGACCTTTCACATTTGACCATGACCTTGACCTTGGCATTTGGCCTACTTTTAAAAACTTTAACCTGGCCTATGTTTCATTTTACTTTTACATATACAGCTTTAATATTTCACACATAGACACCTCCTACCAAGACCTTTCATATTTGACCATGACCTTGGACCTTGTTAACTTGACCTTGGACTTTGACCTACATCAAATGTAGGCCCTTGAGGGGGCATATATGTTTTACAAACATCTCTTGTTTATTTTCAAATTTGGGAATTTCAGTTTTGAAAATTGGGAAATTTTTACTTTGAAATTTGGAAAAAAGAAGCCATTTTCCAATTGGGAAGCCACCGAATTTCGGCCTCTGTTATAGAGGGAAGAAAAGCTCGGTCGGTCAGTCGTGCAGTCGGTCGGTCAGTCAGTCAGTCAGTCAGTCAGTCAGTTGCTTAATATGACAAGCCGGTAAACAGAAGGCTTGTAAGAGTAAATTTTCTTTTCTGTGCAACAGCGTAATCAAAAAAATATTCGATAAAATAAATCAATATTTAACAGGGTTTTCATTAAAAGCCAGCAGGCAGCAAAAATGACCGCCTAAAATCAAATTTCGGCTGGCTAGAATCGTTTTACAAGGGTGTTCTGCCTTCATTATCCTGCTGATGAGAGGACCCCCCCCCCCCCCCCCCCCCCCCTCCAGCAGTTTCTTTTCAGCCTCCTATATAAGATCTTATTGAAAACCCTGATCTAATCAATATTATTATTGTTGTCTGCAAGACTTTTCAAATTGTACCACCTTTAAATTTTGTTTTTGGGAAAGGGTTGATAATGATTATTATTAGTCAGAGCAACATATAAGCGGGAGGTGTAAGCTCTTTGCACTTATTGTTTCAAATCCAAACCCTATGTTTTGGTACTCATTTGAATTGTCTCGGTGCATACCAACAATAAGGGTTTGATGACCAATTAACCCTCGCCCAATCGATGAAAATTTGGACTCTTTCACAAAGAAAGTCACGGCAGACATCTAAATTGATGTTGATAAAGGCAGGATTTGTGTTAAAGCTAGCACAGAAAATATTGAGACAAAAGGAGAAATTGGTGATTATCAGCAATTTCTTCTTTTGTCTCAATGTTTTCCTAAGCTTTCCCTATTAGGGACGTCAAAACCAGATCTTTGACTTGTTTGGGAAAGGGTTAATGAAATATTCCATTTTTTAACCCATTACTGCACAGTGAAGCCCTTTGTCTCCCTCAGAAGAAAAGTCTTGGGAAAACATTGTGGAAAATGAAGAAATTGCTTGTTGCAAGCAATTTCTTCATTTTCCACAATGTTTTCTAACCCAACATGATTTTTTTTAAATTTCATCAACTTGAAATTGTCATATGCAACATCTTTGAATTTGGAACAGATTTTGTTACAATATCAATGGCCTGAACACAGAGGTAAACCTTTTCCATGACATCAAAATTTTAGGGAGGTTCAATTTGTAAGCTGCTACATACGACAAAATGGCTGTTACGTAAGATAGAATTTGTGAATTTGCACAGAAGACATTGAGACAAAAGGAGAAAATGCTCATTATCAGCATTTTCTTCTTTTGTCTCGATGTCTTCCAAAGCCAAATATAATAGGGACATACAAAGCCAGGTCTTGTTTTGGTAAGGGTTGAAACGGTCAATCAGGACAGTATATAATAATACATGTATATTGTAGAGTGACCTTTACCTAACAATACCTAAACTAGAACTGTCCCAGAGCGGACAAATACTCCCCACTAGCGCCTTGTCACTGAAAAAGTGCTGTAGGTCAACCAGTTCTTGACTTAGAGCACGGAAACGGATTTTAAACAAAGTCCGATCGTGACCTTGACCTTTGAACTTCGTGACCCAAAAACAATAGGGCACCTCCTTGGGTCATGGGCAACAACTGTGTAAAGTTTCATGATCCTAGGTCAACCGGTTCTTGACTTAGAGCACGGAAACAGATTTTAAACTAAGTCCGATTGTAACCTTGACCTTTGACCTTTGTGACCCAAAAACAATAGGGCACCTCCTTGGGTCATGGGCAACAACTGTGTAAAGTTTCATGATCCTAGGTCAACTGGTTCTTGACTTAGAGCATGGAAACAGATTTTAAACAAGGTCCGATTGTGACCTTGACCTTTGACCTATGTGACCCATAAACAATAGGGCACCTCCAATTTCTTCATTTTCCACAATGTTTTCTAACCCAACATGATTTTTTTTTAAATTTCATCAACTTGAAATTGTCATATGCAACATCTTTGAATTTGGAACAGTCCAAAATTTTGCCATCTGGTAATGGGTTAAAAGCCATAACTCTCTCGTATCTGATCTGATCTGTTGTTTACTTACAGACACAAGATGATTCCACTACACAACTTCATGGATGTTAGACTGGTAGCCTGCTTGTTACTGCTTGTAAGATACAGCACATGTCAAGAACTATTACACTCACTCTATGGGTCTGTGCCGGCTGAAAACTACACATACTACAAGATTCATGTTGAAGGAGATATACTTGTTGAGTTGATAACCACAAGTGGTGATGCTGATCTTTATTTATCAGATGAGACCAAAACCCCACAGTATGATAATTACAAGTTGCAATCATGCACCTGTGGAAAAGACTCTGTGGAAGTTCCAGCTTCATTTCGCCGTCCAATTCATATTGGAGTGTATGGATCTCCAATGACCTCCGACGTCTCCAAATTCCAGCTTTCTGTTTATACTCTACCAAAATCAAAGGAAATATCATATGAACAGTTTACTTTGTTGTTAAATAATTACGAAGCGATAGATAAGCTGATGTATGGTAGTGAGTTTGGACCCAAAAAGAGCACAAGTCCACCACGACCAGGGAATTCTGGGAGTAATTCTTATGAAGAAGATGATGAAGAAGAAGGGAACTTGTTCTGGCAAGTTTTTATAACGTTGCTGAAAGTGATTGTAGAAATTATGTTATAGTACATCGTCCATTGTGATTGAGCTATGAACAATAATGTGATTAACTCTCATCTAGCAACAGAAAAGAGGGGATGAAGACATTCGGAACTTTTTATTTGAAATCCAAACCTTTTAGATGTTTTTGGTAGTCATTTGAAATGTTGCATGAGTCTATTCCAATAAGTAATACACAGTATCCATACCATATTCAAGGGCGGACCCAGGCTTTTTTCCAGGGGGGTTCAAAGCCCAAATGATGGCTTAAAGTGTGATGAAAAAAGTTGCTTTTTAACGAAAACCTTGTAACTGCAGCTTAAAATAAGCTGCAGTTACGAGGTTTTCGTTGAAAAGCAGCGATTGGTAACATTACACTAAAGTCAAAATTAAATTTTCAGCCAATGCCAGGGGGGGGGGTCCAGGTGTCTGACCCCCCCCCCCCCCCCCTCTAGATCCGCCCTTGCCATATTGTATCTGATGAAAAGTCGATTTTCAAAAAGTCACTACCCCCCTCTTATCTATAGCTTTGAATTCTCATACTTAAACCTTTTGCCATTCAACTTTAACCATTTCTCAATTTCTTGCAGAATACCTGATTTTGAGGCTTTAATCAGAGAACCCTTTGAAAAAGATCTGAAGAAAATATCCCACATGTTTAAAATAGTAATAAAAATAATTTAGGTTTTGTTAGGTAAAGGGTACTCTACAATATACATGTATTATTATATACTGCTCTCATTGACCGTTTTAACCCTTACCAAAACAAGACCTGGCTTTGTATGTCCCTATTATATTTCACTTTGGAAGACATTTAGACAAAAGAAGAAAATGCTGATGATCAGCATTTTCTCCTTTTGTCTCAATGTTTTCTGTGCAAATTCACAAATTCTATTTTAAGTAACAGCCATTTTGTTGTATGTAGCAGCTTTCAAATTGGACTTCCTTAAAATTTTGATGTTATGGAAAAGGTTAACCTCTGTGGTCAGGCCATTGATATTGTAACCGAATGTACGCATAAACTTACAAGTCGGCCTCATCCGAGATTTATCACACAATGCGAGCAGTCAATCGTGATCCAAATCTATGACATCCAGAACAGCAAAACTTTAAGCCTAGCTATATTTTATAATTTGCGTACGTAAATACAAGGCAAATATGGACAATGAAATGAGTGATCACGAGCGTAGATCTTTCCTGTGAGTGGGTTTGCCAAAGTATAGAGGACGGGATTAGGCTTCAAAAGATAATCAGGCTTAATCTCATGTAAATAAAATGATTTAATGAAATCTAGGTACCAAATACAAGAATTAAGATTTAGACAATAATTTCCAGATTAAACAAATTTATTAATTGCTAAGAATAAAAGTTGTTGATGTAGGTTCAGGTACATTGTGCACTATGACATTTTCTCTCATCCCTTTCCCTGTACATTTCAATAGCTTTTTCAACTTGATTTTCAAATTTTTCTTCCATGCTAGTTTCTAGTTCTTTCATTTTAGCTGTACAACTTTCAAGCTGCTGTTTCTGCTCATTGATTATTGATCCCATCTCATTTAGCTTTGGAATGATTCTTAAACAGCCATCACAGTTGAAGGGCAAATTAGCTGTCTGCTCTTTCTTTAGAATATCATAAACTTTGTGGGTGATATGTCTGCAGTCCAAACAAAACCAATAGTTGCATACCCTGCAGTTTATGGACTTTCGGGATGCTTTAACCCGTTACCACACAGTGACTCCTTTTGACTCCCCACAAGATAATGGCTTTGGAAAACATAGTGGAAAATGAAGAAATTGCTTGTGACAAGCAATTTCTTCATTTCCCACAATGTTTTCCATCAAAAAAGACAAAAATTCAAAATTCAATTCACATGAAATTGTCGTCTGCAGGATCTTTCAATTTGGACCGCCCTAAATTTTTGTCGTTTGGTAATGGGTTAAGAAACACATCACATTGGCCACAGTTTTTGTTGTTGATTCTCCTTTTGGAGCCACATGGCATTTCACTACCACCCTGGCTGGCATCATCTGATTGGTCCATTCTGGAGGTTTAATCTCGGAATGACACAACTCAAAAGATGAATAAACCTGTACTTTTATTTAACCCTTTCCCAAACAAGACCTGGTATTGACGTCCCTAATAGAAAAGGCTTGGGAAAACTTTGAAAAAAAAAGAAGAAACTGCTGATAACCAGCAGTTTCTCCTTTTGTCTCAATGTTTTCTGTGCCATATTTTACACAAATCCTATCTTTCATAACATCCATTTGTCATTATACCCCCCACAACAAAGTTATGGGGGGGTATACTGGAATAAGGGTGTCTGTCCGTCTGTCCGTCTGTCTGTCCGTCCGTCCACACAATTTTAGTATTGTGGTCACTTTTTGTCCGGTGTCCGTCCGTCCGTCCGTCAACATTTGGGGTGTTTACACTCTAGCATCCACAAAAGTTAGGCAATCTTTATCAAACTTGGCCAAAACAAGTATGATCATAAGTTCTCGTACAAGTTCAAGTATGGGCCTGATCGGACTAGAAAGTGCGGGGTTATCTGCCCTTGAATGTCAAAAAATGCTGTTTTTAAGTTTGTTTACACTCTAGCATCTACAATTATTGATCAATCAAGACAAAACTTGGACACAATGTTGGGGATCATAAGATCTCGGATGAGTTTGATTTTCAGTCTGATCTGACCAGAAAGATGAGAGTAATGTGCCCTTGAATTTGACAAAATTGCCATTTTTGCCTGTTTTCGACCTTGTTTACACTCTGGAATCTACAATTATTAATCAATCAAGACAAAACTTGGACACAATATTTTGGACCATAAGATCTGGGATTAGTTTGATTTTCAGTCTGATCTGATCAGAAAGTCAAGAGTTATGTGCCCTTGAATTGGGCAAAATTGCCATTTTTGGCTGTTTTCAACCTTGTTCACACTCTAGAATATACAATTATTAATAAATCAAGACAAAACTTGGACACAATTTTGGGGACCATAAGATCTTGGATGAGGGTGATTTTCAGTCTGATCTGATTAGAAAGTCAAGAGTTATGTGCCCTTGATTTTTTTTCAAAATTGCCGTTTTCGGCTGTTTACGACCTTGTTTACTATCTAGAATCTACAATTATCAATCAAAACAAAACTTGGACACAATGTTGGGGACCATAAGATCTTGGATGAGTTCTATTTTCAGTCTGATCTGACTAGAAAGATGAGAGTTATGCGCCCTTGAATTGGGCAAAATTGTCAGTTTTGGCTGTTTTCGACCTTGTTCACACTCTAGAATCTACAATTATTAATAAATTAAGACAAAACTTGGACACAATGTTGGGGACCATAAGATCTCAAATTAGTTTGATTTTCAGTCTGATCTGATCAGAAAGTCGAGAGTTATGTGCCCTTGAATTTGTCAAAATTGCCGTTTTCGGCTGTTTTCGACCTTGTTTACTGTCTAGAATCTACAATTATCAATCAATCAAAACAAACTTGGACACGATGTTGGGGACCATAAGATCTTGGATGAGTTTGATTTTCAGTCTGATCTGATTAGAAAGATGAGAGTTATGCGCCCTTGAATTGGGCAAAATTGCCACTTTTGGCTGTTTTCGACCTTATTCACACTCTAGAATCTACAATTATTGACCAATCAAGACAGATCTTGGACACAATGTTGGAGACCATAAGATCCAGAAAGACAAGAGTTATGTGCCCTTGAATTTGATAAAATTGCCATTTTCGGCTGTTTTCGACCTTGTTTACACTCTAGAATCTACAATATTTACTCAATCTTCTTGGACACAATGTTGGAGAATATAAGATCTCGGATGAGTTTGATTTTAAGTCTGATCTGACCAGAAAAATGAGAGTTATGTGCCCTTGAATTTGATAAAATTACCATATTGGCTGTTTTTGACCTTGTTTACACTCCAGAATCTACAATTATTTAAAAAAAAAACAACAAAAAAAAAATAATGTTGGGCACCATAAGAGCTCGGATGAGTTTGATTTTCACAACGTTATTGACCATAAGTTCATATTCAGTCTTAAAGTCATAAATATCAATTGAATTGAACATAAGTGTTGCTCATATCATTTTGGTTCAGGTGAGCGATATAGGACCATGGTCCTCTTGTGGACCGGTTTTGCTGAAATTTTACCAGGTTGTTTCCTATCATATGAAGTTGTGCACCTGCAATTTTCAACTTGATCCAGTCAGTAGTTTCAGAGTTATGCCACTTTGAACTTTAGCACTTTTTCAGTGACAACGCACTAGTGGGGGGTATTTGTCCGCTTTGCGACAGTTCTAGTTTTTACAGTTTTTGAAGTGGATCACCCTAAGATTTTTATGTTTGGGAAAGGGTTAACACAGTTTTTGGGTTTGGATGCCCAATAGTGACTGATATATTCAACGGATTCCATGTTTTTCACAAGCTTCTTTTTATTTTGCGTCCATCTTGGCTGGAACCGGAAGTGATTTAAAAAAAAAAAAAAACAACAACTTTTGACAAAAAGAAAGAAAGCTTTTGAACTCATCCAACAAATGTGTACAAAAGAAAGAAAAAAAATATTCATTTCTTAACATTCTTCAGTTTCTTCAAATCTAAATTTTAAAAACACAATGGAACCTATGAAGATTTGAAATGGCATGTACAACTTTATCATCTCTTATTCTCATATATCTTAATTTTAATATTTTTCCTTTCCAGTTCCGCAGCAATTGGGTATGTGTTTGTCCACCTGTCACAGTTCTCGAGTGTCTTTATAAGCGACCAGGTGGTCCGGTTATCCAGTATCTCCCCGCGAGCCACCTTTACTACATAAGAAAAATAATACTGGCATATCTTTGCCTTGATCTTTTCGCTTTCTTCATCTGCTTCTTGTGGCTTCCTTAGCAATCCATGGCGAGAAAGTTGTATTTGTCGAACAGAGTTTTCCTGGTTATAACAGGGAACTCCTGGTCTCCCCGTGTCCCGGTGTTATCCGGTATTCCGGCCAGCTTTACTACGTAAGAAAAATAATAGTTGCGTATCTTTGCCCCGATCTTTTCGCTTTACTCATCTGCTTCTTGTGGCATCCTTTCACCATCCATGGCGAAAAAGTTGTATTTGTCCAACAGAGTTTTCCTCATTATGACAGGGAACTCTTGTGTCCTGGTGTTTTCTTGAATAATGTCCACATGCTCATGCGCCATCAGCTTCTGATCTAGTGAAAGTCCCTTCCAGTTTGTCGGTGGCCACAATAGCTGATAGTCATTGTTACGCCTGAAGCTTATTGGGAAAGTTTGCGTCCAGTTCCGCTTTGCAGGAGGGCATAGTGGCATAGTGGCATTGCTCCTTTCTGCAAAATTCACAGTGCTTTTGACTTCAGGGAGTTCTCATCATCCACCACTGAAGTTGAGAATACTGATGAAGAGGACAAACTACTGTAGTTGCTGGAGTCGGAACCTGTTTCCCTTAAAGTATCTGGCTCATTTGTCAACTGTTGGGGTATGGACTACTCTTCGTTTGCCTCTGAAATCGCAATCTCTATGTTGTCCTTTTACCCTTTCCATCTTTCGTCATCTTCAGTATTACCTTAAGTTTTTTATACGCCCGAAGGGTCGTATTATATGTTATGGCCCTGGTTGTCCGTCTGTCCGTACGTCCGTCTGTCATTCCCTTAGCAATATCTATGCTGTCTGGTTGTGCAAACAAAATTTTGATAAATATTCATGTTTGAATTATCTGCCCTTGAATTGAAAAAAAAAATGGCCAATTTTACTGACAAGCCCTCTCTGGCGTATATGCGCTGCTCTGGGAAGCTCTTGTTTATTCCTTACTTCACTTTCTTTGTCCTCCAACTCCTTCCTTTTGTTAACATTATCACACCTTCCTTCAACTCCATGTCTGTTACCATTCTTTAACTTTGCCTCCCTTAACCCTTCCTTCCATACCCCTATTCCATCTCTCAATTCTTTTTTTGTTATCAACAAGTTGGTGCAGTTTCAGCGGAGATGACTTCTCGACCCTCTGATTGTTTCTATGCTGGAACAGCACTTCCTGTTGGGATAGTTGCTTGAACTATTGGTGTCACATCGCGCATAGTTGTCTCGCCTCGATCCGACACAGGAAACTGACCCTTGACGATCTGGTCAGGGTGTTGTCGCAAAACCGCTCCATTTCCCAAACTGATTTCATATGACAAAGGTCCATTTTTAGCTCCACTGGCCGACAGGCCAGCGGGCTATTGTCATTGCGGTGTGTCCGTCATGCGTCCGTGCGTCCGTCCGTAAACTTTTTCTTTAAAAATTTTCTTCTCAGAAACTACCAGATGGATTTCAATCAAACTTCACAAGAATGATCCTTGGGTGACTCTCTCTCAGATTCCTTCAAAGGATTTGGATTGAATCAGAATAACTTGAGTTATCTGCCCTTGAATGTCAAAAATAGCTGGTTTTGACTTTAGTTTTACTCTAAAATCCACAAATATATACCCATCAATACAAAACTACAACAGAATGTTGGTGACTATAAGATCTTGCCTTTGTATAATTTTCAGCTTGATCTGAATTTTACATCATGAGTTGTGTGCCCTTGAAATTGACAAAATTGCCATTTTCGGCTCTATTTGACTTTGTTTTCACTCTAGCAAAAAACAAATATTGACCAATCAAGACAGAACTTGTACAGAATGTTGGTGACCATAAGATATTGCCTTGGTATAATTTTCAGCTTGATCTGAATATTACATCATGAGTTATGTGCCCTTGAAATTGACAAAATTTCCATTTACGACTCTATTTTGACATTGCTTTCACTCTAGCAACTACAAATATTGACCAATCAAGACAGAACTTGTACAGAATGTTGGTGACCATAAGATCTTGCTTTGGTGTAATTTTCAGTTTGATCTGAATTTTACATCATGAGTTATGTGCCCTTGAAATTGACAAAATTGCCATTTTCGACTATTTTGACTTTGTTTTCACTCTAGCATCTACAAATATTGACCAATCAAGACAGAACTTGTACAGAATGTTGCTTACAATAAGATCTTGCCTTGGTGTAATTTTAAGCATGATCAGAATTTTACATCATGAGTTATGTGCCCTTGTTATTGACAAAATTGCCATTTTGGGCTTTATTTTCACTTTAACAACCATTAGTATTAACTAATCAATACAGAATTTTCAAAGAAATCTTACTGACCATACAATCTTACTTGCTCATAATTTTTGAGCTTGGTCATGCATTTGCTTGTTTACGCAGCCCGAACCTTTGAAATTGCTTTCAACAAGACAAACAATCAGGCCTGTGGAGCGCTTCCAGGCCGCCAGGACTGTCTAGTTTGTTATGGCCCCGGTCGTCCGTCTGTCTGTCTGTTAGCAATGTCTTGTGTGCGCAACTCCTCCTACAGTTTTGATTGGAATTTGATCAAACTTGCGACAATGATTCTCCATGGTGTCTAGTTGTGCACAATGCTTACGAAATTCAGATAACTCTTTTCGTTCTTGAATTATCTGCCCATGAATTGAAAAATGGCCAATTTTACTGACAAGCCCCTCTCGGGCGTATATGCGCTGCTCTGTGAAGCTCTTGTTTTACTCAATTGACCCAGACACCCATTTCTCATCTCTTCTACGGAAATCGTGTACACTAACTTTCTCCTTAAAATCAAATGTACAGGCTGAACGAGAGTTATTCTTGAACATTTTCTCCTGCTTATCAGTCACTTAACGCTGTGTCACTGGTTTGATTAAACTTAAGCGTGTTTGTAGGACCCGACCCATGAAAAGTTTGGCAGGTGCTTCTCCCGTTGTCAAATGTGGTGTTGATCTGTATGAAAGCAGAAAGTTACTTAGTCTCTTTTGAATAGTACCGCCATGTCTCTTGGATGCTTTCATCCCTTGTTTGAAAGTAAACACTAACCGTTCCACTTTTCCGTTGGTACGCATGTGGTAAGGTTCGGAGGTGATATGTCACACCCCATTGATCTTAGTGAATGTCCCAAACTCTTCCGAAAGGAATTGAGGTCCGTTATCGCTCACGATGCACTTTGGCAACCCGTTCCTCGCTAACACTTCATGCATGTTTTTGATTGTTTTATTTGAAGTGGTTGATGTCATTTGAATGATTTCTGGCCACTTAGATTATTAATAGAAATATATTGCCTTTGAATGGTCCAGTGAAATCTACATGTACATGTTGCCAGGGCCTTTGTGGCCATTCCCATGGATGTACAGGTGCTGCACACAGGCAACCTTCATAGTTTTTCGCGAGTTATTCCAGGCCCGCATCTATAACAGGCCATCACACATACCTCCTAGAAATATCTTGAGTATCCCCATTTGTCCCTCATGTGTTTCACGCAAAACACGTTTACTTTTCTCTGGAATAACTACTCTTACCCCCCACATGATGCACCCTTGATGTATGCTTAAGGTATTCACACACCAATGGACATGAAATTCTACGGGATGGATCACTTTATTTTTTTAATCTACATACAAAGATACATCTTTTCTGAAAAAAAGGGAATTTTGTCACAATTTTATGACAAATCTAAGATTGATCACACCAATATGAAAAATGGGCATTTCACACACTGAGTAGCAGATACTCAAAACTAAACAAAAAGTGACATTTCCCAGAAATATCTATAATTTATGCTCCAGACAAGAGCTTATTAAATGTACTACTGAAAAAATTACTCCTGACATATTGTGTCAACAATAATACTGGAAAAAATGCAAAAGTCAAAATGCATAGTAACAAAATTCTCTTGAAAATCTGTTTGAAATTTTTTGTGTTGTCATATTTACAAAGTCATTCTACATTAAGTATTAGTGGGGCCTTTGTAATCAGAACTTGAAAAATATCTACACAGGTATAGGAAGTAAATAGGTAAGAATAGGGAAGTTTCGCCGTCCAAAATTAAAGAAATTGCCATGTAAATATGCCTTGTGCATATTTTGACATACACAAAGAACACATTAATTTTTATTAAGTCGCTTAGCGCTCGCGCTGCGACTTACTGTTGCCGTACGAGTTTTTCTGGACAGGTCAAATAAGGTCAAAGACGGACCTCTTAACTTCTTCTGTATTTCTGTTTTGAGACAAAGTGGATCTCTGATTTCTTGTCCACACTTTGATTTAATATTGAAATTCGACTTTCTACAATTTCTAAACTGACATGCCAAATAATCATTGTTGAACGAGGAAATTATACGTTTTATGTAGAACTATTTTTTTGGCGGAGAAAATAGAGATCGCGCGCAATAATTCCGTTTTCTGAGGTATATTGGTCTGAGGGAAATAATCAGGTTTAAATTAGACAGTTTTCATGAAAGAGTTACTTCCCTTAGATAGTGCAATAGACATCGACTTTATGACTCGGCGACAATAAACATACGACAACGACGGAATACTCATTTGCTTGATTCTTTTTATAATAAATTCCATTTTAACAAGGTGTCTTGCTTGATATGCATCGTTCTGCCATTTCAAGCGTGTAATCTCGCAATCAATATGCCCTAAATTAACACACGACATAATTGTACACAACAAGCAGTCGTCACTTTTCTTCGAAAACCTCGTAACTGCATATTGTTTTAATCTGCAATTACTTGGTGATGACAATAGCTTAAAAATCGTGTGGTCAAATTTGCCGAAAATTCGAAAAACTGTGCGGCTAAAAGTGATTTCGGCATCAGTGAAAAGCTAGTGAGAGACTGGCGAAAAAACAAGACAAAGATCTGTGATGGTCCAAAATTGCAGAAATGGAGGGTTATTCGGATCAGTCCCTATGAGCCACAGAAAAATGATCAGAATGATTGGATTTTGGAGTTACGGGCAAGTGGCTATGTTGTAAGTAGGATCGGGATTCGCGTCAAGGCCCTTCAACTCGACAAGGACCAAAATACAAAATCCAGGGCGAGTTCAAAGCTTCTGGGTAGTGTTGCAGGTTCATGAATATTTTAGTCAATACCGGGAAGACCAGAAAAAAAAAACATTTTATTACACACCTGGCCAGCTTATCAATGGGAAAACCTACGGGACCACATCAAAGAAACGAGACTTAACTACTCGGCTGGTTCTGACGATCCCGAAATATGCAAGATGTGCATATCCGACGATTACTTTAAACAAAGAGTTTTCCGTCGCCGGATTTACGGAAATGAAATTGTTGGTTTGCAGGGTTGAATCTCGCGACCGGTAGGCGATCATAGACGGCACAAAAGCAGCTTTGCAAGTCACGGGCATTTTGTATGATCATACGGTTCCCCCGAAAGATCGCAGCTAAAACCTTACCTTCGTTTCAGATCAGAATAAATATTTCAGCCCACACGTTTTGATTCTTGTGTATGTATGGATAATCGTAAGACCCAAAGTGTAATTCATGGATATTTACATTCAAACAGAAATATTTTTTAGATTACTCCATTTTGAAAGCTGTTGCATGCATACGACATAACTTCTTAAAAAACGATTGAATTACATCATGGAAATGGCTAGTTATCGACAATTTCTTCTTTTCAATGTTTTCCAATCTTTTTGTTCCCATGATTGTCGTCGAAATCAAGTCTTGTTTGTGAAAAGATTTAAGAGAGAGGTTAAATAGACGAACGTCGGCAAGTATTACTCTCCAAAGCCGATGTCTATTGATTAAGATCATCAAAATACATTACTAATTACATATCATTTCATAAGAGGTAATTTACTTTGTTTTAAGAGAGTAGCAAGTATAAGCACGAGTCATGTAGATCTACATCTGCAAGAAATTTTCTTTTCACTAAGTAGTCTACCCTTTGAATTTCTTTCTTCTTTTGAAAACTCTTTATGAAATTAAACTGTCTCTTAAATCTATCTACTCTAAAATTTAAAAATGTAGAGGTCAACACTCTAATAAATATTCCCTAAAGGGTGACCGATTAACCCATTACCAGACGGCAAAATTTTAGGCTGTCCCAAATTCAAAGGTGCTGCAGACGAAATTTTGAAGTGAATGAAATATAACTTTTTTATTCTTTTATTGTAGAAAATATTGTGGTAAATGAAGAGATTGCTTGTCACAAGCAATTTCTTCATTTTCCACAATGTTTTCCAAAGCCATTGTATGGTAGGGAGTCAAAAAGAGTCATTGTGTGGTAATGGGTTAAGGGAGAGAATCGGGGTAAAGCTTCTTTTCTGACGATTGCCCTTTAAGTTCTAGATCTTTTATGAAGCAATGCTTGTAAATACAGATTGGTTGAAAAAGAGAATTATCCCCGCCCATCCATTGACTTACTAGTTGATTGACATGCTTCTCAGATGAATAAGCACGTGATACAGTCGGATCCCTTTTGTTAAAAAAACAATATGACGTCTTGATGACGTAGCGTCTACTCAATCTGGGCTGGAATAGTGACTTCAAAAACACCGCCAACATCTGCTCAATTATTTCGGAAACTGTTTCAAAATATGTTAGTTGGATTATTACCGGTGATTTTTTGGTTTGGATAATAGACTAACAGGTATCATTTTCTTCGTATCATCATGACGTTATCGCTTGCCGACCAAAAACAAAATGACCTACTAAACCTAGATGTATAATTTTCTACGTTACATCATAAAATCTGCACGAATTACCATTCAAATTAAATTGTCGAGCGTCCGTCGATTCAGTCGACGTTTCTGCGATTAAATTTCTTATCATTAATCACCGAATAATCAACGTGAAATAAAATAGTTTTTGTGAAGAGAGGGGAAATTAATTCGTGAATAAACCATTATTAGAGGCTCAAATTATCGATTAATCACGACTTTAGGCTTGCTGCAATAAACAGTTCTAGAGATTATTCATTTCCGTGACTGTAAAATATTGCGTACCTAAATGATATCAATCTTGAGAAATATCACGGTCACCAAGAGGGATGACAAAAGTGCAAGTGTGGAAACACCCCCTCTAGATCCGCCCATGCAACAAATAGGAAGGAATTTTATCCGAAACCCAGATCAATATTCAAAATGGTATCGGTTACATTATTGCAACTACCGTGAAATATGTGCATATTTTGAAATTTGCCATGTCATACCACGGGCGGATCGAGAGGGGGTCGGTGGGGGGGTGTTTTGGACCTCCCTCCTGGAATTATCGAAAATTATTTTTAAGCTGTATAACTTTAATGTAACGTTACACATTTTACACATTTTATGCCATCATTTAGGATCGGAAAAAAATCCTTGAGTCACCATTGCATACTAGAACGTATAAGTTCTTATTTTGAATTTGAAAAAAAAAAAAAATGATGTAAAAAAGTGCATCATATTGAGTTATAATTTTAAACTGAGTGATAAATGATTTGGAAAACTTTCATCAAAAGATGGTAGTATTTATAGTGTCATGAACGCCTTCCTGAGGGATATGAAAACGCTATTTCTCAAGAGCTCCCGGGGGGGGGGGCTCTGGCCCCGTGGACCACTGGCCAGGGCGTTTTCATAGACCCATCGGGGGCCCTGTGGTCCATGGCCCCCCAGCTGTAAAATTCAGTATTTTGAAAGTATCTTACTTTCAACCAGGGAGGGCAAGTGTGATTTTGAGGGGTTTTAGTTAAGTGAGGAATGCGTTATGAAGTATAGATCTATTTTATTCAATGAATTTCTGTGACATCTTCTGAAATTGGGAAATCTGAATAGAACAAAATGGGTAAATATACCATGTAAAAAAAGTTTAGCAACACTGACTTTGTTAATTGAAAAAATGTATTTTCTGTGATATTTATTTCAGAACCGTTATATATATCTTAGCATATGCATTTACGCAGAACATTCAAAGGTCGCTTTGTGGTAACGTTATATATTGTGTTAGAAACATTGTCTTGACGTAGGTGAGGGGTCAAAATAAAAAGTTACAATAGAATTCGGTATCGACTGTGCGGTCATTTTCAAGCAAGAACAACCGTGAAAAGTTTTCTAATCCACTTAAATTGTTTGTACACAGTATCAACATTCACTACTTTATCAAGAGATTGAACGTCATTCGCGTCAGAACGATCACGCACACGTCTTCCTTAAATGCACCGTATGTGCTCTATGGGTGACAAATCAGAAAGAAATGGATGATAATGGGAGTCCATTAGTATTGTATACGCTTAATTTGGCTTAAAGCATTTAGGACTCTATACCAGTCAAGTCTGGTGCGTTCATGGTGTAGCGTCAGGGAAATTACAACGTATGGTCAACGTCTAGTAACCGTTCATCTGTGGAGAGGATCACGGATGGTAAGAGTGGATACTCTATATTGAAATTCTTGTGGAAGCCACTCGTAAGTTTTGGTGTTGATAAGGAACATCTTTGCCGTGACGTAACGAAATTATGACGGTCATCTTCTCGTGGCCTTTTTCTACGACGTCCTTGACCGGGACTATCTCAAACCACACAAATTGGCTTACATAGCATCCTCAAATTGTTACTTATGCTTTGAGATGCGTAAAATTCAAAAAGGGATCTTATTCGCCGGTTCTGCCACGTAGAAACACATTAGCGTTATAACGTCCTTCTAACGTAAGTCCATGGCGTAGTCCCACAGCGTTGCAGAAAATTCTTTTTAGTGGCCTTTTTTATGCTGGGCAAAGGCAATTACGTTCACACCTAAATGTTTTCTAGAACTATGCTCCGTACACATGAATACCATGGCAGACATGAAAAGCGGAAATGCGCACCTGGAGTGCGAGACGCACGCGATTGCGATATAAAATTCATCTGTTTGTGTTCTCTAGCTATAATCTATTGTGTAAACGTTTGATTTTATGTTAAAACAAAACTATTTTGGTTACTACAGATATTTACATTTTGTTGCAAAACTTTTTTTATTATGTATATTTCATTTAAAACATCGTTCTTACCCAGAATTTTATTTAGTTTAGTATCAATTCCAGTCAATTTACGGGACATGCAGCCAAAACATCGCAACTACAGATTAAAGGGGGACCTGCTAGGCTGTCGAAAATGCAAATGGCACAAAAATTACAAACCAGATATAAACGTATGAAATTACCAACCTGAAGGGGTCCATTGTTAGCACTCATTGAGCTTTATCAAGTATAAAAATCCAAGTCAATGAATAACGTGCAGATCCGCATTTTATTGTCCTTTGTTTTTCTTTTGTAACGGTTACACATGCCCAACCTTCAAAAAGCAATTACGTCAGAGGTACGTCATCTGTGCTCAGCGAGATTCAACACACCGTACAACCGGCTGCGTCGTCAACGAAGACAGATTCGGCATCTGATGTCAGGTGCATGGTAGGTCAAATTAATTTACTTTTATGAATAAATGAAAGGATCTTTGGTATTCTATAGTTGATAAATACGCATATAAATGTTCATTGCTAACTGCTTCTACAAAATAAACCTTTCCACGCATCCCTCGCAAATAAGGTCACAGTCATCGACGCAGCCGGTTGTACAGTGTGTTAATACTGCTGGGGATGTGTCTCGTTGACCTTGACCTTGTCTCGTTTCGAAGTAAAAATAGAATCTGTAAACACGCTTGTAAATGATTGATCTATAGCAAAGGAAAGATGGATATTCGCCGTGATTGAGGTTTTTATGCATTGCAAATTGTTTTTCCATGTACAAATATGAGTTCCCGAATAGTTCAGAAGCATAAAAACCTAGCATGGGCCCCTTTCAGAAATCTGTCGTTACGACGTTTTTACTCCCAATCACTAAACACCCCAAAATTACCTACAAATTGGACCAATCTAACATTTTGAAAATAGATCTAGCTTCCACTGCTTTTCATATGTAGCATTCATTTTAACGATATAATTATCTATGGATTTGCTGTAGCCTATGGTATTATGAATTTGTATATATAGATATGGATGAAAAATAAAGCTGTGTTTCTCTGTAAATATTCTATAACTTGTTTTGTTCTTTCATTTTATTATTTTTTTTTCAATTTGTTTCTATAGAATGTGATCTAATCACGAGTTCGGTCATCGTTTATAAACTTTATCGTCATTTTGACAAAATATATTTTGCGTATTTAAAATGGAGATCTAGGTCTTGTTTACATCGCATAAAACTTCATAGGTAAGAATTGATACTCTGTCAATCATATTTTTGGGGTTTTGCCCTTTGTTCATTTTCATATTTAATTGTTTGTCAAGAGCATTACTAAAAATTATGCGAGGTAGATTCGTGCAACTTCATAGGTGGATGGTGTCATTATGTAGAAGTGTATTGTACAAAAATATAACTCTGCTGATAATGTTCGTGGAGTTATTGCCAATTTTCCCTTTTCATTCTTGATGTAAATTAATTCTACAATTGCACTACTTCAATTGTTAAAGGTTTACCCTTGTGGGGGCATACATACATTTCATTCAATACTTCAAAGCATTCTCTGATAGGATCATGAAAAGCAAATCTTGTTTTACAAATAATTCTGTTGTAGCGACTTTCAGGCCCTTCAGGGCTTTGATTTTGTTTTCAGTATCTATCCTTTCGGACATGAACATGAGATTTCGAAGTTGTTAACCCAAAGTTCCAGATCCAAATGCTAGCCTTCTAGGAACGCTGGCAGTTTTTTATAATTTCGCGCCTCTATACACGTGGCATCCAAATGGATAAACAGGCATTGACTAATCACAACAAAGGCTCTTTCAGAGTCATTGACTGCAGCCAACGATTCAGCTTGCGGAAATCCTCGAGAATTGCTTATGTCCGCCGTACACGACATAGTTCGGATTTCCTAAAGTCCCTTACGGATTCCATAAAGTTCATATGAAGGGTCAAGTCCTAGACATCAAATATTCTAGTCATTGGTAAAATCGAAAAAAGGGCATGAGATAGGCCAGGTTAAAGTTCTTTTAAAAGTAGGTCAAACCCCAAGGTCACGAGGTCCAAGGTCATGGTCAAATGTGAATGGTGTTGGTACGAGGTGTCCATGTGAAATATCAAGGCTGTACATGTAATAGGGCAAAAGATATAGGCCAGGTTAAAGTTTTTCTATGCCAGGTTAATGTTTTTTAAAAGTAGGTCAAACTCCAAGGTGAAGGCCACTAAGGTCAAGGTCCCAAATGAAAGGTCTTGGTTAGGTATCCTTAGGTATAATATCAATGCTGTATCTGTAATAGGGCATAAGATATAGGCCAGGTTAAAGTTTTTTATAAATAGTCAATAAGTAGGTCAAACTCCAAGGTCAAAGGTCATGGTCCCAAATGAAAGGTCTTGGTTAGAGGTACCCACAGGTGATCTAACAAGGCTGTAACTCTAACAGGGCATGAGATATGGGCCAGGCTAAAGTTTTTGCGAACACTGACATCCGAGGGTATGACAAAAGCTCTTCGGAGACTTTCGTCCCGGGCGAACTAAAAAATGCTTGTGACAATGTTTTTATCCAGAAAGAACTAAAATGTTAAATTTCATTTACTTGACATTGTCATCTGCATCATCTTTGAATTTAGTCGATCCTAAAACTTTGTTTTCTGGTAATGCATTATTTCTACACTGAGATCCCATACTTGGTAACTTTGAGTGCTAAAACTATTATAATCTTGCCCACAAGACCTGGTTTTGATGTCCCAAATAGAGAAGGCTTGGGAAAACATTGAGACCAAAGAAGAAAATGCTAATAACCAGCATCTCCTCCTTTTGCCTTAATATTTTCTGTGTTAAATTGTACAAAAATCCTATCTTTATCAACTTCCATTTTGTCATCTGAGCAGTTTTCAAATTGTGCAATTTAAGGTAGTACACCCCTAATGAGATTCACGTTGGAATTATCCGGGTGATGTTTTTAACATTCATCACGTATCTGAACCTATTCGGATGACGTCGTAAACATTAGGCTGTGTAACATTCCACTGCCGAATGTTTATGACGTCGCGGAATAATTTCTGATGCTGTGCGAATCTCATTAGGGATGATCTACCTTAAGACATTTGGGAACAAATTGATTTTATTATCAATCTCTGACCAGTGCTTGTTTCTAACATAAGATGTTTTTAACTGTTTTCCAAACACTGATACCTATAATGTGTTGTAAAGTGTTTAAGTTTTGAAAAGAATTGAAGAAAAAGATACTGATTACCAACTGAAACATTTTCTTCCTTTTCCTCAATAGTTAGCACCTAATCAGATTTTCATTCTCAGCTTTGGAGTACCGGGTAAGTCATTTGTAAACCCTTGGAATTTAGACAGGTCCAAATTTTGGCATTTGGGAAGAGGATAACTTAAACCGTTTTCCCAAACAGCAAAATTTGTGGGTGGTCCAAAGTCAAAGTTGCTGCAGATTACAAAGAGGATCTTGATGAGGATAAGATTTGTGTGCGGCAAGAAAATATTGTGGCAAAAGGAGAAAATGCTGGTCATAGGTATATTCTTTTGTTTTATGTTTTCCCAAGCCTTTTCCTTTATGAATGTCAAACTCTGGCCTTTTTTGGAAAGGGTTGATGGTTTTGATTATTTTGTCTATTTCTTTTATGATTTGACATCTGATATTTTATTTATTTGATTTAAAATTACTATATATATTATTTATATCAGATTTGTATTAAAATGTACATGGAAAATAAAAAGTTGATATATTTTGATTATACATGTCTTGAATTGTCTTTGTGTTTCTGAGATCCTTTGTCATGTGATAGGGCGCATGGAATTGTAACGTTCCGAGATGCATGGCTACATACAGACAACAAACAGTCCATTCAGAGAAAAGGATCCTCAACCCTAAATGGCCTGATGTTTCTATATGTATACCAACTTTTTCACGTTTTTCTCTGGCCAGGCAATCTCATTAGCATATTGCCTGCCACATTACCTCCCTTTAACCGTCACACTCCTCCCTACTACTATGACTTCGCCCCGAAGTCATCAACTCTAGGCAAGGAACTGACCGGTCCTAAGGGGGTAACCATGGGTAAGGGATAGCTGGAGATGGCTATCACATTATCCCGTAGCTGCCACCAATTGTAACGTTCCGAGGTGCATGGCTACATACAGAGAACAACCAGTCCATTCAGAGAAAAGGATCCTCAACCCTAAATGGCCTGATGTTTCTATATGTATACCAACTTTTTCACGTTTTTCTCTGGCCAGGCAATCTCATTAGCATATTGCCTGCCACATTACCTCCCTTTAACCGTCACAGAATGCTCACGACTTTAGAAGATTAACCCTCTCCCAAACAAGACTAGAGCCACGTTCTTTAGAGCGAGATTTCTTGAGATTTCTTAAGATGTTTTAGGATAAAGTGCTCTTTTGAGAAAGATTTTTAAGACGATCACTGGGAGCCGCCATTGCTCTATACTTCTTTCGGAAACCCTCGGTAAATTCTGTAGAATCTATATGGGATAGAATTGACCGAGTCGTTCCGAATGCTCCATGATTCATAAACCGCGGAGTTCCGAATGCTCCATACTTCATACAAATGACGTCATGATGACATCATTTGTATGAAGTATGGAACATTCGGAACACCTCGCTTAAAATCTCGGTCTCAAAAACAGTTTCAAAAACATCTTAAGAAATCTTAAAAAATCTCGCTCTAAAGAACGCACCTCTGGTTTTGACATCCCTTACATAAAAGGCTTGGGAAAACATTGAGGCAGAAGAAGAAACTGCTGATAACCAGCAGTTTCTCCTTTTGCCTCAATGTTTTCCTGATGTTATAATACACAAACCCTATGTACATCAACGTTCTATTTGTCGTCTGCATCAGCTTTGAAATTGGGCCAGTCCAAAATTTTGCCATCTGGTGATGGGTTAAAGTAAGCATACACTAACATGCAGACATCAGATTGAACGATGTTGCATGTCCCAACTAGGCAGCTAAGGTTGTATGGAGATTGGAGCTCTGTTTAACCCTTTTCCAAATGGAAAATTTTTAGGTTGATCTAATTTTAAAGCTGCTGTAGACCAAAATGTGGGTATTGACAGTCAATAATTGTCTATAATACAGCATAAAATATTGAGGCAAGAGAAGAAAATGCTGATTATCAGCATTCTTCTTTTGCCTCATTTTTTTACAAAGCCTTTTGTATTAGGTTTGGTTTATTGCGGTTTTACATCCTTTTCAACTGCTATGGTCATATCGCAGAGACTGGAGCATCTAACAGTGGATTCCTGTTGTTCCTCATACCAGTACTACCAACACCCTAACTGATCCTCCAGCTGCTCGCCCACATAGGGTAACGATATCAAACCATTGGTGGGTGACATTTTTGTCAGAAAGGATATTTGACGCGGCAGGGTATCGAACTCGGGACTTCTCGAGTGAGAGGCAGATAAATTACCAACTGTGCTATGACCGTGGCCCATTTTGTATTAGGGATGTCAATACCAGGTCTTGATTGGGAAAGGGTTTAGTCTCATCCAAAAAGACTGGACAGTATGGGGATCGAATCAGTAATCTGTGTTACAAGTCCACTGCATTTACCACTGCATCAAATCTAGCGATGCATACATGTAGGATACACAGCCCTTTCCCAAACAAGAACTGGTTTTGACGTCCCTTATAGAAAAGGCTTTGGAAAACATTGAGGCAAAAGAAAATGCTGGAAACCATCTCATTCAGAAAATAGGAAAATTGGAATTTCAAGCTAAATAAAAAGTGTTGAAAGAAGGAAGTGTTGGCTTGGCTTTCCCAAATAATGTAACCATTTCATCCATGCAAGTGTTTTAAAAAAGCTTCGGAAATTATTGAAACAGGGAAAAATGCTGATTGAAAGCATTTTCTCCATTTTCCTCAATGTTTTCTAACCCATCACAATGGTGATGTTAAGAGTGAGGTTAAGTCAACAACACTTTTGAATTTGGACCTGCCTTAACCCATTACTAGACAGCAAAATTGTTGGGTAGTCCAATACGAAAGAAGTTGCTGATGACATTTTCAATTTGATGAAATTTCAAAGTTGTATAACTTTTTAGATAGAAAACATTGTGGAAAATGACGAAATTGCTTGTAACAAGCAATTTCTTCATTTTCCACAATGTTTTCCAAAACCATTATCTTGTGGGGAGTCAAAAAGTCACTGTGTGGTAATTGGTTAATTTTGTTGTTTGGGAAACTTCAAAGCGCCTTTTATATCGGAGTTGTCATTTTTTTAAAACTAGGCTTGTTTCGGAAATAGGTTTGATATATATTCTGAAATTGTGTGGTTATTATCTAGCATATGACAGTTGTATGTTGCACTCTACAGCTAATGTCAAATGGAGATGGGATCCAGAAAACATGAGTGTAGTACCAGAACTACAGATCATCAACATCAGAGCCGCGTTCTTTAGAGCGAGATTTCTTGAGATATCTTGAGATTTCTTAAGATGTTTTAGGATAAAGTGCTCTTTTGAGCAAGGTTTTTAAGACAATCACTGAGAGCCGCCATTACTCTATACTTATTTCGGAACCCCTCGGTAAATTCTGTAGAAACTATATGGGAGAGAATTGACCGAGTTGTTCCATGATTCATAAACCGCGGAGTTCTGAATGCTCCATACTTCATACAAATGACGTCATGATGACGTCAACGTCATTTGTATGAAGTATGGAACATTCGGAACACCTCGCTTATAATCTCGGTCTCAAAGACGCTGTATCAAAAACATCTTAAGAAATCTTAAGAAAATCTCGCTCTAAAGAATGCGCCTCTGGTATCCAGGCCTTCGATTAGTCCTCTGTCAAGGATGGGGCCTGGCTGCCCAGTCTTAATTAGAGTCTTCCTCTCCATGTCTGGCAATCACTAGGGTTGATGTTTAATAGATCAACAGTCTCAGTCTCTATGTACGACTTCATCCCATGTCAGCTTGATAAGGGGTAAATGGTTTTCAAATTGTAAAATATGCTTCATTGTTGGTTAAACCTTATGATGTGTGGACTCATTGGAATCACCTCATCGAGACGATTAAAATGATTCCTGACAACATAGGGTTTGGATTTGAAATAACAACAGTTAATGATTGTATTTATCCCCTGTTATCTGTTGATCTTGGTTACTGTACTCTTACAAGTCTTGTTTGTCTGCTGCAACTTTGAAATTTAATCATACTTAAATTTTGTTGTTTCTTGGCCCATTACCTAACAACAAAATTTTATACCTTTCCAAATTCAAAGATGTTGCAGACGACAATTACAAATGAATGAAATTTAAAAGTGTTTGGTGTTTTGGGGTAGAAAACATTGTGGAAAATGAAGAAATTGATTGCCATAAGCAATTTCTTCCTTTTTCACATTGTTTTCCAAAGTCATTTTCTTGTAAGGAGTCAAAGAGTCACTGTGTTGTACTAATGGGATAAAAGGGTGAAAATACATAGTTTAAATAAGAAATCTTGGGGTACAAGTAAAAAGCAAGAATTAAGTGGAGATCATTTTATTGCAAAAAATAAACAATGTCAAAGTACATATTTACAAAACTTGGTCATTTAATGTCCTTTCTCATAGTTTACATACAGAAATAGAAATGTTTAAAAAGGATACATAATCAATTTCAAAACTTTCCCAAACAAGATCTGGTTTTGACCTCCCTAAAAAAGGCATGCAAAAACATGGCAAAAGAAGATGCAGATATCCAGCATTTCCTTTTCTGCCTCAATATTTTCTGTACTATTGTACACAATTCCAATCTTTATCAAAATTTAGTTGATGTATACATCCGATTTCAAATTGATTCATTCATTTTTTGTCATTTTGTAAAGGATTTACTGATTTAAACACAAGAAAGCATTGGAAAACATTGTTTCTGGTTTGATCATTACCTATGATCATAGAATCATACAAGACAAATGGTCTCATCTTTGCCATTCATCTTCATGTTGTGTACTTAATTATTAATTGCCATTTGATTTATAAACACCATAAATAATTACTGGTTTTGATGACCCTGGAAAGAATGCTACAGAAAACATTGAGATAAAAGAAAAAAATACGAGTAGCATTCACTCCTTTTCTCTCAACAATGTCTTGTCTTTAGTAAAACTTCAAAAGTTTTAGTCCACATTTTATCTGTCATGTGCATTGTGCAACTCCACTTCTGGGAAAAGGTTAACAATTTTCTAATACATTACCAAACAAGAGTGCCATGGTCACAATATACGCCGCCACTTATAAAACTTGAGACAAAAAAATGACATTGACAAGGATTTATAAATATTCACACAAAAACCTGTAAAAAGTTGTGTTCACAAAAAGGTTTTTATAAATATCCAGTCAAAAACCTGAAAGGAATTGCGTTCACGAGGCTGAAATATCAATAAGCCCCAGAGCCTGAAATATCAATAAGCCCCAGAGCCTAAGATTGAAGGGGGCATAACTCAGGCAAAAATCAATGAACCATAAAATCCTTCCTTCATGCATATCTACCAATTGAGGTGATAACATTGACCAAGTGTCATTAAGATCTAGCCATAAACTTAGGAGTTGCGTTGACAAGGCTGCAATTTCAATAAGCCCCAGAGACTAAGTTTTAAAGGGGCATAACTCTAGCAAAAATCAATGAACCATAAAATCCCTCCTTCATGCACATCTACCAATTGAGGTGATAAGATTGACCAAGTTTCATTAAGATCCAGCAAGAAACTTAGGAGGAGTTGCGTTGACAAGGCTGCAATTTCAATAAGCCCCAGAGACTAAGTTTTTAAGGGTCATAACTCAGGCAAAAATCAACGAACCATAAAATCCTTCCTTCATGCACATCTACCAATTGAGGTGATAACATTGACCAAGTTTCAAGAAGATCCAGCCAGAGACTTAGGAGGAGTTGCGTTTACAAGAAAAGTGGACGGACGTACGGAAGGACGGACGGATGGACGGACGGACGGACAGACGGAGAAGATGTCGCCAATATACGTCCGCCTCCGGCGGCGTATAACAAAAATCTTAACCCTTGTCCTGCTGACTTCAAACAAACTGCCAATTCCATCATTTTCACCTGTTGGTTTCTTTTTTCCCCATAACAATTCAGCAGAAAGAAGGCAGTGTAGGCTAAGATCAGACCGCACATCTGTGCAGGCTGATCTTTATCTTTACTGCTTGCCAAAGCTTTGTTCACAACATGACATGAACAACATGAGATGGGTTCAGAGTATAAACTATTCTAGATTTGAATAGCACATTACCAAGTAAATGTTACTCACAAAGGAAACTTTTGGAAAAAGATCACATTTACATGAAATAGAATTTGATATCAGTATTACGCTGTTTTTCAACGAAAACCTCGTAACTGCAGCATAAAACAAGCCAATATGTGATTCATTTAAAGCAAGGATCTCTGAAAAAGGCCTTTGTTGCAATTGAGACCAACATGGATCCTGGTCAGCCTGTGCATATGCCATGTCTAATATGGATCCATGTTGTTCTCACCTAGGTTGTTCATTAGCTGTGGCATCTATCTGAGAACATCATAGGTCATAATCAGGCAGCATGTAGCCATGAATAAATCTAGAATGATGAATGTCTTAAATAACATAAAGGCCTTTTTTCCAGATACAAACTCATTTATAATGGTTGTAAAAGAAAAATAAGCTGAATTACACAAGAAAACTATCTCAATGCAAGCAATTTGGTTGAAAAACAATCTAACATTACATAGCCCTCTGTTGGTGCTTACAAAAAATATTAACCTGATCACCACTCTGATTTAAAACTAGAATGGTCACCAAGCAAACAAATACCCTAACAAGTGGCCTTTTAGACAAAAAGTGCTAGAGGTAAAAATGTTCTTTATTTTTTTAGAGCTTGGAAATGATTTCTACCATGACCACCTTTAACTTACAAAACCCAAATGCAATAGGCCACCGCATTGGTCAAGGGTAACAATGCTGTAAAATTATATTATCCATGATGAAATGGTTCTGAGTTGGACAACAGAAAAAGATTTTGAAAAAAAGTTCAATTGTGACATTGACTTTTAATCTGCATCACCCAAAAACAAAAGGACGCCTTTTTTGGTGACGGTCAAGGGTATTTATTCTTTAAAGTGTCGTTGTCCTAGGTCAAACGATTCTTGAATTAGAGCATAGAAAGTAATGAATCTTCACAAGTCAGGATAAATAGACAGACAGACATGGTGAGACCAATGCGCCTCACTGTACATTGTAAAAAAAATTGTTGCTTTTCAACAAAAACCTCGTAACTGCAGCTTAAAACAAGCTGCAGTTACGAGGTTTTAGTTGAAAAGCAGTGAAATATTGATTTTTTTATCAATTTTACAAATTATCTATTCCTGTGTCTCTGACACTGAAATCTTCATATGTCTCACAGATCTAGTGAATGTAGACAATGATAGCTATTTACATTGAGCATGATATTTACATATATTACACAACTTAGAGATGCTGTGTGTTATTGTTTCTTGAAACCTTTCAGTATAGGGTAAATGTTCTCAAATGCTTCGTTTATTTCATCACGAACTTTGGCACCTGTAAAACACAATGATTCAATCAATTACCAGAGCTCCAGATAAAAGGGGGTGAAATCTTTTTCATTTCAAATCCAAACCCTATGTTGTAGGTACTCATTTGAATCGTCTCAGCGAGATCCACAACATAGGGTTTGATAAAATTTTAGAGAAATATTTCATTTTGAAAAGTAATCACCCCCTCTTATCTGGAGCTCTGAATTACAAATAGTCACAATACAGGATTTGGAGAAAACAATGATTTAGTAATTACTATCAGAGGCAATAAAGGATTCCGAGAAAACAAAATAATAAATTGATATCAAAAACAAGAATGTGTATGTTAGAATAGATAATATTGATCATGGAAAAGGAGAAAATTACAACACTTTAGGGAATGTTTGTGAAAATGCTAAAATATTTTAAAAACATAATAAACAGACCAAATACATTAAGAGCTCAATTTTTTTTGAAAAGGTGCCCTACGGCATTTGAAGCCAACATTAATTCAGGTATGGCGGTGCATATCCACATGATTCTCTAATAGTTTCTTCATCATCTGTAGCAACTGTAAGTAAATAGAAAGGACCATTACCAAACTGCATTTCACAGTGACCACAGGCTTATCTGGAAACCCTGTTTTCTCAAATGAAATACGGGCCCTTTCTTCCAGGTTGCAGCTCAAATTTGTTAGCGAGGCGTGCAGAACTACATATTTTTGGAAAGACCATAACAACGCTCCATGATGGACCATGTCAAAATCATTGGTGGGAGGTCAAAGCTTTGTAACTACAGCTTCGTAACTACAGCTTGAAGTCCTACAGTTTTGAAGTCCCACCGATGATATAACCTTACCTGTAAGCACTACTTTCCCGGAGACAAATATCAATAATACTATTTTTGGTTTCAGCATTTTGTATATCAAACCAGGAAACAATTCTGGTTCATAGCTGAAATTAAAGAAATCAGGGTTAATTTATCTCTTTCACAAAGAAGATCGGGTTTTGATGTTCCTAATAGATAAAATCTTGGGAAACAAGAGATGTTTGTAAAACATATATGCCCCCTCAAGGGCCTATATTTGTTGTAGGTCAAAGTCCAAGTTCAAGTTAACAAGGTCCAAGGTCATGGTCAAATATGAAAGGTCTTGGTAGGAGGTGTCTATGTGTGAAATATCAAAGCTGTTTATGTAAAAGTAAAATGAAATATAGGCCAGGTTAAAGTTTTTTAAAGTAGGCCAAATGCCAAGGTCAAGGTCATGGTCAAATGTGAAAGGTCTTGGTTGGAGGTGTCCATGTGTGAAATATCAAGGATGTAGGTGTAAAAGGACATGATACATATGCCTGATTTAAGTCTTTTTAAAAGTAGGTCAAACTCCAAGGTCAAGATTGCAATATTCAAGGTCATGGTCAAATGTGAAAGGTCTTGGTAGGAGGTGTCTATGTGTGAAATATCAAGGCTTTAGGTGTAATAGGACATAAGATAAAGGCTAGGTTAAAGATTTATAAAAGTATGAAAAAATCAAAGGTAAAGATCACACAGGCCAAGGTCACGGTCAAATGTGAAGGGTCTTGGAAGGAGGTGTCCATGTGTAAAATATCGAGACTGTATAGGTAACAGGACATGAGATATAGGCCTAGTTTAAGTCTTTTAAAAGTAGGTCAAACTACAAGGTCAAGGTCCAAGGTCATGTTCAAAAGTGAAATGTCTTGGTTGGAAGTGACCATGTGTGAAATATCAAGGCTGTATGTGTAAAATGACATGAACTATAGGCCAGATTAATGTATTATAAAAGATCAAACACCAAGGTCAAGGTCACAAGGTCCAAGGTCATGGTCAAATGTGAAAGGTCTTGGTCGTAGGTGTCCATGTGTCAAATATCAAGGCTGTATGTGTAAAAGGACATGATATCTCGGGTAGGTTTAAGTTTTTTTTAAAGTAGGTCAAAGTCCAAGGTCAAGGTCATAAAGTCCAAGGTCATGGTCAAATGTGAATGGTCTTGGTAGGATGTGTCCATGTGAGATATCAAGGCTGTATGTGTAATAGCACATGAGATATAGGCCCAGTTTAATTTTTTTAAAAGTAGGTCAAACTCCAAGGTCAGGATCACAAGGTCCAAGGTCATAGTCATATGTGATAGGTCTTGCTCGGAGGTTTCCATTTGTCAAATATCAAGGCTGTATGTGTAAAAGGACATGAAATATCGGCCAGGTTAAAGTTTTTAAAAAGTAGGTCAAACTCCAAGGTCAAGGTCCAAGGTCATGGTCAATTGTGAAAGGTCTTGGTAGGAGGTGTCCATGTGTGAAATATCAAGGCTATACGTGTAATAGGTCATGAGATATATGCCAGGTTTAATTTTTTTTAAAGTAGGTAAAAAAAAAAGGTCAAGGTCACAAGGTCCAAAGCATGGTTAAATGTACACAATGTTGATAGGAGGTATCTATGAGTGAGATATCAAGGCTGCATGTGTAAAAAGACATTATATATAGGCAAGGTTAAGAATTAAGTGTAAAAATCAACAAAGGGCAATAACTCCTAGAATTTGATCGGCAAGGTTATGGTTCTTGTGCACTGCACCTCTCCATAATGAAATCTATCCACCTGTAAAGTTTCATGATTCTACCTTACATACTTTTTGACATGTGCTCCGGACAAGAATCAAATTTGAAAATTTACAAAGGGCAAAAACTCCAAAAATATGATCAGCAGAGTCACAGTCAGGGTGCCCAGTAACTTTCGGTGTCAAAAATATAGGTATGTCCCAAAAATATAGGTATCCATTGGCCAGAAATATAGGATAATATAGGTTGCCTTTACTATGAAGAGAAGACTACTTCACACTTTAAACATTCCACCAACAACTTCTATCTATCTCTCTCTCTCTTTTTAGGATAAAGCCATTAGCTTTTACTTTCTGTCCTGGATATTCAGTAGCACTAAGGTGTTTCAGAGAATACCACAAACATATCAGGAAACAAAAGCCAAGAAGGTCATATATAGCGCTCACCTTAGACAACATTGAGGCTCTAATATGATATCTTCAGTTTTATCCCAGACTCTCAACTTCAAGCCAATTTTCATTGCAGAAGGGCAATTTGAAGAATTTTGGCAGAGATTCATGCTGCCATGATACATGTAAAATACTTACATAGGGTCTCTGACAAAATGATTTGTCAGGGGAAGTTTGCCCCAGATTTCCTATTTAGTTCTTTGTCTCAATTATGAAATTTGATATCCAACAACATTGGGCCAAATTTCATACTACCACAAAACTTTGAAATATTTTGATGCCGGGCATTAGATACACACCAAATTTAAGTCGTCAATAGCTGATATCATACAGCATAAGGCAAATTTTATAGAACCAAAAAACTTTGAAATGCTTTGGAAGTGGGCCATCACACATTTCTACACACCATATTTCAAAGCCCTAGGCCAAACAGTAAAGGAGTAGAAGATTGTGCAAAATTTACTTCTATGTCTCTTATGAAATCTAATATCCCACAACATGGGGCCAAATTTCAATGTACCAAAATAATTTGAAGGATATTGGTAGAGGGCCATGAGATTATTCCACACAGCAATTTCAAAGCTGTAGGTCTCAAGATTCTGGAGTAAAAGGAAGAATTACTCCTTTGTCTCTTTATCAAGTCTGATACCCCAACACAAAGTGGCCAATTTTCAGTGTACCACTATGATTTTAATCTTAGTAGTAGAGGGCCATAAGACAATTCTACACATCAAGTTTCAAAGCCCTAGGCAAAAAAGTTATGGAGAATGAGATTGTACAAGATTTACATCTCTGTCTGCAGATACCCCACAACATAGGGTCAGTTTTCATTGTACCACATTTGTAATAATAAGTATTTTGGTAGAGGGCCATAAGACAATTTTACATACCAGTTTCATAGGCACAGACTAAATTATTCAGAAGCAGAAGACTGTCCCTTCTTTGTCCATATATGAAATACGGTACCCAAGAACATACATGTAGGGCCAACTTTCATGATTCCAGAATAATTTAAAATATTTTAGTAATAGGCCTCTGGATGATGGTCAATACAAAATTTCAAGACTCTAGAGCAAGGCCATATGGATTGGGAGATTTGTGTAATTGTTGACAGACATAGAGATGGACAGATTGATGACAACGGTGAGCAATCCCAATTTATCATCCTTGGCACTTTTTGCTAATGGGAGCCAAAAATAAATGTTATTAAACATCTTGGCTGTTTCTCTAACAAACATAATAAGACCAGCAACCTCATGTTCAAATTTCAATCAGTCTCTGTGACAGCAAGATGAAAATTAAAATATTTCACCTAAATTTGGTGTTAAGTAATTTTAAACAGTGAGTGCCAAAAAAAGGTGCCATTCTCTATTCTTTAATAATTCTTCCCAGCTTAAATAGAAGACTGGTACAGAATATGTGATATGGAATATGTGACAGGAAGTCACACTTAGCTTTGTACGTCAGAAGCCAAACTGTCATGTTTAAAGGTATGATATTATTCCTTGCATCATTCTATATAAATCAATTATAATTCACTTGCCCATAAGTAATGCTGACATAAGATTATAAATTATGAACTTTACAGTTCATAAAGGAAGCTTATCCACTAAATGAAATTGCCAATACCAGTAACAGATGACAAACATACAGACATGTTTCTTCAACAATGATTATCATTATAATGTTTGTGTCATTCCCTGACACTTCAAATTGAAATTGGCTGAATCTACTTTATATATTCCTGTAATAGTTACTTCTAAATCATAAACATTTATAATTTTGTAATACTTGCTTAGCCATGACACAAAAATATAGGTATTTATAGGTATTTAGGGCAAAATTGGTGAATTTATAGGTTTTTATAGGTAAGGTCCAAAAATATAGGATAATATAGGTATTTATAGGTATGTATAGGTTACTGGGTGCCCTGCACAGTTCTTGTGCACTGCACCTCTCCATAATGAGATCTATCCACCTGTAAAGTTTCATGATTCTACCTTACATACTTTTTGAGTTATGCTCCGGACAAGAATCAAGTTTGAAAATCAACAAAGGGCAATAACTCCAAAAATATGACCAGCAGAGTTACGGTTCTTGTGCACTGCACCTCTCCATAATGAGATCTATCCACCTGTAAAGTTTCATGATTCTACCTTTAATACTTTTTGAGTTATGCTTCGGACAAGATTTCGTCTACGGACAGACCGACCGACATACCGACCAACACTTGCAAAACAATATACCCCCATTTTCTTCGAAAGGGGGCATAAATATTGAGGCAAAAGAAGAAATGCTGATAATCAGCAAATTTAGTACTGTAAACCAGGAAATCATTTCGCGCTTTTTAAGTTAGCGTCTTTCGCGGGTAGGTGTGATCCGCGAACTTTTAACGCCGCGAATATGCTACTTTCAATAAAAACGCGAACTTTAATCGCTTTGATAGTTTTTTATTCGGGAAAACCTATACTAGACGTATTTGTTACTATGTAAACAAAGGAAATAGCTTTTTCATAACAGGATGTAAGTGAAAAGTTTTCTTCATTTCAATCTAATTTCGTTTTTATCCAAAAATGCATAGATATTGTGACATATTGAAAAACACAACATTGAAAGATAAACCAACTTATTCAACTGTAAAGATACCTGCTTGAAATTGAGAAAAGGGGTCGTTTGGCATTCGAATGCCGAGTATGATAGCAAACGTCGATTGACGTTTAAAACCTCATAACTGTGGTTTGAAATTAGCTACAGCTACGAGGTTTGAATCGTCCTTCGATGATATTGAATAAAACTGTCATTATCGCTTCTCGACGCTATAGGTAAATATGTGTGAAGTTAACGTAACACTCAAATTCTATGCAGTGTGTTACAAACTGTAATCCAGTATACTATAAAGTGTGAAATAAAACAATGGGTCGATTGAAACTTACTTTGACCAATTTGTCAATGGAAACTAAAATATCTTAAATACAGTCGTAATTCAATATGTAATTATCCGATTCCCATATTATTAAACATATCAATTTTTCAATTCCCCCATAGCGTGTTTTGTTTCGCGCGATTCGCGGACAGCATTGATCCGCGAACTTAAAACGCCGCGAACAAGCCTGAGTGCATGAAAACGCGAACATTTCTTGACGCGAACTTATCCTGGTTTACAGTATTTGTGTCATTTTGACCCTCCCCCAATGACACAAAATTAAAGTAGATGTAGGCAGCAACTGATTTAATATTTTAAGCACAAAATTTCTTAAGTCACAGCATAGAAAACATTAAGGGCAAGATGAAACAACTGGCTATCAGCAATGATATCTATCTACTAGATAGTATCTAGAGTCTTTCAAAAATCAGTATTTTGTAGGATCATTAAAATCAGTTGTTTGGGAAAGGGAAATACAAAGGCCATTTGAACTCAAAATGCCACATTGTTTTAGCCAAAGAAAGAGTGGGACCTTGCCCTAATGCATTTTGCTTTAGTTATTTGGAGTAATCCTATCCTATATTTGTCGCATCAGTTTTGAATATGTCATTTTCTAGGAAGTAGAGACATTGTTCTATTGATAAACTACCAGTATGTTTCCCAATCACTGACGTTTTATCCACATTTGATTCAGTCCAAAATTTTGTAGTTGGATAAAAAGTTATGAGGAGATATTTGGTAGAGTCCTTACTGACAAAATTTCCCGTGTGTAAGCACTAATCCCTCCAATCTGATTGGAAATCTGACATCACAGCTTCCCACCATATTCTGTATCTTAAAGTCCATGAACTTGGCCTGAAAATCATATACAGCACATTATTAACCCAGACAACAAAAATTTAGACTTGTCAAAATTAAAAGATGTTGCAGATAACAATTTCAAGTTGATGAAATTTTGAAAATCTTTACATTTTGAATTAGGAAACATTGTGGATAATGAAAAAGATGCTTGTCACAAGCAAACATTTCTTCATTTTCCAAAATGTTTTCCAATGCCATTATCTTGTGGAGTCTTTAAAACCGTCAATGTGTCGTGATGGGTTAAAGTCCATAAACTTTGCCTGACAATTACAGCTCAGCACAGTCTTAGTAAGCACCAAATACTACAAGAGAATCAATAGTCAGGTCTTAACAAATTGTATATTATCCTAGCTGGTTAACCCTTTCACAGACAAGACATGGTTTTGATGTCCATAGCTTTGAATGGTTTGGGAAATCATTGAGAGAAAAAAGGAAATTGCTAATAATCTGATTATCAGCAATTTCTTCTTTTCCCTCAGCATTTTCTAGGCCTTAACATACACAATTTATACTTTTGACATTAATCATATTGCCGCCTGCAACAGCTTTCAAATCGGAATATCCTTAAAATGTTGCTGTTTGGAAATGGGTAAAACTTGTTGTTTGCCCCTCAAAAGAGATCTGGTGAAAAAGATGCCTTGACGATTCAACGGCTACCTCCATTTTAAAGACACAATGCCATCCATGTCCGACACTCATATTTTTACCACCAAGTATTCAATTTTCCAAAAACAAAAACATGCCATTCTAGCCATATCTGTTACTTCATCTGCTGTGGCTATTATTTAAATCAGTTTTAAATCTCTTTCAAATGATTAATATCTTCTTGCATCTAGTATGGTTATGAAGGCTGGGCCAAACAATTTGAAATTTCCATCGACCCGTCACCAACAAAACTATTCTTTCCCAAACTTATTGAAGAGAATAGCTTGATATGGATGGACAGTAAAAATAAATAATTTATTAAGGTTAGACGGCTTGTGGGGAAAAGAAAAAATGTTGCTTATCAGGATTTTCTTCTTAAACTAATACAATCTGTCAAAAATAAATGTTATTATATTACTTACTGCGAACCCCAATTTTTGTACTATTCTTGCATACTTTCTTGCTGCCAGTCTGGCAAAGTCTTCACTGAAATAACAAAGCAGAAACATGAGTGTTTTCAAAACAGCAGGTCCAAAAGTGTGGAATAAACCTCCACAGGACCTATGACAATCAGATGCCATAGATTCCTTCAAGAAAAGCTTGAAAACCCTACTTTTTAAAGACTTTAATGCTCTGTTCAACTGAACATGAGTAATGTTTAAAACATATTTGCACACTTGTAATTCAATTCAATTCAAAATCCTTTATTGGCTGAAACCCCTTCTTGGGGTACATCAGCAAAATAACATTTCACAATAACATTTCATACGTGACAAAGTACGGGGAAGAACAAAGAAACAGACTATACATTCCATGAAGAGTTGCCCGGATGTATGACATTGGTTTTATCTATCCATATCACAATCGCTTACGTCATGACTGATTTCATTTATCCATAACACAGGGCCCCGAATATGACCTAAATTACGTTAGTGGGGTGATAAAAACCTCGCATCTATAGGTTTACCAAGCTATATTTACGAGGCTTTGATCCACCACCGGCGATTTAAACATGTGGAGCGTTTTGTGTTTTGTGAATATTTTTAAATTGATTATTGTGTTGATTGTTTGATTGTCATCATAATTAAGTGTTTTCTCATTGTGAATTTAACTTTGAGTGGAAGTTATTTATATGTTAGGTGTGTGAATAATTGTGTGATATTGTGCGATCAGCATTATAATGTGTTTTCGTGTCAATCTCTTCAAGAGGTCAGTTGTGCCAGAACTGTAAGTACGCAAGTTTTTGTGTTGATTTATTGTATGATTTCGGAATGTTTAATTAATTTCATGCTGTTTTTCCTTTGTGGTGATTATTTTAGCATGATCTATATGATAAAATAGAGGTTATGACATCGACATTGGTGATTTTTTATTTATGAACAGATGCTGTATATATCCACTTTAGCACACTTTACTGTTGTTTAATAACAGTGAAATAAGAGAATAATTTACAAAATATTGGCCTATGTAAAACCTTTCCAAAAAACATGGACTCTTTTTACTCACTTTTCACTTTTTCATTTAATAAAAAAAAAAAAAAAAAAAAAAAAAAAACTTAGAGGAAACATTGAGCCAATAGAATCAATTTCTGATAATAAGCATTTTCTTTTTTTTCCCTCAATGCAAGTTCTATTATCAAATCTATTTTGTTGTCTCTTTACAACTTTACAGAAGCTTTCAAATCGGAATCTGTCTCAATTGTTTATGTTGTTTGGGAAATGGATAAGGAGCAGTGAGCACTGAATTGGACATCACAAGTATTATAGGGTAATTCACCTTTTAGCACCAGTGCACACCATTTTTCCTGAGCTGAATATCAGTGCTGTAGTTCTGGGTTCTCTAATTCTCATAATGACAGCAGCAAAACGTTTAGGATTATATTCTGCATTTCTGGCATGGAGAGCTATCTTCTTCAGGTCAAGTTTACAACCCAGGTTAACTGTACATACTATATTTCTGTAATGTATACAATCACTCAATCATCTTGTTCAGGCAATCTTCATAAACTTACTTTACTATCTTCTTAAAGTGGCATTTCACATTTATTTCACATTTATTTCATTTTTTAAAAGTATGTCTTGAAGTAAAGATTGTTTATTCTAATGCATAGAAATGCTGTCAGTTTTTTGAAGTTGTTATTTATAAGCGAAAAATATGCCTTTAAAGTTGAGACAGAAATGACAAATTCTATATAAATCTGAACTGTTGTCCACAACAATTTGTTTAATTTTAGAATATGTATTTCTTGTAAACGGTTTAATATTTTGGCTTGAAATTTTCAGAATTTTCATAAGAAAAGATGCTCTTTCAGACAGAATAAAAGTAAAATTTATGTGAAAATAATTAAGAAATTAGAAATGTCACTTTAACCCTTTCCCAAACGACAAAATTTTAGGGAGGTCCAATTTGAAAGCTGCTGCAGACGACAAAATGGGTGTTAAAAACATTAGATTTGTGTACAAAATAGCTGAGAAAATATTAAGGCAAAAGGAGAAAATGCTGATTATCAGCATTTTCTTCTTTTGTCTCAATGTTTTCCCAAGCATTTTCTTTTAGAGACATCAGGTCTTGTTTGGGAAAGAGATAAACTTACTGTATTAACTCTTTATCAAACTACAAAATATTACACTTTTCCTTATTGAAAGTTGCTGAAGACTGCAAAATTGGTGTAATATAAAAAATACAGGATTCATGTAAAATATGGCACAGAAATGCCATTTCAAGTGAATCAGTTTAAGATAGTCCACACCTAATGAGATTCACGCAACGTCGGAATTATTTGGGCACAAAAACATTCGGCGTTGGAACTTTCCACCACCGAATGTTTACGACCACGCCCAAATAGGTTCGGATACATAATGATGATGCTTGAAAAAAGCTGATGTTTTATGAATCTCAAAAATGGCCACATTACAGGTACTCTACCTTAATGCCCCTACAACTTCAAAAGTACCCTAAACAGTGCAATAGATATGAGGGAGTAAAACCATTCTAAATTTGGTATTTCAAGCCAAAATTCTGTTATGTGTGACTCATTTGAATTGTCTTAATTCAAATATCAGTGTACCCACAACAAAGGGTTTGAAATTGACAATACAAATTTATTTATAATGCCTTCACCCTCAATTATCTGTAGTTCTAATTAAAAACTTACTGTAATGTTGGTACAATCCCAGATCCCTCCGAAGCTGGTGTGGCAGGAGCGATGGGTGTCATGGGTCCCCCAGGGGTTGGGGTTGGGGGATACAGGCTTGATGCATTTGACGGTGGCATGACGGGCGTGGGTGTAGGTCCCAGTCCAAATGACTGCAGCGTGCCAGGGGATAACATGGGACTCTGAAATAGTTACCATTTTGGCTTATGCTACTCCTGATCTTTGGCTCATAAACTTTTAATAGCGCTTTCCTGAACATGGCTCAAATTTCCACTAGCATACTGGCAATTTGCAAGTTAAAATTAAAAATCATTAGTAATTCTATCTGACACTTGATCTTTTTGGAGAGTGGAAAAATATTCCCGACCTACATGTTTTATTTAAATGCAGCCTGAAAAGGCTTACAAAACAATTTTCAAATATTGACTAACTGTACTAGTTTTCTGACATGTCCTTTACAAGAACAACTGTGTTATGCTTTTATTTTTCAAAAAGAAAGTCTTTATATTATCCAAAACCAGATTGCCAGTGAATTTACCTTTTTGCTAGTACAAGTACATTGCAGTTTCAAAGCCACTAGCAAAATATTACGAGTCATTTTTTTTTAGAGAAATTCCAGCCCTGCTAAATGACAAACATTTAGAATGTTCCAATTTTAATGCTGCTGCAGATGGAAAACAATGTCAACAGTTCATTTAGAAAGGATTTGTGTACAATATTGCTCAGAAAATATTGAGGCGAAAAGAGAAAATCCTGCAATATAAGCATTTTATGTTACTGTCTGAATATTTTCAAAAGCACATTCGTTCTGTTTGAGTCTGTAAAAAGACATTTTTTTCGGGAATGGGGGAAGACATAGGACACTGGTTGAAAGGAGGGAAATAACAAGCAGCATCCTACTTTTTGGGAAAAGTTGTATCATATAGAAATAAGACACTTTATAGGCTAAAACCCTTTTATACCCACTTCTTTAGACTTGAAAAACAGCTAAGCTAGTTTGAATAACTGCAGCAATTGAGGTTTCCTTTTTATTTCATCTGGGGTTTTAGTGTGATTTTTTTTTAAAAATATGTCTTGACTCTTGGGGAAATGCTTACTTATATTTTAGAGGGGAAAATTTATTTTTGGGGAAAAAAGTGTAAGATTTCTTGAGGGGAAGACGCTGGAAACCAGTGTCACTTTCTTACGGGGAAAACCCCGTTATCAATCGGGAAAAGGTTACAGCAACAAATTCAGGGTTTTCCACGACGCACAAATTGTGCGTCATTTTCGCAATTTTAAAACAAATGACCCTTTAGAAATTAACTTGAGGGTTATTCATGACGCATGTTTTAAAGTCCAAATTTTCTTATGATACTTGACTCCTAAGGCGTTTTTAAGATTCAAACCCCCGAAATCAGAAAATGACCTCAAACTTTGAAGGCAAGGGTGTCACAACGACTCCCCCTTCTAATTTTGAGTTCATGTTTTTACAATCCAATCATTCAAATCAAATATTATACAAATCCACTATCCTGCTCTAACTACTCAGTATTGGATTGTTCTTATGGATAGCACAAACAGCTGAAACAAGGACTAACAAACATAGTTCAAAACAAGAACTGTCACGGAGCAGACAAATACCTCTCTGCCGGCACGGTCACAAATTCAAAGTTGACTTATCTCCCTTGGTTAACCTCGGACACCGAATGTCCATGTCATGTTGATCACTTCTGAGAATTTCCATGAAAATTGGTACCATCATTTTGGAGTTGCGTTCATGAGAAATCGGCGATTAAATGCAAACAGGGTTTTCATTAAGAGGCGGCAGGCGGCCAAATTGACCGCCTAATATCAAATTTCTGCCGCCTAGAATCGTTTGACAAGCAGTGCTGCCCCTTTGACCCCTGCTGAGGCAAAGACCCCCCCAGCCTCCTGCAGTTCCTCTTCAGCCTCCTACTTCAAATCTTATTGAAAACCCTGTGCAAAATCTCCCTTGGTCGACCTCAGAGAGAGAAGAATATTTTATTCATGCAAATGTCCATGTCATGTTGATCATTTTCCACGAAAATCGGTCCCGCCATTTGGGGGGATTTGCACTCACAAGAAGTTGGTGAGGATAAAAAATTCTAAGTCAAATTATCTCCCTTAGTTGACATCAAAGAGCTTAGAAATTTCTTCATGCGAATGTCCATGCAATGTTGATCATTCCTGTGAATTTAAATGAAAATCGGTCCAGCCATTTGGGATTACATGCACTCACAAAAATTGGTGTGGGTAAAAAATTCAGACAAATCATCTCCCTTAGTTGACTTCAGAGAGCGAAGAAATTTCTTCATACGAATGTCCATGTCATGTTGACCAGTCCTGTGAAATTTTCATGAAAATCCCTCAAGCTGTTGCAGAGGAGTTGCACTCACCAAAAATATTGATTGACAGACAGGGCAATTCCAATACACCCCCAAACTTTGTTTGCACTGGGTATAATTAAGTTCAAACTGTACACCACCTATGCCGAGGCAAATGATTGATGTCTTGGTTTTTTACGAATAGTGGCCGATCCAGGATTTCTGTGAGGGTAGTTCGGGGAAGGGGATATTCAAAGAGGGGCCGGGGTGTCCTTTTCCTGTTACTTCACAAGTTAGACTGAAATTCTGAATGAAAGAGAAATAATCGGGCTAGAGAGGGGGGTTTGTTTGAACTTTGAACCCCCTTTGCCGCTACCTGTGAAGTTTGTACAGTTTGTACTAAGTAGAGCCTGAGGTTCTTCTTCTGCAACTTAGCGATTATCCAGATTACCACAATATTGTAACTGACATGAAGACAGTCCTACTATAATACCTGTTGTGGCGTCATCCCGCTGCTGTAGGGGTAGGACCCCGGATCCATTGTCACGGGTTTTCGTGGATACAAGAGTAACTAGATTTTTCGACGATTGTCACCGATGATATACAGTTTCTACCTTGGGGAATTGTTAAATGTGCACGTTTTCTAGTGAATATAAGACTATGAACGCAAGATATTGCTCATTGTGTTTGTAAAACGTAAGTGAAATTCGATCGGTATCCCTCCTTTCTTTGCTCATATCATGTAAAATATAAATAATAAAATCAAATAAATATATATATCTAAAATATATGTTTAAAAATATATATTTATTTTTCAAATCTCAAATGATATGTTTCATATATTTTCAAAGTTTTAATTAGATGGTTGATATCCGTCATTTTAATAACACGTTTTTATTGTTGTTGATGTAAGCGACGTACTAAAATCGTGCTCGGTCTCCCTAAAAAGCGTCGAGAAACGCCGGGAACTGATTCAGATGGCTACTGAAAACAAAATTCCCATCATGTGACGTCCATACATTTCTATCAGTTCTGCTAATCTTTGGGATGTCCAATTTTTAATTAATTTCAAGATGTCATTCAGAAATTTATAGTTATTTATCTTCCAATTCAAAGATACTTTTTTGACGTCTTTCCTAGCAGTGCAATTAAAGGATTCGCGTGGACAATTAGTTACGTGTGATAATTGCTGATTGTCGGAACACTGAAGTTTGATATCTTATCAAATAGGTGTGAAAACCTCTGATTGGCCGCACACTCCAATAAGCGATCGTGTTAAAGAAGGTGTGAATATTATCGGACATTGACAGCAAACTTAAGTCCTTCGTATTTTAATGAATAAACTACGAAGTGTATTCATTAAACACTAGTAGAGCACTAGTTACATGTAGATTAGTTACCATACACTAGTTCAGCTAGTGGTGCCTCGATAAGCGGGAAAAAATACGCACAAACAAACAAACTTACAGTGGTTCAGAACAATGTTGTGTTAGATAACGAGACAAATATCAAATTTATTATTCTTTGACCCAAATTCCTAAATATTAAACCCACAGAAGTTGGCTTCTAGCATTATTTGGACCGTTTTCAGATTTTAAAACAAATAGAATAAGATTCATATTGAAAATAGAATCAATCGATAAAGATTACAATTGCTTACGCAAATACATGTATTTACAAACCGATTTGGTATGGGTAATCGTAATCTAGGCAGAACTTTACAAGTCAAACGAAACCAAACTTTGGCAAACGGAAAAATCAAAAGGCATTTTTTTCATTATGTTTGGTTATTTTTTTTTTTCAAAGAAACTCTGCCCAAAACTGGATGATAGTGCGTCTTTAAATAAACTTGAGTGAATATTTTGAAACACACACCCATATGTGGGACTCCCTACCCATATGTACCACCTTCACCAAAGACAACTCGTGAAACGAACACATATGGAAATAAAAAATCATATTTATATAATTCTAAGGGCAGACTTAGCATAGATTCTCGAATCTATTTAATGATTCTCATTGCTTATCCAGGTCTCTCGGCGCTACTTTTAATCTCTCGACGCTTCTGAACAGTTTCATAGATCTATATAAATTATGGTCTCTAATATGAAGCTTTATACTTCTAGATGCTAAGTTTGATCTCTCGACGCCTCTCAGCTAGATATGTCAGATCTCTCGGCGCTCCTGCACAGTTTCATAAATTTACATTATGGTCTCTAATATGAAGCTGTATATACTTCTAGTCGCTAAGTTTGATCTCTCGACGCCTCTCGGCTCTATGTCAGATCTCTCGGCGCTCCTGCACAGTTTCATAAATTTACATTATGGTCTCTAATATGTAGCTTTATATACTTCTAGTCGCTAAGTTTGATCTCTCGACGCCTCTCAGCTAGATATGTCAGATCTCTCGGCGCTCCTGCACAGTTTCATAAATTTACATTATGGTCTCTAATATGAAGCTTTATATACTTCTAGACGCTAAGTTTGATCTCTCGACGCCTCTCGGCTCTATGTCAGATCTCTCGGCGCTCCTGCACAGTTTCATAAATTTACATTATGGTCTCTAATATGAAGCTTTAAATATATACTTCTAGTCGCTAAGTTTGATCTCTCGACGCCTCTCGGCTCTATGTCAGATCTCTCGGCGCTCCTGCACAGTTTCATTTTACATTATGGTTTCTAATATGAAGCTTTGTACTTCTAGACGCTAAGTTTGATCTCTCAGCTCTGAGTCAGATTTCTCGGCGCTTCTTCACAGTTTCATAAATATAAATTGTGGTTTCTAATATGAAGCTTTGTAGGCTACTTCTAGAGGCTAAGTTTGATCTCTCGACGCCTCTCAGCTCTGAGTCAGATCTCTCGACGCTTTTACACAACCTCATAAAAAACCCCAAATAGAACCAATTTTTAAACCATATACCTTTAAATTTTGTAATTAAAATTATGGGCTCTAATATGAAAATTTACGACGTTTCTAGACGCTTAGCTTGATCTCTCGACGCCTCTCGGCTCTGAGTCAGATCTCTCGGCGCTTCTACACAGCCACATAAAAGACAAATAAAATCAATTTTTAAACCATAATATTCCTTTGAATTTCGTAATTCAAATGCCAATTATGGTCTCTAATACAAATATTTATGTTTCTCGGCGCTAAATTTGATCTCTAGACGCTTCTCGACGCCGATTTAGATATCTCGGCGCTTCTCGACAGTTCCCGGCGTTTCTCGACGCTTTTTAGGGAGACCCATCGTGCTTACACCAACCACAAGTCGGACTGAAATCTTCAAACGTGTTTAGAAAGACTACGCTGTTACCCAGGTGGCGACTATACTTAAAATTAAAAAAATGGAAATCTTAGAAAAAAAGATGAAGAATAGTGCACTATTCGAATTAAGTCGCGTAAAGAAAATTATTTTTGTCGTCCCCTAGTCACTTCGTAACGCACGTCTGCTGGCTAGAAACATCCATAGGGATGTGTAATTTGACCCTTGACACTTTCTTGCCATTACTTTTAACAAGGGATTTTTCTACGTTCACACAGATCGTCACCCCCTCTATCACAAAATACAGCCGAACTTTTTCAAATTAACAGATAATCTGTCCAATCTTCCGATAATCAACTAAGAGCCAACATATTTTTCTTCAAAGAAAATGCAATTGTTTGGGGGTGGGTAACGAAGTTTAATTGCTACGATGCTCAAAGTTGAAATTTGTATTAAGTTTTTGCTCCATTTACACTATGGCATTCAGTCAATTTCAAGATATGAGCACGCTTGAGAGCGAACAGAGCGCCCTTTAAACTGCATGAACACCAACAGTAAATTTAGATGTAACGCTGACCTGTCACATTTGTCTTCTCTAATGGCTTAGAATCAAACATTTTACGATTTTTCCGTTCAGCTAAAGTATTGACATGAAAGCTGATATCTTGAAAAGGTGACGTAATTGGCGACGAATAATTTCATTGGTCCACTCGTTTCTGTTAACTTGTTTGTATATTCCCCCCGAAAATCGAGGCACCACTAAAAGCACTAGCGCCACTAGCTTGACTAAATGTGTTTTAAATAATCTACATTCTAATAATCTTCTCTTTACTGCTGAAAAATTAACATGTCAGAGCGAACTTTTCTAACTTTTTTTTGTCTCCGTAAGCTAAATGTTTAAATACCCTCTGGTTCCTGCTCTAACATCATGAAACTGTTTAAAAAAAGCTTTAGAAATCGAGTACCAGTCTCGCGCGAAACTGTCAAAACGATAGTCGGCCAATGAAATCATTCGCCGCTAATTATGTCACCAAAAACGTGACATCGATTATCCAACGAAATTACCCATCGTTACATCTGACCTAGATTGGCAGTTTCCTTTTGAAAATTTGACAACAAACCTCAAAATCACTGAATTTTCAAGTTTTTTAGGTTTGCAGAAGACGAATGTGACAGGTCAGTGTTAGATTCAAACTTGCTTTTAGTGTTCACGCAGTTTAAATGATGTTTTGTTGGATCTCAAGCGTGCTCATATCTTGAAATCGACTGAACACCATAGTGTCAATGGAGCGAATCTTAGATATAAATTTCAACTTTGTGCCATTGTAGCAGCCAGACTGCATCGCCTACCCCTTAACGATCGTATTTTCGTTGAAGAAAAATATTTTGGCTCTCAGTTAAAGAAAAAGTGGACAGATTATCTGTTTATTTAAAAAAGTTACGCCATATTTTGTGACAGTGGGAAGTTGATCAGATTGAACATAGAAAAATACCTTTACTAAAAAAAAGGTTCATTATGTGCTAGGAGTCAAACTACAGACCCCTTTGGATAGATCTATACGAGAGCTGTTCAAAAATTATGCGTGTACTAAGTAGTGTAGTAGATTACTTTATATCTAGCACTACCTTGTCAAACGAGATTTTATCAATGAATGTTTCTAACTTAAATCTCTTTTCTGACCATTGCATAATTAGTTTAAAAATTAAGGTCTTTTGTAATTTTAACAATGATTGTACATTTCAAAATCAAAGTATGAATGATAATGTTACCCATTTACCAGATAAATTTTTATGGGATGAAAGTAGAAAACATAAATATCAAGAATTATTTGGTACTGCTGAAGTGCAACAACGTCTTGCGGATATAGATGAAATTCTAGAATGTGGTTGCACTGACACCGAACACATTACATCTTTGATAACCGACATTATGGTTTCGGTAGGGGACAAAACCCTCATACGGAAATCATTCAAAAAATCTAAAAATAAAGTGAGAAAAATAAATAAAAAGTGGTATGACACGGACTGCAGGTTAGCTCTAAAAGAATTAAATACAATAAAAAATAGATTCAACAAACATGTTCACAATAATGAACTCAGAATACAATATTATAAGAAATACAAACAATACAAAAGGTTAAATTAATCAAATATAAAAGAAGAAAATATCACGATGGACTAACTAAAATGTTAAATACAGCTTTTGATGAGGATCCACAAACTGTTTGGAAAATTATAAATGAACTAAAGAACGACTCACAAGTTGAAGACAAGTCTGATAAAATAAGTTCCAGCCAATGGTTTAAACATTTCAATAATTTATTGAATAAAAACACAAATGAATTAAGTTCAGATAGGGTAGATGAAATAAGAGGTGGATTGAAAAAGATGGAAAACTCGGAGAATTCAAGTCAATTAGGTTATGATATAACAGAAAGTGAAGTGATTAAGGCCTGTGCGAAACTCAGGAATAATAAGTCCAGTGCGTTTGACTTATTAAAAAACGAAATGGTCAAATCAGCTTTACCCTTCATGATGAGTACTATAGTCAAAGCATTTAATGTAATTCTTTGCACGGGACAATTTCCTCGTGCTTGGACCGAAGGCATTATTGTTCCTCTACATAAAAATGGTAGTTGGATTGATCCAAATAATTACCGCGGGATAACGCTGAACAGTTGTTTTGGTAAACTATTTGGGCATATTTTAAATGAAAGAATTTCAAACTATGTTGAAGAAAGATCCTTAATTGGAAAGGAACAGGCTGGATTCCGTAAAAACCATAGAACTGCTGACCAAGTCTTAATCCTTAAAACAATTATAGACAAATATATACATAAAAATGGAAAAGATAGTAAATTGTTTACATGTTTTATAGACCTTAAAAAGGCATTTGATACCGTCTGGCATGATGGGTTGTTATACAAACTTCAAAAGATAGGGATCACCGGGAATATATACAAACTGATAAAATCTATGTACGAAAATACAACTTCCCGTGTTAGATGCAAAAGTGTCCTATCAGATCGTATCCAAATAAATCAAGGAGTTCATCAAGGAAATGTTTTAAGTCCCCTACTCTTTAATATTTTTATAAATGACATTGGTTGTAATTTGTCATTTGAGAAAGTTCCTGTTTTACAAAATTGCCCAATTAGTCATTTGTTATACGCTGATGATTTAGTATTAATTTCAACATCACGTGAAGAATTACAATGTAATATTAACAAAGTGTATGATTTTTGTAGAAACGGGGGTTTAGCAATCAATGTTGACAAGACAAAAATAATGGAATTTTCAAAATCTGGCAAGTTTGATAAAGGAAGCCAGAATTTTTACATCAGCAACGAAATGCTTGAACTTGTCAAACAATACAAATATCTAGGAGTATTGTTTACCAGCAATGGAAAATTCTGTGTTGCTGAAAAATATCTGAGTATGAAAGCAAACAGAGCTTTATTTTCTATCAAGAAAAGTATTTTTGATAAATCAATAAAACCATCGGTTGTACTGAACATGTATGAAACCCTTATCAAACCTATTACTTTGTATAATTGTGAAGTATGGTGTGCATATAAGTCTAACTACAAGAATAAGACAATAGAGCAATTATTTGACTTAGCGTTAAAAGGTAGTGACCACTTTGATAAATTGCACACGCGATTTGGAAAATATGTGTTGGGAGTTAATTCGAAGACTAGCAATTTAGGTGTTATGAGTGAACTTGGACAACTCCCGTTATTATTTACTATACTGACGAATTGCATTAGTTTTTGGTTACATACAATTCAGTCAGATAATGAATCTTTAATATCAAAAGCATATCATGAACAACTGGATGGTCCTAACTCCAATGCTTCATGGTTACATTTTATCAAAAATATTATATTTGACTTGGGTTTTGGTCACGTTTGGGCAAATCAGGGCACATTTAAATCTTCGTCACTCATGTATGCGATAAAAGATAAACTTAAGGAGAGACTTGTATTACAATGGAAAAGGCGATTATTTACAAATGAGCAGGGAAAGAAGTTGAGAACATACAAACTAATTAAAGAAAATTTTGAAATTGAACCATATCTTGATATCTTATCTGACAAAGGACTGAGAAAACATTTGTCTTCTTTCAGACTGAGTGCCCATAATTTAAGAATTGAAAGAGGTAGATATTTAGGAGAAACCCCAGAAGAAAGGTTATGTGACATATGCCAGGTCGTAGATGATGAGATACATTTTATATGTAATTGTAGAAAATTTATTGATATAAAGACAGGTTTAAATTCAATAATAAGGAATATAGCTGATGATGGCAAAAGTAACGAAGAGATATTTATTGCTATTATGAAGAGCTCAAATAAAGAAATAATCAAATTAGTTGCAAACTTTGTTAGTAAAAGTGGCATTGTGTCATGAACAAGAATATAATCTAGCCGTATACTCCAAATCCTTTGCATGTCATTTAATAATATATATACATGTTGTGTTTTGTTGTTGTTGTTGTTGTTGTTTTGTGTGTGTATTTTTGTGTGTGTGCATGCGTATGTACGCACACACTATACGTTCGGATTAAACGGGGGTTGTTACAGTTGTTTTGGTTAATTTAGAATGGCGGCGATTCTCGTTTGATTTTGAATGTATGATAATTGTTATTGTAAATGCTCATTTATATCATTACAGTACATTACAGAAAAACTGATTTAATCAAACTTTTAACATATAAAAACATGATATTAGAGTGGCACACGGTCAATATTAAAAACGGCAGTCCTGATTGTCATGGATGTGAATTTGCTTTTGACCCGTATAACCTATGATAATTAGTAAATGGGAGTGGTCTTTGTCGAGAATCAGTAGATCGTGGGACCACTGTACATGTTTATGTTTTGCCTTTAACCTGTATTGTACTGGGTATAATTGTGCAAATGAAATTCTATTCTATTCTAAAATTCTATTCTAAAATTCTATTCTTGTAAGTGTCTGTATGTCCACAATTCAGTCTCAGAAATAGAAATTCACATACGCGAATACTGAGTAAAGGATATACTTTCACAAACTGATTTTAATGAAAGGAAATCGCACTATATCGATTCTTTGTCTAGAATGTGATCCAAGTAAGCATAAAAAAGGAAATTCCTTTGTCCTTACACAAATTATTGTAAGCCTCTGAAAACTGCGTATTTACAACACAAATTGGTTTTCCATGAATAGACTTTTCTTTGATCTCATGGATGGTTGAGTTTTACATGACGTCATGACTCGTGACCCTTACCTATAATCAGCACTAAATCTGTTGTGTTTTTAGCTCACCTGAGCACGAAGTGCTCAAGGTGAGCTATTGTGGTCGCTTTTTGTCCGTCGTCCGTCCGTCCGTCCGTCTGTCCGTCCGTCCGTCTGTCCACAATTTGTTGTTACCACTCTAGCATCCACAAATATTGACCAATCTTGACTAAACTTGGTCAAAACATGTATGACCATAAGTTCTCGTATGAGTTTGATTTTGAGTCAGATCGGACTAGGAAGTCCAGAGTTATGTGCCCTTGAACGTCAAAAATGGCTAGTTTTGACTTTGTTACCACTCTAGCATCTACCAATATTGACCAATCAAGACAAAACTTTGCCACAATGTTGGTTACTATAAGATCTTGGATGAGTTCGATTTTCAGTGTGATAAGAGCAGGAGTTATGTGCCCTTGAATTTGTCAGATTGATTGAACTAAAAAAAAAACAGAGTTGTGTGCCTTTGATGGTTACAAAATTGTTGTTTTCGACTTTGTTTTCTCTCAAACAGCAATGAATATTAACCAATTAAACCATATATTAACCAATTAAAAAACTTGGACAGAATGTTGATGAGAATATCTTTATCAGAACAGAGTTATGTGCCCTTGACTGTGACAAAATTGTTGTTTTCTTCCACTTTGTTTTTACTGTAACAGCTACAAATATTGACCATTCAAGATTATGAAAGCAGTTTTCATCTGGATCGTAATCTCGCATCTTAAATTATGTGCTCTTGAACTTGACAACATTGGGACTTTCATTCTATCTAGGTTCAGGTGAGCGATTAAGGACCATCATGGTCCTCTTGTTTACTAACTAATGAGTAGCAACTCTGATGTATTTCAGATCAATTATTTGACTTTTTACTGCTTTTTGAACTGTATTGAATTTAAAACCGATCCACTTCACAAAATAGATTATGATGCAACTCTTTTTTTAAATGAGGAAGGGGGAGAATTCGTTTTTTTTTTAGCTCACCTGAGCACGAAGTGCTCAAGGTGAGCTATTGTGGTCGCTCTTTGTCCGTCGGCGTCCGCCTGTCTGTCTGTCCGTCCGTCTGTCCGTCTGTCCGTCCGTCCGTCTGTTCACATTTTGTTGTTACCACTCTAGCACCCACAAATATTGACCAATCTTAACCAAACTTGGTCAAAACATGTATGACCATAAGTTCTTGGATGAGTTCGATTTGAGTCAGATCTGACTAGGAAGTCCAGAGTTATGTGCCCTTGAACGTCAAAAATGGCTAGTTTTGACTTGTTACCACTCTAGCATCTACAAATATTGACCAATCTTAACCAAACTTGGTCAAAACATGTATGACAATAAGCTCTTGGATGAATTAGATTTTGGGTCAGATCGGATTAGGAAGTCCGGAGTTATGTGCCCTTGAATATCAAAAATTGCTAGTTTTGACTTTGTTACCACTCTAGCATCTACAAATATTGACTAATCTTGACCAAACTTGGTCAAAACATGTATGACAATAAGCTCTTGGACGAGTTTGATTTTGGGTCAGATCTGATCAGGAAGTCCGGAGTTATGCGCCCTTGAATATCAAAAATAGCTAGTTTCGACTTTGTTACCACTCTAGCATCTACAAATATTGACCAATCAAGACAAAACTTGGCTAGAATGTTGGTGACCATACAATAAGGAATGAGTTGGATTTCCAGTGTCATCGAAGTAGGAAGTGTGGAGTTATGTGCCCTTGAATTTGACAAATTTGCCGTTTTCGACTTTGTTTACACTTTAGCATCTACATTCAGGGTTTTCCATGACGCACAAATTAAGCGTCATTGTCGCAATTTCAAAACAAATGACCCCCTAGAAATTTACTTGAGGGACATAAATGACGCAATTTTAAGATCAAGATTTTCGTTTGATACTTGAGTACAAGGGCATTTGACCCACAAAATAGTAGAAATGACCCTTAACTTTGAAGGCAAGGGGGATCACAATGACCCCCAAATTCTCATGCTCAGGGAAAACCCTGTACATTTATTGACCAATCAAGACAAAACTTGGCAGCAATGTTGGTAACCATAAGATGCTGAATGACTTAATTTTCAGCTTGATCCGACAGAAAAGTAGAGTTATTGGCCCTTGAATTTAACAAAATTGCCGTTTTCGACTTTATTTTCACTCTAAAAAACACAAATATTGACCAATCAAGACACAACTTGGTCACTATGTTGGTGACTATGAGATCTTATATGATTCCATTTTTCATATTGATCGGACTAGAAAAACCAGAGTTGTGTGACCTTGATGGTTACAAAATTGCCGATTTTGTTTTTAATTTCACTCAAACAGCAATAAATATTGACCAATCAAAAAACAACTTGGACATAAGGTTGATGAGAATATCTTTATCAGAACAGAGTTATGTGCCCTGGATTATGACAAAATTGATGTGTTTTTTTATCGACTTGGTTTTCACTTTAACAGCCACAAATATTGATCATTAAAGATTAAGAATGCTGTTTTCAGCTGGATCATAATCTCTAGCTTCTTAAGTTTCGTGTTCTTGTCTTAGAGATACCTAGGTCATGTAAAAGGTGGATCTTGTTCTGCATGGAGAAAGTTTCAAACTTCTATCAGGTGAGCGATCCAGGGCCATCTTGGCCCTCTTGTTAAATTGGATAATTTGTCTTTATGACACTTTCTTCTGCTACACTTGCACAACCCTTTTCCAGATGGCAAACCTAGAACAAATTGATAGGGTTAAAGGGGGGGGGGGGGGGGGGGG
>OY804593.1:80772786-80845286 GCA_963680895.1 Fragum sueziense | reverse complement strand
ACATGGGCTCCTCCCAGATCAGAGAACACCCATGTCCGAGTCCACCCGACCAGAAAATCCACAGAACAAATAAATATAGAATATCAAACATAACAAAAGTATCACAGATCAAATATCACAGACTATAATAAAAAGAGCTAAATCTTTCTAAAGAGATTACACTCCTTAAGAAAGTTAAAAATCGATTCAGGCCTCACGGTATCAAATAATGATTTCAAATTATCAACGTTAAAATGCCTGTTTCTAATGATGGCTACATCTACACAATCAATTAGTAGATGCTGAACAGTTAGTGCCTCGTTACAAGGAATGCATTGAGGTTGTTCCTCGTTCTTTAATAAGTATGAATGGGTCAGATGTGTGACCAATTCGTAGTCGGGCCAAAACTAACTCTTCGCGACGGTCAGATCGAAGACCTGGCAGCCATTCACCAAGTGCAGGTTTAATACTAAACAATTTATTTTGGTGATTAGCCTCGTCGCTCCAACAATTTTGCCATACATTTTGAATAAAACTATTTATCAGGGGTTTAAAATCAGTAAAAGGGACTTTAAAAGGTAAAATATCTAGTGACAACGCCTCCTTGGCAGCTTTGTCTGCCTCTTCGTTGCCACGTAGACCGCAATGACTTGGAAGCCAACAAAAAACTATATCAGTATCTTCGTCAGAAGCATACAGACGAGACAGCTTCTCAAGAAGTTTCACAATAATAGGGTTGTCCGTTTTTTCGTGCTCGAGCGCTTGCATACAGGACAAAGAGTCTGTAAAAATAATGTAGCGCCAATAGCCATTTTCAATGATGTGCTCGAGCGCAAGGTCAATAGCCTTGAGCTCGGCAGAGAAAATGGACGAGTTATCGGGCAAACGAAACATTAAAGACAAATAAGGAGACATTTTCTCCTTTCTGCTCAATTTTCCCCCAAAGTGTTCACTTGCAGCAATGCCCTAACTAGGTTGTATTTGGGAAATAATCATCAAATTGGATTCACCACTTTATCTATTGTTACAAGTAATCGGAAATTAATTATTTTGCTTGTTGTTGAACATTTTGTGCCCAGACAGAAGATATTGGCAACCTCCCAGATGTCTATGGAATGATTGATGAAAAGTGAACCACTACAAAATGATATTGATCCCACTTAGTATACTTCCATGCCATTTTACCACACAATAGAACTACAGACCATTCAAAATAAAATCAAGATGTGTTTGTACGGACAGACAGACGGAAGGACAGAAACAGGTATATGGACACAAGTAAAACAATATGCCCCCAATCTCTCAATACGAAGGGCATTATAGTGCAAACAGCAAAATAAGTATCACATAACCCATAGATTTGTACATTTAGCATGAAAAGCCTAGATATGAAAGAAGAAATTGTATTTTCTGCTTTTCTGTCATTTTGACCCATTACCATACAGTGATCACGGTGGGGATTGTGCATGCTGGGATGGATAACAAATATGGAGTATACGGACAAAATTTGCCTCACTTCAGGTAAGAAAATGTGCAATAATTTTCTTATTTCTGCTCCAATTTTCAAGCGGTTTGTTGCATGTACCCCGCATTACTGAGCTCTTTCCTCGAATATATGACTTGTTTGTAGAATCTTTGTACTTTGTCCAAAAATTGATCCCAACCGACCAGAAAAACGACAAAAAATTCAGGCCCTTTTCTAGTCTGTTGGGATCTGTTTTTGAGAAAAGTACAGGGAGGTTCCAGATAAATAATACATCTGAGAAAAAGGATCAGTAAGACGGAGTACATGCAACAAACCGCATGAAAATTGACGCAGAAATAAGAAAGTTATTGCACAAATTCTTACCTGAAGCGTGGTTAATTTGGGCGTAGTCGTTACCATTTTGCTTTCTGGTCGGTTGGGACAATATTTCTGAAAAAGTATCATGATTTATCTAATATGTCATACATCCGATGAAAGAGCTCGATAAGGCGGGGTACATGCAGCAAACCGCTTGAAAATTGATTCAGAAATAACAGAGTTATTGCAATATGCCTTACCTGAAGCGAGGCGAGTTGGCATCAGATTTTGTGCAAAAAATAGACTGAGTTTACCGTTATGTTTTGATAAACCGTCTGTGTTGTTATAACATCTAGTAACTACGGTTTGATTCAAGCCGTAGTTACGAGATTTTATAACAACACCAACGAAATACTATTTATTTGTCCGAAATTACGTCACGGTTTACTTGATAAAATCGTTCCCTATTGTCGGTAGTCGTTATCCATCCCATCATGCACAATCCCCACCGTGGTGATGCCTTTTAATGCCCCCACAAGATAAAGGCTTTCGAAAAGATTGTGGGAAATCAAGAAATTGCTTGTGACAAGCAATTTCTTCATTTCCCACAATGTTTTCAACCAAAAAACATAAAATTCCTTTCATATTGAATTGTCATCAGAAATGTTTTTAAATTTGGACAAGTATTATTTTTGTTGTCTGGTAATGGGTTAAGTAATCCTGATAGGGAAAGTCGGAATCAGGGCAAGTCTTCTTGTCACCAGCCTGTTGAACACAGCCAATTCTATTCTCCCGGCAAAAAAATATTGGCAATGTCTCAAATGGCTTAGATGATTTATTGAAAAAGAAGCAGTACAAAATGGTATTGATCTCACAAAATACATCTATCTTGGATAAAACCTTGTAGGATAATTTCATACTGTCTTGCTTTGGCGCTTTTCCAAACAAGACCTGAGGCGCGTTCTTTAGAGCAAGATTTTTTAAGATTTCTTAAGATGTTTTTGATACAGCGTCTTTGAGACCGAGATTATAAGCGAGGTGTTCGGAATGTTCCATACTTCATACAAATGACGTCATCATGACGAAGTATAGAGCAATGGCTGCTCGCAGTGATCGTCTTGAAAATCTTGCTCAAAAGAGCGCTTTATCCTAAAACATCTTAAGAAATCTCAAGATATCTCAGGAAATCTCGCTCTAAAGAACGTGGCTCAGGTTTTGACGTCCTTAAGAAATAGGCTTAGGGAAACAATGAGGCAAAAGAAGAAAATGTTAATAAACAGCATTTTCTCCCTTTGCCTCAATATTTACTTGACTATATCATACACTAATACTATCTTTATCAACATCTACAACTGTTGCAGCTTTTAAACGAAAATGACAATGTTATGTTTTGGACTGACAGACAGACGGACGGACAGACAGACAACAGTCAAACAATATGCCCCCGATCTTTCGATACGGGGGCATAAAAAGGACCGCCCTAAATTGTTGCCATTTGGGAAAGGGTTAAATACAGAACGACAAAATTTAAGACTGGACCTAAAAAAGTCAACAGTTACCGCTGACTAAATAATTGTTTATTTCAAATGTAAATCTACATTTGACAAGGAAAAAGGGACAAGAGGCCCAAGACAGACTGAATTGCTCCACTGGCTAAAGTAAAATAATTATATCATGATTTCTTGTAAGTTTCGTACTGCCAAATCCTGAATTGGCCCATTAGTTTATTTTCAAACAATTATTTCATGGTTTGTCCAATTTTGATAAGCCCTGCCACACCCAAATTTATCGACCAATCAAAATTTCACTAAGAATTTAAGTAAAGGGCCACCAAAGGAAAATTACTGCCAAAATTGGTCTACATTGGCCAATGGTTGATTAATAAAGAATTATTTTGTGATTTCTTCAATTCTGATAAGCCCTGCCCTGCCATGCCCACATTTCCAAAACAATCAAAATTTCACAGACAATTACAAGTTAAGAGTGACCCAAGGTATATATCTGCCAATTTTGGTATAAATTGGCCAAATGGTTGATTTTTAAAGAACTATTTTGTGATTTCTTTAAGTCTGATAAGCACCCCTTCTCCCCCTGCCACGTCCAAGTTAATGGACCAATCAAAATTTCACAGACAGTTTACAAAAAGAGTCACCCAAGGTACATTTCTGTCAAGTTTGGTGAATTATTTTGTGATTTCTTGAAGTCTGATAAGCCCCACCCTGCCACATTCATGGAGCAATCAAAATTTCACGGACAATTCAAGTAAAGAGTCACCCAAGGTACATTTCTGCCAAGTTTGTTCAAAATTGGCCTAATGGTTGATTTTTAGAATTATTTTGTGATTTCTCTAAGTCTGATAAGCCCTGCCCTGCCACGCCCACATTTATAGACCAATCAAAATTTCATGAATATTTTAAGTAAAGAGTCACCTTAGGTACATTTCTGCCAAGTTTGGTCAGAATTGGCCAAATGGTTGATTTTAAAAGAATTATTTTGTAACTTCTCTAAGTTTGATAAGCCCCGCCCTGCAACCCCCACATTTTTGGACCAATCAAAATTATTTGAACAATTTATAGTCCAGTCATTCTAGCCGAAAATAGGGACTAACCTTCAACTAATTGCAACAGAAATCATTCTTGGGTTTTTAAGTAGCCTTCGGTATTGTACACAACATATAAAAAGTCTCCAGTGATCCAAGAGTGGGAAATCACAAAATATGAGGAATTAAGTTAAAAATTTCGGATAGATGTACTATCCGAATACTATTCCACTTATACTTTAAAATGAATCTTTTTATGAGAAAATACATCATTTAAAGGGGTTTCACGCATTAATTTTATTGTATTTATCCAATTGCCAACATTAGTGTCTATAAAGGTAGAATTTTTACGAAAAATATATTATTTGATGTAATTTTTGTTCCTAACGAAATTTTCCTTTAAAAACAACGTTCTCCATGCCTTCCCGGCATTTTTTAATCATAATCTAACAATTGTAATGATACCTTTAGCAACATATATGAATCAGCATATTTTTATACTGAATACTATCCTTATATTCATATGCTTGATAGGTTTTTTGAATGTCGAAATTCGGATATCCATGTACTGTCCGGATACTCTTCCTTTTGTACTTTCAGTTTTGTGTATATATGAGTGGATTCGGTAGTCACCAATGTGTATAGACATAAAAACCAATTCACAATGAATTCTGAGTGTTAGAAACTGTCAATAGAGTCTTATTCTTTTGTTTCAACACTTTTAAATGAATCTGGACAATGGAAAAGGTCAGACTGATGGCCTACAGGCCTAGGCCTATATAGGCCTAAGTAGCCGACAGCATTTGAGACATCCGTGGAACAAGATCAGAAATGAAGCCTTATCAAGAGTCATGTAGTTGCAATAATATAACCGAAACCTTTTTGAATTTCGGTCTGGGTTTCGGTTACAATTCCTTCCTACATGTTGCAATGGAGCAGATGCTCGAGTGATTCATTGCAGCAAGTTAAGCAGAGTCAAACTTCAAAATAGAGAATGTAACCTTGTGACAGGTTAACCATTTTCCTATCAATTCAGCATGGTTTTATGTTGAAATGACTTTCAACTAAAGTTCAATTTAATTTTGAAGCGGACTACCCACCCATTTTTTCTACCTAGACTTGCATTTTGAGTTGAAAGAGCATGGCATATGTTTCATGGGATTTACTTTTGATAAGATATGTTGGTATTCAAATATTTTTGCAAAAAAATGTATTTTCCACTTGTTTGTCTTGCTCCAAAGAAGGAAGAGGTCGGACTCGTAGCCACAAACCAATACCCACCATCAAGTTTGTGGCTACGATATCGTAACTAAGATCCATGCTGCTCAATTAAATGTAATGAAAAAGATATTTGATAATAGCACGGATCTAAATCAGACAGTGTAGGTCCATCCTGACCAAGCGCTGACCCAGGCATTTTCCTTAAGGGAACAAACGTTTGATAAGAATGTTTTACAAAATTGAGAGGATATCCGGATCAACAACGACATGTCTTCTCATTTCAAATAGAAAATGAATTTGATCTTGAAACGGGCCCCGGTGGCTTTCGAAAACACCATGGATAAAGGTCAGCGCGCAAAATATCCAATACGTTAATCTGTTGCTTATCTAATACTTCTGCAATTCTATATTTGCGTATCGGGATGGATAATGGTCGATCTGGGAATCAAACTCCAGGTTAACTATTAGTTAACATCCCTGGATTGATGGACCCCAAGATTTCTTACCGAGATATCAGAATTCAGTGGCTAATATTGGATTCACAAAGTATGGCATTATCTTAATTGAGCCCATTTCAAAACCTGATAGAAATTATTTTATGCAAACTATTCAAAACCGTCCAATACCTAGACGTAAACAGATGTGTTATATTCTGGGGAGTAGTTACCGCGTACGCTCTGTTTGTGTATGTGTGTGTATGGGGGCTAGGCCATGTTCTGCTTATTATGTATACCAAAAATAACATCTTAAATTTCTTTGTACATGTACTAGCAGATATTTATCAATGCTATTCCTGTGTCTTCTATTCTACGACTTGTTTTTAATACTGTAAACCAGGATAAGTTCGTGTCAAGAAATGTTCGCGTTTTCATGCACTCGGGCTTGTTCGCGGCGTTTTAAGTTCACGGATCAATGCTGTCCGCGAATCGCGCGAAACAAAACACGCTATGGGGGAATTATAAAATTGATATATTGAATAATATGGGGAAGCGGATAATTACATATTGAAAAATGACTGTATTTACGATATTTTAGTCGCCATTGACAGTTTGATCGAAGTAAGTTTCAATCGACCCATTGTTTTATTTCACACTTTATAGTGTACTGCATTACAGTTTGTAACACAATTGCATAGAATTTGAGCGTTACAATAACTTCACACCTTTTTACCTTTAGCGTCGAGAAGGGATAAAGTCAGTCTTATTCAATATCACGATTCAAACCTCGTAGCTGTGGCTAATTTCAAGCTACAATTACGAGGTTTTAAACGTCACTCGACGTTTGCTATCATACTTGGCATTCGAATGCCAAACAACCCCTTTTCTCAATTTCAAGCAGGTATATCTAGTTTAATAAGTTGGTTTATCTTTCAATGTCGTGTTTATTTAATATGTCACAATATCTATGTATTTTTGGATAAAAACGAAAGTAGTCTGAAATGAAGAAAACTTTTCACTTACATCCTGTTATGAAAAAGCTATTTCCCTTGTTTACATAGTAACAAATACGTTTGGTGTAAATAAAACATCTCCCCATAGATTTTCCCGAGACAAAAACTATCAAAGCGATAAAAATTCGTGTTTTTATTGAAAGTAGCATATTCGCGGCGTTTTAAGTTCGCGGATCACACCCACCCGCGAAAGACGCTAACTTAAAAAGCGCGAAATAATTTCCTGGTTTACAGTAGTAAATTGTGCCATTCTAATCAACAATGGTTTTTATGTTGCTCACATGCCAAATAAAAACATCTATTCTGAGCGATTGCCTTCTCTACAATTTAACTTTTGCGAAAGCCAGTGCCTCAATTCGGATTTCGACTCCCAGTCAGTGTAAATAAAATATTCATGGATAAGAGTGGAACAGCAGTGAAACCACTTTGAAATGGCCGTCTGGTGTCCATCTTCGCAAGCCAAGGGCTCTACCTCCTCCTTGTTCTTAAGAAAAAGAGTGGATGTAGAACCATTGGCTTGCGAAGGTGTCGGAGGTCGTGCTTTGGCAGTGATAAAAACTTTGTCATTTGCATCTGCGTCTCATAATGTTTTAATCACAGGTGGAAAACCGCTATATACTGCGTCTTTTTCATGTCCGTTTCAAATGTTTATCATGTATATCAGCAGTGGTCGTACATGGTATGGTCATACATGGTATGAGGTCTTTATATGACAAAACCTTGACGAAATTCGCATGGGCAGGTCCTTAGAAATATAAGTATTTCATCCAAATTCTCCCATTATGCTAGGCTCACTCTGCCTACCAGATCAACTCTATCTCTTAAATCCACCCTCCACCACCATCCCAAATCAACACCGGTCAAATGACCTCTCGATCTCTGGTCGATTTTGTCTTTCCGACTTCCACAGTCCATTTGATCGGGTGAACAGATTGAGCACAGGTCCATTAGGTTCGGGATGAGGTTGGGAGAGTCGTAGTACATCCTGTTCGTAAGGAACAAAGTGGAGGTAGAACCCTTGGCTTGCGAAGATGCGCTCATAGCCACTCCCGATCATCCATGCCGACCAAGCTTGATTTGTTCTCGGTCGCTTGATCGGGCTTGATCCAGTTGATCTGAGCGGTGGTTGAACCCTTGTTGTAACATGGACAGACATGACGGACAGACTTAAACTGGCGTATGAAGAGTGGGCCAGCCCCCCCCCCCCCCCCCCTAATAATTTAGAGGGGCAGCATATCCTATACACCCCCATAATAAAATATTATAAACCTTCATACGCCTATGACATAGAGATGAATCATAAGTGCGTGACAACCTTCGGTATACAGAAAGTGGTTCTGGTACTCTTGTTTTTGAAAATTAGGGTAAATAACCTCACTAGGACAGAAAACGTTGAGTGAAAAGAAGAAATGACGATGATAAGAATTTGTTCTAATATGCGTTTTCTATTGGTTTCTCTATAAGGGATGTGAAAACCAAGGAAATGATAAATAAACGAAACTATACTAATAGCCAATATCTTTCTCCTATTTCGTAGAAGCAAGTAGATCTACTGATAGGCTATTCAATATTCAAAAGAACAATTACATGTATACAGGCTGTATGTCAGATTTATACCAAGATAAAAAGCGTTCAAATGTCTGCACTGAACAAGGGCGAATCCACGATTTTTCCAGGGGGGCGGAGGCAAGCCCAACTGATTGCTTTAAATATGTTAAATATATAATGCTATAGCCTACTAATGTTAGCCTACATTGTCAAAGTTAGAATTTTATTTTCGATCAATGCCAGTGGGAGGGGGCCAGACCCCACCCCATCCCGTCGACCCCTCCCGTCGACCCCCCCTCTAGATCCACCCTTGCTTAATTATAGGAATTATTGTTACTGATATGATATTCTATATATATACTACGCACAAAAAGTTTAGCACACTCGGCAAATGTTCTTTCCTAGTCAAAAACTATTCCAAAATCCTTGAAAAGATAACACTAATGTGTTTGAAAATTCAATTTTCTGGTGCTTCCTGAATATTTTGTTTCAAAATTCTTAAGCGTTAATTAGGTATCTTACGTTAAAGTGCACAGGGGTCAAACATCGAAAGTCAAGCAAATTTCAATGACGCGAATGTCCAGCAAAAGCAGCTAGGACCGCCATTCAATGTCTTCCCATGTTGCAGACAAGCTTGCTTTCCACACAGAAAGGAATTTTGCCCATTTATACTGCAGATGACGCTCAATGCCATTGACGTTACAGACGTCATTACTTTCTCTAGCCTGACGTCCAACAATGTTCTTTATGTGTTCTTTTGCTGGTGATTAAGAAGTTCAGGCGTAGATCATTCTGTATGTTCCTTGGAGTAAGTTGGCGGTGATTATCTTATTAAAATATCACAACGTTGTGTCTTTGTAAGACGGTCCAGTGACAGGTTGGATAATTTCATTGCAGTACCCTTGCACCGTTTGGTTGCCATTAACTGAAATGAGGTCTGTTTAACTGTTTTCATCTATTCCTGCAAAAAATGACGCTGCACTCGACGTAACTGTCTCAATGATGACGTTATTGGTATCAAGCCTAACGCATCTTCTCCAACCAAAAATCATGCCGTCAGTTAATGACACGTAAAATGAGATTCGTCTGGACATCAGTCCAATGTCTCCTGAATCAATATCGATGTGTCCATACCCAGTGACGCCTTGCCTATCGATGCTTAACGTCATTGACGTAAGATCGGAGGACCCTGGTGCAAGTTGTGTAGAGCCTGTTCCGGACAGTCTGGTCACTAACGGTATACCCTGTGACGTCCTGGAGGAGTAGCACTAAATTCTTACTAGACAGGAATTCGAAACGTCGTCAGGACGTCGCTGTGAAACGATCCTCCCTAAACGTCGTTTTACACGGTCTGCAAGATTTAGGTCGGTCGTTGTTGGCTAAAGTTGCATAAACCAAGTGCCGCATGTGCGTAATTGTCAATTCGAGCCAATTGAAATGCAAAACGACATCTCTAACAGACATACCTGCTTGGAGCATGCAAAGAGCTTTCTGACGTCGAACTTACGTCATCATTTCTCGCCTTCCCATAATCAATTTCAAAGAACTTGTAACGGTTAAATTAATTCTGCTAACAGATCTTTGTAATCGTGTGTTTTGGACAAGCTAGACATTATCGATGTCACTGCACACGTGCCGCACGTGACTTTTGCTAATCTGGACTTTGTCCAATACACTGAATGTTCACTCTACACACGCACTGTATGCGAAATGGTTGTCGATCGGGACAACTGAACAGCACAAAGAAATATTCATTTAATTATCATAAACTGAAAAAACAATGTGTTAAAAAACGTGCTAAACTTTTTTTGCTCAGTATAGTTGCAATAGCATTCTTTGCAATCGAATAATTATTTGCGAAAATGACGTGAGAAAGGGGGACTGGGTAGGGGGTAAAAGGTCAGTCTTCTGGGTTAAAGATTTGAACCTGATAATGAAAATAGATTCTATTTGAGATTTTTTGAACCACTTTATTACTTCCAAATACCAAACAAATGAATTTCTTGAGATAATTGCACAAATTACCGCATATGTTGTCATTTTGATCACTGAAACGTGAAAATACAAAATTAAAAGGAAGAGTATCCAGACGGTACATCTATCCGAATGTTTTTGCTAAATTTTAGTGATTTCCCACTCTCGGATTGCTGGAGACTTTTTATATGTTATTCATATTACCAAAGGCTTCGTAAAAATCCAAGAATGATTTCTGTTGCAATTAGTTGAAGGTCAAACCCTAGAATGACTGGACTATTAAGTAAAGGGTCACCCAAGGAACATTCCTGCAAAGTTTGGTCAAAATTGGCCCATTGGTTTGAGAGAACTAGATTTTTAAAGAAAAAGTTAACGGATGCACACACGGACGGACGCACATACAGACACAACACCATGACAATAGCTTGCTGGCCTTTGGCCAGTGGAGCTAAAAAATACTACACTGGCTATCTGCATTTTCTTCTTTTCCTGCAAAGTTTTCTAACCTCATGTTCAGTTGGGTATTCACAAGGAATCACTGTTTGGAAAAGACTCAAGCATTGAATTGAACAAGATTTGGTGCAGTACACATAGGATGATCTAAGGTTCAAAATTTAAAGCAAATCACAATATGAAATACACAAAATATAAATAATATAAAACATTTACCTCAGCAAGAAGCTAAGTCACATCCCTTCTAGGCATGTAGAAATGATAAATGCACGATACTACGACAAAATGAACAAATATGGAGAGGTCATGTGACTGACTGGACAGATCATGTGACTAGTTTACTGTTGAGCCTGTGGCGAGGAAGGGGATCGGGGACTCGAGTTTGCAGACGCTAGTTTGTAACGACGACGCCTGCAACGAAACAAAGTATCCCGTGTAAGATTTCTTTTGTGTTGAAATAGAGGAGAGAATTCAAAACTATTGTTAGTGTATGGTTATTCATATGCAAATACTACTGTTTTGTACCAAGAACTCAAAATATTAGTAAAATATATTCCAAAGTGTTATCATGGGGTTAGTGCTACACTGTTGAAAGTCCACATCAAAACTAGATCTGTATGAACTTGCAACACTTTGTGCCATGCCTTCAACAAATAGCCTTGTCTACTAACTTTGAATACAATTGAATTTAGAATTTTGTTAACAAATGGAGTAATATGCAGGGGTTTCAATAACTTTTTGGCCACCTGGGCTTGGAGCTAAAGTAGGCGGGGGATTTTCTATGCATTCCCTATTTACCCCATACAAAATATTCAAAAAAAGTAGCTGGGGGATTGAACACAAACAGGAGGGGGAAATCCCCGTCCCTGCCTCTTAATGAAACCCCTGAATATGTTACCAAAGTTGTGGAGAACTGAAACAGCTTCTATAAAATATAACGCCTCACTCAACAGATAATACCCAAATGCAGACAAAGCCTTGGCTTTCTGACATTAACAGCAAGCAATCCCAGGATTAGTAAGGGAGCATGTTACAAATGAACCAAATCTGTTGGATAAAACTAAAATATATGATATCACAGGGACATGAAAATCCTGAATAATTCTCTCTGCAGAATTCCTATAATCTAATCCCATTACTTGTTCTATTCAATCAAATATGAACCTCAAAGCCATTGATATAAAGTAATTACTAGTTGGCTGTTGCAGTAATTCAATCAATCATAGCATGAGTTTATTTCCAGAATATTTCAATTACATAATTCACTTGTCAAATGCTGTAATCAGTCTCTGAGTTTTATATAACACAATCAATTTGTGTCATAACTGTCTGGCATTTTCAGGAGAGTGCAATCATATTCCTGCAGGTACGTAAGACCAGGGGAGGCTAAGAAGGGGGGGGGGGGGTCTAAGCCCCTCAACTTGGCCAAAAAGCTGAATTTTCCTTATTTTACACTGAAAATTTTGGGAAAATCCAATTTAGCCCCCCCCCCCCCCACACACACACACACACCAATATTTAAACAATGGGGCTTGAGCCCCCCCCCCCCACCCCCTTTCAAATTGCTTCCTATGTGCCTGATACCTCTATCACGGACAAGACCTATTAATGCCACTAGATCAATTTCATCAGTGAGTGATCAATGAATTGAGAGAAAAACATTGTATTTCAGAAGTTACTAAAGTATTACACTCTCCCCTTGTTTTGCTATAAAAAATTCAATAGTGGGGGGTTGTTGTTGTTTTGTTCACATTATTTTAGGTAGAAACTGGCTTCAGCTTCAATTAGATTTAGCTAACCACTCACATTTCCAGAGAAATATGTTTTACAGTGCCACAGTATCAAGTAATAGATTAAGAGTTCCACAAGTTTTCATTAACATTCTGTGACCAGTACATCTGACCATATGTTCCTGGTATATCTTGCACCAATACATACATCAAACCAGCTAAATCTACAAGGACTATTCAAAGACATTTTGTCTGTTATTAAGAAGAAACATGACTTTTGGTCAATGCAAAAAAAAGATATTGGCCAAACTAAAAGTTGAATCCATGGGAAATAAAATCCCTAGACTAATAAGACTCCAAGTTACAGAGACAAGATTTTTGTTGTTCCACAGTTACAAGCAGATACATTTACTTTTAAAGACATTAAAGCACATGAAAAGGACATGATTTCCAGATCAAGATTCCATATTTGTTCAGAATAAAATAATAAAGTACAGAATGTAAGCAATAATAAATGGCTTGACACTTAAACACAATGAACCAAAATGAAAATAAAATGTAATCTAGCGTAGATCAAAAGCACAACAGACACAACATTTAGAGATCATGGTTGATAATCACGTGATACAACAATTTCAGAAAATCTTCAATAATTTTGGTTAAACGGGACCGATTTGAATTCGGTTTGAAGCAGAGAAGGTGGACAGAGTCACACATTAGATGGACGAGCTGGATTTTTGAAAGATCGGCTAATAAAAAAGTTATTGAAGATCAACCAAAATTTTGGTTGATCTTCAATAACTTTTTTATCAGCTGATTTTTCAAAAATATACTAAGACCAGCTTATTTCCGGCATTTTTCAACCTTCTCTGCTTCACACAAATTCAAATTGGTCAAGTATTGACAAAAATAGTGGTGATTTTCTAAAATTTGGAGTCACATGATTATACACCGTGGAGATATCTAGTTGAAACCAAAAAATCTTAATATAAAACACAATGCCATTAATATCAACCTTCAATTTTGAAATTTTAGTAGCAAAAATATAATAGATCAAAGGAGGGGTTTCCATAAGGCCATTTTCCTGGGACCTAAATTTTCCAATGAAATTTTTACCACAAATAGATACATAAAGGGGACGTGTTTTGCCGAAAAGTATGAATCGAACGGACATTTGGTTTGGTGTATATTGTATATTGAAAGTGGGTGGGGTAATTCTTTTCAGGCGCTACCCAAGGTTCTTATAAATCAATTTTCTATCTAAATGTAAATAATTGGCGAATTTTTTTAAAACATTATGTTTTGTATATGAGCCCATGTTAAGATGACATTAAATCCATTGGCTTTGCTTATTATAAATATCAAAATATTTGGAATTTTATGTATTTTTTTAATTTTTTGTATATTTTCATCTCCCAACTTTGGGCAAAACATCAACACGTTTTTATAAAGCAACATAATGGAATAATATTTTAGATGAGAACTTGTTAATAAGTCGTTATTGCAAAATTATGAGGAATTTTTGATAGCTAGTCGGGTAGATGAGTTACGGGCCCTTGAATGCACGAAAACCCATGACAAATTGTGGAATAAATAACAAAATACATTTTTTCTGACTTTCTTTCGTACAGAAAGACAGAAATGTTTAATTTGCTTAAATTATAGCAGACCTCAGCAAGTAGTACTACAAATAAGCTATTGCGGTCAGTTTCGCTTGTTGTCCGTCCGTCTGTCTGTCTGCCCGTCCATAATATCAGGTTTACACTCTAGAATCCACAAATATTAACCGATCTTCACCAAACTTTGTCAAAATGTGTATGGTCATAAGCCCTTGTGCTGGATTAATTTTGGACGGAATTGCTGTACAAAGTGCTGAGTTATGTGCCCTTGAATGTCAAAAAATGCTGTTTTTGACAATTTTTGCATTCAAAAATTTTCAAATATTACCCAATCAAATGCAAAACCAAGTGAAAATGTTTGCATTTATAATATCTTGGATGAGTGTGATTTTCATCCAGATTGTAAACGTATATTTTGAGTTATCCGCCCTTGAATTTGACAAAATTGCATTTTCGGCTTTATTTTCCCTTTGGCATCCACATTAACATGGAGCAATCAAAACCGATAGAGGACAAATTATTTCTGTCTATAATATATAAGACTTGTAAGAATTTCAGCCAGATTGAAAATGTTTATCCTGAGTAATCCGCCCTTGAATTTAACAAAATTGCCGTATTAGCCCTAGATTTGCACGAAAACCCATAAATTTGCCTAATTCAAGGGCAGATAACTTGGAAAAGCATTCCAAATGATGCCAAAACTTTAACCTATAAAAAATCTAATAGATAACATCAATTTGTCCAAGTTTTAATTTCATGTTTTACATATTGGTGGATGCTAAAGAGAAAATGAAGTCAAAAATAGCAATTTTGCCAAATTCAAGGGCGGATAACTCAAAATTTGAGATTTCGATCTGGACGAAAATCAAACTCACCCAAGATATTATAAATGCAAACATTTTCACTTGGTTTTGCATTTGATTGAGTAATATTTGAAAATTTTTGAATGCAAAAATTGTCAAAAATAGCATTTTTTGACATTCAAGGGCACATAACTCAGCACTTTGTACAGCAATTCCGTCCAAAACTAATCCAGCACAAGGGCTTATGACCATGCACATTTTGACAAAGTTTGGTGAAGATCGGTTAATATTTGTGGATTCTAGAGTGTAAACCTGATATTATGGACGGGCAGACAGACAGACGGACGGACAACAAGCGAAACTGACCGCAATAGCTTATTTGTAGTACTACTTGCTGAGGTCAGCTATAATTTAAGCAAATTAAACATTTCTGTCTTTCTGTACGAAAGAAAGTCAGAAAAAATGTATTTTGTTATTTATTCCACAATTTGTCATGGGTTTTCGTGCATTCAAGGGCCCGTAACTCATCTACCCGACTAGCTATCAAAAATTCCTCATAATTTTGCAATAACGATTTATTAACAAGTTCTCATCTAAAATATTATTCCATTATGTTGCTTTATAAAAACGTGTTGATGTTTTGCCCAAAGCTGGGAGATGAAAATATACAAAAAATTGAAAAATTACATAAAATTCCAAATATTTTGATATTTATAATAAGCAAGCCAATGGATTTAATGTCATCTTAACATGGGCTCATATACAAAACATATTTTTTTAAAAAAATTCGCCAATTATTTACATTTAGATAGAAAATTGATTTATAAGAATCTTGGGTAGCACCTGAAAAGAATTACCCCACCCACTTTCAATATACAATATACACCAAACCAAATGTCCGTTCGATTCATACTTTTCGGCAAAACACGTCCCCTTTATGTATCTGTTTGTGGTAAAAATTTCATTGGAAAATTTAGGTCCCAGGAAAATGGCCTTATGGAAACCCCTCCTTTGATTTTCATGGAACATGACACTATTTTCAAGACTATTTCAGTCATATTGTGGTTGCTGGAGCACCTCACCATTGTTTCCTGGTATTTCTGTCACCAGTACTACCACATCATTCCAAGAGCTATACATTGTAGATAAGACAAAACAGTTTTCCTTCATAAAGATAGGATTTGTATACTGATAAAATATTCTTCTATTACCTCAATGTTTTCCCAACCTTTTCTATTAAAGACGCCAAAATTTGGTCTTGTTTGAGAAAAGATATATGTACAAACTTACATGGCAAACTTATACAAAACTCTTTAACTTTGAGGGATGACACATTAACCCTTTCCCAAACAACAAAATTTTAGGGTTATCCACTTCGAAAACAGCTACAAATGACAAAATGGATGTTATTAAAGACAGGATTTGTGTGAAATATGGCATAGAAAATATTGAGACAAAAGGAGAAACTGCTGGTTATCAGCAGTTTCTTCTTTTGTCTTAATGTTTTCCCAAGCCTTTTCTATTAGGGACGTCAAAACCAGGTCTTGTTTGGGAAAGGGTTAAAAAGAAATGTTTAGTTTTCAACAAACCTACAGACGGATAAATAGACAAACAGATAGAGGTAAAACATTATGCCCCCATTATTGTTAAAGGCATGAAAATATGCAATATTACTTGTGAATACTAAACAGTAAAACACTGACAATCTCAGAGTAAATAACTATAATATGGTTATAAAACAAGGCAGAGCAGGAAAATAAGACATTGAAGTCACACATCTTGTTGTGAGTACTGATTTCAATCGACTTGAGGAAAAATTCAAATAAGCACTGGCAAAGTAAGGCTTCTACATTATTTTGCTTAGTCGTTTCTAAAATAATGCCTAGTTTTGATGTCCCCATTTTGTCCTCTTCAATATCTGTCTATTTGAAACATCCTGTAATTTCATTCTATAGGAAAAGTTTTAGTACTGACACACAATAAGACAAGCAGCTATGACGACAAAATTCATTTTTAATGTGGGTATAGATATTATGTCCTTACCTAGAAGTATAGACAAGGTTTTTCTTTGGAGCACTCCCTGGGGCTGGTGGTTTTGGCACCCTTGATGATGTGGCATTCAAGTCTAGTGGAGGGACAGGGGTATTCAGGGACAGATCAATGTTTTTTGGCTGTTTTTCCGCTTCACGTCGTTCTGCTCGCGATGCTGACGAAGACCGTCTCTTCTTCTTCTCCTTTTTCTCCTTCTTTTCTTGTGTATCATCATGTAGTTGTGTAGAACTGGTGTATTCAATGAGGTTAGATTGTGACATAGCTGTGCTAGTACCGGGTACTGGTACATCGTTACAGATGGATTTCTCCTGTAATGGTGAGACAGTGGGGCTTGATGCAGCTTTAATCTGCTCTTCTATAGTTGACAGTGACTGGCGACGAATCTTCTTCTCATCAGATCTGGAGGAACTACGACCTCGTTCACGATCTTCCCGACTTTTACTCCGAGACCTTCTCTCAGATCCCGCTATATCACCATCGGATTTGGTTTTTTCTTTTAGCACTAAGTCTATTGGTCGTAATAAATGGCGTGATTTTGATGGAGAACTACCGGGACTATTAATACTGTCTTTAGTCTTATCTTTCAGAATTTTATCTAAACTATCAGAACTACGCTCCTTTCTAAGACTAGATCCAGACATTTGCTTCCCAAATCCAGATAACTTTAGATTGTTTAAAACAGCTAATTTCTTAACATCAGACAAACTTTCCTTGTCTTTAAGAGAAGATTTAGATGGACTAGATGGATATTTTGACGGAATGTTCATACGATTTCCAATGTCTTTGTTGTACTTGTCTGACACCTTGTCTGACAGTCTACTGGGCACTGTTACTGCATGAGGTAATGATGTGGTAGGCATGATATTGTTGGTTCCCTCAGATAACCTGTCTAACTTACTGCTACGGGATCGCTCAGCAGCTCCATCTGGCAAGGAAAAGGACAACTCTTTACTCTCAACATTTATACTTTTCTCATCAGTTCTATCTTTCACAAGTATCCATTGTTCTTGAGGACTTGCTTCAATATCATCTTCTATGAATATTAATGAGTTACGTAAAGCTTTGCTAGAATCTCGTTCACCCTCTATATTGCGGACTACACTATCTAACTTTAAATCATCCTCATCAGCTAGAGTATTCAGAAGGTTCATTTTTTGTTTTGACTTTGCGGTTGACTTGTGTATTTTCCCGTCGGCTCCTATAACTTCTTCCCCTCCCTCTTCCTCGTTCTCACTCTCAGAGCTTGATGCGAATCCGGACACGCCCTGCCACTGACTGGCCTGTGTGAACGGCGCAGCTCGGGTAGCATTCTCATCCACATTATCATCACCCAGGGTCTGAGTTCGATCATCTGCCTGCATTATGGCAAATGTGAGTTGAGCACGACTAATTAAATGCTCTGGGAATGAGTTTTCTACAATATTGCACGTAGGTTCTGACTGCCTTCTAGACGCTGGTCCCGATCCTTCCCGCTCATTCATGTTTTCTGGCACACTAAATGCTTTAGGCATCTCTAAATTCTCCTTACTAGCACTTCTTTCAAAATTTTTCACTAATTGTTTAACACTATGTTTTGGTGTAGCTATCTCTTCATTATCAGCACTAGATTGATGAACTAATCCCCGTGTTGGGATGGGAGGGGGTAACGCAGCCTTATCTTTCTGAAAACCTAATGCTTGACCAGTACCTACACCAATCTTTGATATTGCATTCTCAAATTTCTCTAATTGTGGTAAAGTTCGACTCACTTTAACATTAGCACCCTCTGGTTTTAAACCCTTATCCGATTGTAACACTTTAGGCTCCTGTTTAATCACTTCCGGAGTTGTCACTTTAACATTTCCAGCACTTATAACTCCCCCTCCCTCATCCTTCACATTAGGTTTATTCTCCGAAGTCTTCAATATACCCTTTAATTGAGTATCTAACTTGGCTAGATCCTCAAAAATCTCAGGTGGTTTGTCCTTCTCATCACCCTTTAGTTCGTTCTCCTTTTCCTCCTTTTCTTTAATGCGTTGTTCGGCGAGATGTTTTTCTTCTCCCTCGTTGGCAAGAAGCAGTATGTCCCCTCCCTTCTCCTCCCGTAATCTGTTATCTATCTCCTTGTATTTGTTCTCTAGTATTAACTCATTCTCCTTCAACTTTTTCAGATCTTCTCCATCATTTTCACTCAGATTTTCATCAATAACTTCTGTAGCAGCATGTCCAGGTGGATTCACGCTACAAAGTAAGAACACATATCTTTAGGTTTACGAACTGAGAATGAAATGCAGAGCCAGAGGCGAAATTTGAAAAGTGCCAGTAATTCTTAATATGTGTTACATTTCCATTCCAAATACAAATACAAGCATTTTGTATGGTTTAGAATTTTGAATTAATGCATACTTATGTAAATATTTGACAAAAATGTGTAAAATTACCTCCCTTGCATATGAAAATAGAGTAAAATAATATTTGTAAATTACTTTCTTCTTTAAGCATAATCTTCAAATCCGGCCTGGTGAATCAATTTATGTGAAGTGCTTTTACAAGTGTGTGTAATTTGATGCATTTCGTATGGCTAGAAAGTGGTGTTTTCATTCTCAGTTCGTAAACCTTAACCATAAATTTCTTAACCCATTCCAAAACATTGACGACTTTTGACACCCATGTACATAATGAATAATACAGAATTTGGAAAACATTGTGGAAAATGAAGAAATTGCTTGTAACAAGCAATTTCTTCATTTCCCACAATGTTTTCTACATAAAAAGACCAAAATATTTTTAATCTTATTCACTTGAAATTGTAGTCTGCAATATCTTTGAATTTGGACCAGCCTAAAATTTTGCCGCTTGGTTATGAACATAATTTTGGATTGCTCCCTTTCCAAAGCTGCTTTGGGCGACAAAATATATGTTAGTAAAGATAGGATTTGTGTGCAAAATATCTGAAACAAGAGCTTGTGACAAGCAATTTCTTCATTTTCCACAAAATTTTTTACATAAAAATACCAAAAAGTGTAAAATTTCATTCATTTGAAGTCGTCGTCTGCATCATTTTTTAATTTGGACAACCCTAAAATTGTGTTGTTTGGGATAGGGTTAAACAGGAACCTCATTTGCTGTTTGCAATAACATTAACATATCTTTCCATTCTTTTTTATCCATTAACATTTTCGAATGCTTTAACCATTAGGTAAAGTTAAAACCAGTAGGGGATTCAAAACATGTAAATCTCGGGGAAAAGTTAATCTCAAAAATTATTAGCAGTCCCCAGAGACTTTTTGAAACACAAATGAAATCTAATCACTCCATTGAGTATTGTATTTCTTTCTTCAATGAATCTGGATTTGATGTTTTTTAACCAAGCATTAGCAGAACAAAATTGAGCAGAAACAAAACATGTTATCAATAAAGTAACCTTTTCATTTTCATCTAATTTATTTCAGTTTTGCCTGGGGTAGGGGGCTAATTTTTACAGTAAACATTACACTTGTATTAACTAGAACTGTCACAGGATGTGACTTGATACCCCCGCACAATCTTTGATTACAAAAAAGGGCAATAAGTGTACCAAGATTAAAGTTGCTAGCACTTATGGTTTAGAAGATAAGGTCTAGACAAAAATGCAAGGGTACAAACAACAAAGGGCAATAATTCTTAAAGTTGGCATGACAGAGTAACAGTTCTTTTAAATGACACTTCCTGACAATGAGATCTATAAGTGTACTTATTTCGAAGTTGCTAGCACTAATGAAAGATATGTTCCGGACACAAATCTACGGGTAAAAACAAAAAAGGACAATCACTCAAATGGTATGCATGCCCGAGTAATGATTCTTGTACAAGACACTTCCCCACAATAAGATGTATAAGTGTACCAAGTTTGAAGTTGCTAGCACTTGTGGTTTAGAAGATATGGTCCAAACAAAATGTAAGGGTACAAACAACAAAGGGCAATAACTGAAAAAGTAGGCGTGATTGAGTAGCAGGTATTGTACATGACACTTCCCAACAGTGAGATGTATAAGGGTACCAAGCTTGAAGTTGCTAGCACTTGTGGTTTAGAAGATATGGTCCAAACAAAATGTAAGGGTACAAACAACAAAGGGCAATAACTCAAAAAGTGGGCATGACTGAGTAACAGTTATTGTACATGACACTTCCCCACAGTGAGATGTATAAGTGTATCAAGTTTGAAGTTGCTAGCACTTGTGGTTTAGAAGATATGGTCAAAAAAAATGTAAGGGTACAAAAAACAAAGGGCAAACTCAAAAAGTGGGTGGGGCTGAGTAACAGTTATTGTACATGACACTTCCCAACAGTGAGATGTATAAGTGTACCAAGATTGAAGTTGCTAGCACTTGTGGTTTAGAAGATATGGTCCAAACAAAATGTAAGGGTACAAACAACAAAGGGCAATAATTCAAAAAGTGGACGTGGCTGAGTAATAGTAATTGTACACGACACTTCCCCACAATGAGATGTATAAGTAAATATGGTCCAAACAAAATGTAAGGGTACAAACAACAAAGGGCAATAACTCAAAAAGTGGGCATGACTGAGTAACAGTTATTGTACATGACACTTCCCCACAGTGAGATGTATAAGTTTATCAAGTTTGAAGTTGCTAGCACTTGTGGTTTAGAAGATATGGTCCAAACAAAATGTAAGGGTACAAAAAACAAAGGGCAAACTCAAAAAGTGGGTGGGGCTGAGTAACAGTTATTGTACATGACACTTCCCAACAGTGAGATGTATAAGTGTACCAAGATTGAAGTTGCTAGCACTTGTGGTTTAGAAGATATGGTCCAAACAAAATGTAAGGGTACAAACAACAAAGGGCAATAATTCAAAAAGTGGACGTGGCTGAGTAACAGTAATTGTACACGACACTTCCCCACAATGAGATGTATAAGTGTACCGAGTAAGAAATTGCTAGCACTTGTGGTTTACAAGATATGGTCCAAACAAAATGTAAGGGTACAAACAACAAAGGGCAATAACTAAAAAAAAGGGCGTGGCTGAGTCACAGTTATTGTACACGACACTTCCCCACAATGAGATATATAAGTGAACCAAGTTTGAAGTTGCTAGCACTTATGGTTTAGAAGATATGGTCCAGACAAAAATGCAAGGTTACAAACAACAAAGGGCTTTAACTGTAAAAGTGGGCGTGGCAGAGTAATGATCCGTACACAGGACACTTGCCCACAATGAGATCTATGAGTGTAGCAAGTTTTAAGTTGCTAGCACATATGGTTTAGAAGATATGCTCTGGAGAAGTATTTTGTCCACGGACAGACATACATACATACAGACAGACAGACAGACAGACAGACAGGTTGATTCCAGTATACCCCCTAAAACATTCGTTTTGCGGGGGTATAATTATAAAATATCACTGTTCAGGAAAGGAATAATACAGCAGGGCAAGTTTTAATATATCACAGGTTTTCAACAAAAACCTTGTAACTGCAGCTTATTTTAAGCTGCAGTTACAAGGTTTTTGTTGAAAAGCATCCTTATATTTTGAGAAGGACAGGTAAGTTACATACCCGATGCCTGGTGACTGTTTCACACCGAGGGGTGGGGAGGTAGTGGTCGTCGTAGTGATGGACCCATCCGCGTAAATCTTCTCCCAATCAAACGGATCTCCCTCCTTAATACCCTTCCGTCGCATACATTGCTCAAACAGGTTATGTAACAGAGCATAGTCAGGCTTCTCGAAGTAATCCAAAGATTGTAGGTGGTCAAGGAAAGTTCTGAATTCTGTTGGCATGTTTTTGAGTAGTAAAGTGTGGTCGTATTTTTCTTTCATGATGCCCACTTGTTCTTTGTCTTTGATTTTTCTCCAGGGTAATTGTCCAGCTAGGAACTCGACCAGCATGTAGAATAGGGACCAAAGGTCATCATGTCTACCCATCTCCTGTAATATATCATTAACCCATTAACAAACAGCAACATTTTACACTATTGTTCTCCAGGGTAATTGTCCAGCTAGGAACTCGACAAGCATGTAGAATAAGGACCACAGGTCATCATGTCTACCCATCTCCTGTAATATATCATTAACCCATTAACAAACAGCAACATTTTACACTATTTTTCTCCACGGTAATTGTCCAGCTAGGAACTCGATCAGCATGTAGAATAAGGACCACAGATCATCATGTCTACCCATCTCCTGTAATATATCATTAACCCATTAACAAACAGCAACATTTTACACTATTTTTCTCCACGGTAATTGTCCAGCTAGGAACTCGACCAGCATGTAGAATAGGGACCACAGATCATCATGTCAACCCATCTCCTGTAATATATCATTAACCCATTAACAAACAGCAACATTTTACACTATTTTTCTCCACGGTAATTGTCCAGCTAGGAACTCGACCAGCATGTAGAATAGGGACCACAGATCATCATGTCAACCCATCTCCTGTAATATATCATTAATATATCATTGTCAAATTCAACGGCTCATAACTCGACTTTCTGATCAGATAATACTGAAAATCAAACTCATCCCAGATCTTATGATCTCCAATATTGTGTCCAAGTTTTGGCTTGATTGATCAATAATTGTAGATTCTAGAGTGTAAACAAGGTCGAAAACAGCTGAAAATGGCAATTTTGTCGAATTCAAGGGCACATAACTCTTGTCTTTCTAGTCAGTTCAGACTGAAAATCAAATTCATTCGAGAACTTATTGTCATACATCTTTTGACCAAGTTTGCTTAAGGTTGGTCAATATTTGTAGATAGTAGAGTGGTAACAAAGTCAAAACTAGCCATTTTTGATGTTCAAGGGCACATAACTCTGGACTTCCTGGTCCAATCTGACTCAAAATCGAACTCATCCGAGAACTTATGGTCATACATGTTTTGACCAAGTTTAATAAAGATTGGTCAATATTTGTGGGTGCTAGAGTGGTAACAACAAAATGTGAACAGACGGACGGACAGACAGACAGACGGACAGACGGACGCCGACGGACAAAAAGCGACCACAATAGCTCACCTTGAGCACTTCGTGCTCAGGTGAGCTAAAAACATAATTTTAACCCATTACCACACAGTAACTCTTTCTGACTCCCCATAAGATAATGGCTTTGGAAAACATAGTGGAAAATGAAGAAATTGCTTGTGACAAGCAATTTCATCATTTCCCACAATGTTTTCTACACGAAAATACCAAAAAAGATTAAATTTCATTCAGTTGAAATTGTCGTCTGCAACATCTTTGAAATTGGACCAGTCTCAAATATTGTCGTTTGGTAATGGGTTAAACTGTTACTGACAAAAAATGGTAGTTGCAAATGTCTAATGCTATGATTTTTTTAAATCATAGTAAAGAATATTGAAGTGAAAACTAGAAAATGCTTTCCTTTGTGCTTTTTTTTTCTATTAGTAATATCATAATCAGGATATTGTTGGTGAAAGAGATAAGAAAGAGATAAGATTAAATTCGCTTGAGTGGCGACTAAATTTTTTTGTATATGATATATAGAAGATAGCAAGATCTTTTGCATTATCTAAAACAGTATTTTAGTCATATAGAAGCATCTGAAGCACTTGAAATCAATGAACCCTGTCGCTTCTCTCATCTGTATTACCATAACATCCTTTACTAAGCCTCAAGCTGCTCATCACATATGATGCATCCAAAGAGACAGCTTGATAAAATCTAGATATAAATTTTACCTTGTTTTTATGAGCGTTGACAGAAGCATATCTGACCGTGCCCCTGAAGCCAGCAGCAGCCCGCGGGGGTCGAACTTCACCAGTGGGTGTGGTGTACTGGCGGGCCAGACCGTAGTCCAACATGTATACTTTCTTGACTTGGTTAGTCAAACGACCCATCGCAAAGTTGGACTGGAAAGTAGAAAGATTTTTAATTAACAAGTTCTCAAACAATGCAATTTTAGACTTTTATAGTTTGAAAACTGCTGTAGATCACAAAATGGAATCAATATTAGATTTGTGTACAATATAGCTCAGAAAATATAAAGGCAAAAGGAGAAAGTGTTGATTATCTGCACTTTCTTCTTTTGTCTTAATGTTTTCCCAAATGTCTGCTAGACGTCAAAACCAGCTCTTGTCTGGGAAAGGGTTATTTAGTGCTATAGCAAGGTACATAATTACAATACCAATCTAATCTTGTACTCATAAAAAGATGAAATCAAATTATTCCTACAGGAGCTAAATGTATAATTTGGAGGCTAGAAGCTGCACAAGTGTAAGTCACCTATTTTTGAATGCCTTTATATGGCAGTCTAAATAGTTCACTTACAGGGGTTTTTTTTTGTTGTTGTTGTTGTTGTTGTTAATTTCTTCTTTTTCTTTTCTGTAATAAATAATATATAGACTTACAGGTTTGATGTCTCTATGAAGGAAGCCCACATCATGTATAGCCTCTATGCCTTTCAGAATCTGTGCTCCGAGTCGGAGGGTGGTGCTCAGCGAGAAACAGCCCTTAGGTTGGCTGCGCCGTAACTCTGCCAGGTTCTTGCCTTGTAGAGACATGACCACGTAATTGTAGTGTTCATTTCTACCACAACCAATAAAGCGGCAAACATGATCTCGACCTGTAATCAACACACAGAAAATTAATGAACTTGACAGTTAATAGAACTGCAAAAAATATGGAGAACTAAGAGCGTAGAAGTTCTTAAATGGCATTTCAAAATGATACTAATAAGCTGTTGCTGGACAAAGCCTATAGTGTGGGCACCCATTGAAATTATCTTGTCAAGATAATTCCAATGAGTACCAACATCATAGAGTTTGACTCATAAATAAAATATTCAAACTGTCATACTCAGACCCCCCTTACATGGATCTAGGTCCAATTTGTAGAGAAATTAGTAAATGTGACAGGTTATTGCTGTGTAAGGATATGACTACATAATTGTAGTGTTCATTTCTGTCACAGTCAATAAACCGACAAACATGATAACGAAGAGTAATAAAGTAAATGAAATGAGCTTCATTTGAAAAATAAATTAGAAATTCTCGTGACCTGATACATAAATAGCAATAGCAATACAATAACTTTTAACTTTTTCCCAACCAAGACCAGATTTTTGGGTTACATTGTATCAAACAAAGCATACTTGGGGAAAATTGAAGCAAAAGAATAAAATGGTGACAAACAGCATTTCTCTTTCTTTTGTCCCAATGTTTCCTCCAAACTTTTTCTTACTTTGGATATCAAAGCCAGACCATGCTTGAGAGAGAATTACAGTGTTATGTTACCTTGCAATTTTTTGAGTACAGCTACCTCCATTTTGAGTACTTGTTTTGGTTGTTTGGCAGACTCTAGTTTGAGGGCTACAGACTCCTTGGTGACTGTGTCCAAACCCTCATAGATCTCGCCAAAACCACCACCACCTATCTTCCGAACCTGCAAACATGGAGCGTTTAAACATTTACCAAATGGCAAAATAGACTGACCAATCTGAAAGTTGCAGACTTAAAAATAAATAACATCAAAAAAATTCTTTTCGCTCAAGGATTTCTACACCAATGGCATGTCCTAACAAGACAGCCATGGTCACAATATATGCCGCCCCAGAGACTAAGTTTTAAGGGGGCATAACTCAGGCAAATTCAATGTACCATAAAATCCTTCCTTCATGCACATTTATCAATTGAGGTGATAACATTGACCAAGTTTCAAAAAGATCCAACCAGAAACTTAGGAGTTGCGTTGACAAGAAAAGTGGACGTATGGACGGATGGATGGACGGAGAGACGGAGAAGATGACACCAATATATGACCGCCTCCGGCGGCGTATAAAAACTAATTTCCTTTAGTAAAAAGATAAAGGTTTGTAAGTGTAAGTCCTGACAAGTGTTCTCCTATTTAAGCTAAGTATAATTGAAAACTAGAATATCACTGAAAGTGATCATACCCCCCAAAAGTGCAGTTTTTGTGCATTTTGAGAAGTTGATTTCATTTGAACTGGGAGCTGTTCAATTGGAAAAATAGAGCTAACAAAAAATCAACAGACCAAACAACACATGTAAATGTTGCAAAAAATACCAATTTTCAACAAAAGGACATAGCTCATTAAACAATCCCCAAGCCCAGCCCTACCATGCTGATATTTTTCAATAAACCAAAAATTCACAACCATGTATTGAAGACAGTCAATAAAGGTATATTCCTGTAAGATTTGGTTCAAATTTACCATATAATTGCTTTTTAAAGAATTTTCTCTCATGATTTCGTTAAGTCTGATAAGCCCTGCCCTGCCATTACCACATTTTTTGCAAATCAAAAATTCACGAACAAATTTTGAAATAAGTCACCAAATGAACATTCCTGCCAATTACGGTAACAAAACACCAAATCAAAAATTCCCGATCAAGTTTTGAAAAGAGTCACCCAAGGAACATTCCTGCCAAGTTTGGTAAGAATTGGCTCAGTGGTTAAGGAGGAGAAGATTTTTGAAGAATTATCTGACAATTTCTCGAAGTCGGATTAGCCCCGCCCTGCCACACCCACATTTTTTGACGAATCAAAAATTCATGAACATACGTTGCATACAATCGATCAAGGGACATTAGTGCCAACTTTAATTCCAAATGGTCCAATAATTGATTTTTAAAGAATTTTCACATGATTTCTCTAAGTCCAATAAGCCCCGCCCTGCCACACCCAAAATTTTTGACAAATAAAAAATTCGAGAAAAAGTTTTGAAAAGGGTCACCCAAGGAACATTCCTGCCAAGTTTAGTAAGAATTGGCACAGTGGTTAAGGAGAAGAGTTTTTTTGAAGAATTATCTAACGATTTCTCGAAGTCAGATAAGCCCCGCCCTGCCACGCCAACATTTTTTGGCGAATGAAAAAATCATGACCATACATTGAATACAATCACTCAAGGGTCATTCCTGTCAAATTGGCCTAATAATTGAGTTTTAAAGATTTTTCACATGACTTCTCTAAGTCTGATAAGCCCCGCCCTGCCACGCCCACAATATTTGACAAATCAAAATTTCATGAACAAGTTTTGAAAAGGGTCACCCAAGGAATATTCCTGCCAAATTTATTAAGAATTGGCACAGTGGTTAAGGAGGAGAAGATTTTTGAAGAATTATCTAACGATTTCTCGAAGTCGGATAAGCCCCGCCCTGCCACGCCAACATTTTTTGGCAAATGAAAAAATCATGAGCATACATTGAATAGAATCACCCAAGTGTCAGTCCTGTCAAGTTTGGTTCAAATTGGCCAAATAATTGATTTTTAAAGATTTTTCACATGATTTCTCAAAGTCCGACAAGCCCCGCCCTGCCACGCCAACAATTTTTGACAAATCAAAAATTCACGAACAAGTTTTGAAAAGGGTCATCCAAGGAACATTCCTGCCAAGTTTAGTAAGAATTGGCACAGTGGTTAAGGAGGAGAAGATTTTTGAAGAATTATCTAACGATTTCTCGAAGTCGGATAAGCCCCGCCCTGCCACGCCCACATTTTTTGGCGAATGAAAAAATCATGAGCATACATTGAATATAATCACTCAAGGGTCATTCCTGCCAAGTTTGGTTCAAATTGGCCTGATAATTGATTTTTAAAAAATTTTCACATGATTTCTCTAAGTCCGATAAGCCCCGCCCTGCCACTCCCACAATTTTTGACGAATCAAAAATTTACAAACAAGTTTTGAAAAGGGTCACCCAAGGAACATTCCTGCCAAGTATGGTAAGAATTGGCCCAGTGGTTGAGGAGGAGAAAATTTTTGAAGAATTATCTAACGATTTCTCGAAGTCGGATAAGCCCCGCCCTGCCACGCCCACATTTTTTGGCGAATGAAAAAATGATGAGCATACATTGAATATAATCACTCAAGGGTCATTCCTGCCAAGTTTGGTTCAAATTGGACTAATAATTGATTTTTAAAGATTTTTCACATGATTTCTCAAAGTCCGACAAGCCCCGCCCTGCCACGCCCACAATTTTTGACAAATCAAAAATTCACGAACAAGTTTTGAAAAGGGTCACCCAAGGAACATTCCTGCCAAGTTTAGTAAGAATTGGCACAGTGGTTAAGGAGGAGAAGATTTTTGAAGAATTATCTAACGATTTCTCGAAGTCGGATAAGCCCCGCCCTGCCACGCCCACATTTTTTGGCGAATGAAAAAATCATGAGCATACTTTTAATATAATCACTCAAGGGTCATTCCTGCCAAGTTTGGTTCAAATTGGACTTATAATTGATTTTTAAAGATTTTTCACATGATTTCTCTAAGTCCGATAAGCCCCGCCCTGCCACGCCCACAATTTTTGACGAATCAAAATTTCACGAACAAGTTTTGAAAAGGGTCATCCAAGGAACATTCCTGCCAAGTTTGGTAAAAATTGGCCTGTTGGGTTGAGGAGGAGAAGATGTTTAAAGAAAAAACCAACAGACGGACCAACAGACCAACAGACAGACCAACAGACCGACAACCTGACTCCTATATACCCCCCAAATTGAATTTGGGGGGTATAATTATAGTAGTCCATCTGTCATGTGCCGAACCAAGGATCCAGGGGTGGGGCCAAGGCCCCTTCTCAGCTTTGTAGAAGAAGGTGTATCAGTGATCTTTTATGAATTATTCATGCCCAAATGCAACGGGGCCCACTCTGGAAAACATGGCCCCCTCTGAGAAAAATGTCTGGATCTGCGCATGACTATGATTTGCTATGAAGACAGAATTGAATACTGACCACTTTCCATCTGTCCTTGACTACCTGACCGGCCTGCAATAGATCTTCTGTGGTCATGGTGACTTGCAGGTCACGGTCACTTTAAGGTGAAGGTCACATAGTTATCCAGCATGTACCCCTCATCCTGTAACTGTCATGATTCATTCCACATCATCTGAAGAGAGAAAACATCACATTGTTGGTAACAATAAAGTAGGGTGTACATGTTTATCTTTCTAACTGTTTTGTATCATTAACGAATGTAAATACATTTGCTATGGCAATGAATTTTATGCTAAAAATAGACTGGGTTGGCCATTTTGTTTTGATAAACCATTAGTGCTGTTATAAAATCTTGTAACTACGGCTTGAATTAGGCCGTTCATACCAGATTTGATAAAACATCCACAAATTTCTATTTGTCCATAATTATGTCATGTTTATCTATTTAAAATTGTTCCCTATTCAATCAATTTAGTAACAACATTGTATATCATTTCAACTGCCTGACCACCCAATTTAAGAAAGATTGGGTGTTTTCATTATACAGAAAAGTTGCAGACAACAAAACAAGTTAATACAAGTACTTTTATAAAATTAGAAGGGTAAATATTAGAAGAAAAGGAGAGTAACCATTTTCCTCTTTCTCATATGTGTACTAATGAGTATGAATACAAATCTGATTAAGTCTCTCCAGCACATTTCAGCAGACAATTTCACAAATGACATCCTGGCATGTCCTATTTGATTAATCATCAGGTATTGATGACTCAGTAAAACATTGCCAGTCTGTCAAATCATCAATAAACTGCTACGCATTTCAAATCAAACAGTTCCAAAAGATCTGCAATAAGCAAGATAAACCCCATCACTGCACTGTGACGCCTTCTGACTCCTTAACAAGAAAAGGCTTTGGAATAACCAGTATGACATGTGTTAACAAAGATAAACATTTACTCAGGCCCGTAGGAAGCAAATTGGATTTTCCGAAAATTTTCAGTGTAAAAATAAGGAAAATTTGGCAATTTTGGCCGACTTTGAGGAGGGGAGGGCTTAGCCTAGCCTCCACCCCCCCACACCCCCCTGATTTACCAGTCATCTTTCTAGAACACACTCAAAACACTTCTTCTTGGATTCTAATTTGCTTTATTATCAGGTATCGATGACTCAGTAAAAGAGAGTTAGTTTGTCAATTCATCAATACTGTTGCATTTATAATGATACACATTATTTCTTACAAGTCCTAGGTAGCCGATTAATAAAGGTACAAACAAAACACTATCATACATAGCGAAAACAATAAAGTTCATTATTGGATTCTGATTTGATTCATCAGATCAAGTATTGATGACTCAGTAAAACTGTGTGTCAGTCAAATACTTGTAAGAACTTGCAAATGACAGCAGAGATAATGAGAGCTAATAATGAAATGCTTTTGTAAGGATGCCATGCTATGAACTTGCCAGCTTAACCCATTCCCATAATAATGCTGTTTTTTTATTCCCCACAAGCCCCACTGGCTTTGGAAAACATTGTGGAAAAAGAAGAAATTGCGAGAAATATAAAATTTAATCACTTGAAATTGTCCTCTGCAACATCTTTGCGTTTAAACAAGTCTAAAATTTTGCCATCAGGTAATGTGTTAATTAATCCTTTTAAATTAATCCTTTTAATCATAAGTGCAATGTCTTCATTCTGAGAAAAGAAAGAATCCAGTCCAGAATCAGTATCATGCAGTTAGTCTAAGTATTTTGTTAACTAACAAAGTAAATTATTTCTTGCTCAATACCCTGGTGAATACAAAAAAGTTTGATCTTGAACTGGCAATTTTGCTCTTCAATTCTTTTCTCTGTCCATAAAAACAGCAATATCTTATATACAAATAATAGGGTCTTCCCACAAAATTGTCATTATGCAAATATACATAGGCACAATGACACAACCACTAAATTTTGTGTCTGAAGTGAATTACAGGAAAACAGGCAAAGGAAAATATTAAAAGAAATAAAACCCAATTGAGTACCTTATATCCAAGATCAAGTTCCACCCATTAGTTCCCTGCTACTGCATCAAGTGCTACCCAAAGTAATTATCCAAGAAACAATATAGCGTTACCAGGGTATAAAGTGCATCAATATTAACACGGGACATCTTTATTTTCATCTGCAATGTCTGTTAATTGAGCAAGCATCCCTAAATTCTCAAACTGTTGCAAACATTTTGACATCCATTAATTTGAACCCTACTGCAGTGGATCTTCATAAGTATTCACTAACCAGTCTAAACAGAAGTATGAATGTAATGTTACACTACAATCCATCTGATTGGTCGAGACATTTGTCTCATCTAATCAGAAGGATTGTAATGTAACTTGGAAAATAAGACAATTAATTCAGAATTGTTGGTGAATATAGGCACAAATCTAGTTTGTGAAAGGATTGAGATATAAGAGAGAAACATCATAAATTCCCGGACTATAAACACAAGTAGACCTACAGTCTTTGATAGTCAATAATCAATAGGGATAGAAAATGAGAAGTATCCCAGGAACAGTCTGTTGCCCATCACACTTCAAGATTAATAAGAAATGTTCTGAGGAAAAACTTGTTGAAAATTTTCACAAAATACCTACAATACACAAATCAGGTTTAGTTTGGGAAAGCTTCGAGATATAAGAGAGAAACATCATAAACTCCCAGACCATAAACCCAAGTAGACACACAGTCTTTGATAGTCAATAATCAATAGGTATACAAAATGAGAAGTATCCCCGGAACAGTCTGTTGCCCATCACGCTTCAAGATTAATAAGAAATATTGCAAGGGAAAACTTGTGGAATTTCTTCATAATACCTTCGGTTTAGTGCAAAACTAAGTACATACATCTACAAATACTTGCATTAACAATGGTTCCTTGTGCTAACCCCTTAAAAATCTCAAAATAATATAAAACCTCTTTCACAGGTCAATCAAGATATATTTCTATTTTCATTCTTCCAAGTCAACATTGCATTAGAAAGATTTCTGGAGGAAAGTCCAGAAAAAAGATGTATATCTGAGTAAAGATCTGGAAAAAGAGACTTGCTTGGACCCAGATCTGCCTGTGTATACACACAGTCAGACCAAGAACCATGTTGTTGTCAGTAAATTCTTCATTGCCTGTGGCAACTGTAAAAGATCAGCACAAGTTCTGATCAGCTTATATTTAGGCACAAGTTGAACTGAAAACATTGTAAGTTCCAACGCTATAGGGGCTCTTTTTACAGAACCCAGCTAAAATATATCCGTCTATGTGCAGTTGGTTCCATTTTTGTTATGTTTAATTTTCTTGATTGGTTCTATTTCCAGAAACTGTGTAACTTGTAATTAAATGAACCTTCTCTTAAAGTTACCCAAGATAAGATTTATAGTCAGGTCTCTCACCGGTGCAGAAAGTGGCTTTTCTGCCTTTAAAGACATTTGCTAGATTCTTTTTGCCGAATTTAATTTGTCTCGTTTTTACATATTTTTTTCTTTAGAGTATGCCTAGTTCAAATATGCAAAGAAAAAGTGGGGTCACCATATTAGTTTTCCTTGTATTTGCATTCTTGCAACACACCTGTAAACCTTTTTTGCATGTTTTTTTTTTTATTTTTTGAAAAAAGAACACTATCTTAACAAATACATGATTTTTCATACCTTTATCACATATCTAACATATTTCTTTGGTCATACAATTCAGTTTGTATTACAAACAAGATGTGGAATTCATGTAATGAGTAGAAAAATAAAAGTTCCAATGGAATGTGGTTTTACAAATTGCTACTTATTTTGCAAAAGGCACATTTTTCCCACAAATTTCGTTCAAATAATGCACAAAAATCGAAATAAAAAAAAAATACGAATTTATTTTTTTTTAAATTCACATATTTTGTACATTAACGTATGCTGATAATAATTGTAAAAAGAAAAAAGGGGGTCACCATATTAATTTTGTTGGAATTTTGCACTAAAAATAGACTGGGTTTACAGTTATGTTTTGATAAACAGTCAGTGTTGATATAAAATCTCGTAACTACGGCTTATATCAAGCCGTAGTTACGAGATTTTATAACAAAACCCACGAAATTCATTAGTTTGTCCAAAATTACATCTCAATTTACTTGAAAAAATCGTTCCCTTTTAAATGTCTTGCCAAAAGACACACCCCCAGTGGGGTTTGAACTCGGAACCTCCGGGTTTCAAGTCGAATGCGTTATCCACTACGCCACCGAGGCTGTCAAGAGTGAAGAATTTCAATGCGCACGAACTTGCGCACTAACAAACTCCCGAAAACGTCTTTAAGAGACAAACTAGGTTAAAATATATACCATGTCACCGGAAACACATTATGAGATAATATCAATTCCAAAAGAAAATGTTTGAAAAATTCTGCATTAATGCAATAATTGTTGTTGTAATGTCAACATTGAATCACATGTTTTGTACAGACAAATCAGGATAATATCGACATTAACTTTTGATTCGAACAATAGGAAACGATTTTATCAGTTTAGCGCTGACATAATTTCGGACAAACCGTTTGTAGGTGTTGTTAAGAGATTTTTTAAAAACAACAATGATGGTTTATTATCAAAACATAAGAGTAAACAATGTCTATTTTTAGCACAAGATTCTTTGCTATAAAAGTTCATTAGGATATTTATGTGTCCATATATAACTTTTCCAGGCAATTAAATTTAGAGCTGATTCAAATTAAATCTGTTAGACACAAAACGCAGTAATATGAAAAATTGTTTTTTTAAAACATAGCAGAGAAAATGCTGGATATCTACATTATCTTCCTTATCTACTTTAGGATTTTCTGAACAAACATTATCCTGTAACAACAATTTACAGCATCAAACCCAGTTATTGTTAAATAGGAAGGCGTAAATAAAGATAAGGGATCCCACCATTCTAATGAATTATGCATGATAAGTGTCTTGGTAGAGTTCACTGACTCATCAATGATTCCTAGGAGAACTTAAGTCCTCTTTAGCAATAGCTTTTTAACCCATTACCAAACAGCAAAAATTTAGACAGTTCCAAATTCAAGATACCGGTAATGCAGACAACAATTTTAAGTGAATGAAATGGAAAATACTGTGGTCTTTTTGGTTAGAAAACATAGTGGGAAATGAGGAAATTGGTTGTCACAAGCAATACCTTCATTTTCCGCAATGTTTTCAAATGTCGATATCTGGTGGGGAGTCCAAATGAGTCATTGTGTGGAAATGGGTTAACACAAAACAACAATGACCATTGACATGATGGCACTTTCTGGGAGGATTAAAAAAAAAATCACTCAAATCTCAATGAATTATAATTGTCACTTCTTGATTTGTCATAGTGAACTGGTGGACAGATGTCTGCTAGCATGAAAGCTTACATTTTATTTGATGTTCTGTGTTGTGAAAAAGATATAATTGCACGTCCACTTTTACGAATTTAACATTGACTAGCACTTCATACATCATTGATATAAATTTACTGAAATATATTACTAATTTTTTAGATAATTATTTCAATTAAATCAGTTTGATAGAAAAATAGTGCTTTAAACTTTACCTTGATTTATTAAACCATACAGAATAAAGATGACCAGCAGAAAATCCTATTTAAACCAATAATCCACACAAGACAAAACACCAAATAAGGTATAAAGATCCTATATTACGGTAACTTAATGCGATCGCATGACAAAAGACATGTGATTTTTCTTGGTAACATTTCCACAAGTCTGTACCAGACAATCAATACGAACAAAACAACCAATATTACCACTATAACTTGAGATGGGGGAAACAAGTAACCTTTGTCAAGCAAATTGTCGCTTTCCAACAAAAACCTCGTAACTGCAGCTTATTTAAAGCTGCAGTTACGAGGTTTTTGTTGGAGAGCAACGATATACTCTATGAACTTTGATGCTTGGTCCACTTGTTGAAGAGAGCTTTTGTTTCTCTACCTAGGCTTTTTTAGACTGGAAAAAGTTGAATATCAAATTACACGGTGGGTAACCCATGTGACTTTTGGGAAGCATTAACACTGAAAAAATCGTCCGCTTCAATGTATGTTTTGTTTCAATTCTCAGCTTATACCCTATTGATTTTGATGAGATAAAGCGCACGGAACGCGCCTTTGAGACGGCTATTCCCGACTCTAACTCACTCTGCTCCAAACAAAGTGGTTTCTTCAAACATTCGAGCCAAAGTATTTGTAAGTGCAAAACTAAAGTGGGAAGCGTTCACATGCACCGAAGAAAACTATCGCTTGAATGTTTGAAGAAACCACAGGATTTGGAGCAGAGTGAGTTACAAACGGGAATAGCCCTCTCAAATGCGCGTTCCGTGCACTTTATCTCGTCAAAATCAATTGAGTATAAGCTGAGAAATTAAACAAAACATACATTGAAGCGGACGATTTTTTCGGTGTTAACACTTCCCATAAGTCATGTAGGTTATCCACTGTGAATTAGGGTAATACAAAATTGCCATTGATTGAATGGGGTTGTAAGTCCCACTCAACAGCTAAGATCATAATTATGTGGACAGGACCTCAGTTTAACCCATTACCAAACGATAAAATTGTGTACTGTTCCAAATTCAAAGGTGATGCAGACGACAATTTCAAATGAATGAAGTATTACATTTTTTGGTCTTTTTGTATGGAAAATATTGTGGGAAATGAAGAAATTGCTTGTCACAAGCAATTTCTTCATTTGCCACAATGTTTTCCATAGCCATTTTCTTGTGGGGAGTCAAAAGGCGTCACTGTGCAATAATGGGTTAAAGATTTATTTGAAAGACTGGAGTAGCCAGTGGTCAAACCAACAACCCCTGTGTTACAAATCCAGTGCATATTACTACTGCACTCACTTTTTCACGATTGACTAAATTTTAGACTAGTCCAAATACTAAGCTGCTACAAATGACAAAACAAATAACGATGTACAGAAATCATACAACCTAAAGCTTACAAATCAGATTGAGTACCACACAATCAAAATCAAAATAAGGAACTAGTAAGCAGAATGGCAGTTAATTCTAACATTTGATGAAAAAGTGTCACCATTAAATGTGATATAGAAATGGATCATCTGCAAATGTATCTACATCAATAGACCATTATTCTTAATGAGAATAGCTCATTATCAACAGAGGTTCATTACAGAGCCAGGTTATAACATGGCTGACATCTAGAGAAACAATTTATACCGCCCATAAAAATCAAATCCCCTGATTCTGCTACTGCCAATGATTATTGATTCTCAATTATAGCCATGTGATAGGCACAAACTATTATTCATTCCACTTGTATGTGGCAAGAGAAACTCATAATCCTTTACCAAAACAAGAAATAACCATGTTTGTTTTCACACAATGACAACCTGTAAATGCTAGTTGGATAGTCAGGGGTTGAAAAATTTCTTAAAACCTACTAGTCCTGTAGGACTAGTAGCTCTGAATTTCTACTCGCCCTTAAGGCAACCCAACTCGCCCTTAAAGATGAAGAAAATTTTAGACTGTTGGCTCTTACGGATGCATTATTATGCAAATACAGTGGAAATCGCTTAATTGCAATGTCCATTTGTCAGAGAAAATATTGCAATTAACCGAAATTTCGATTAACCGGCGTTTCTATTTTTAGCCAAGAAGTACGGTATGACGGTTCCATAAGCCGATGTCGGACGATGCAGAGGCCAAGACCTTGATTGCAGACGCCGGATTTTCTCGATTGCTATACTGATTGATTAAAATACATTTGTAAATAAATACTGTTTTAAACTTTAGATTTTGAAATTGTTATTTTATCAAATTACCCGTCATCGGTATCCAGAAAGCTCTAGCGGCATAGGTAAGTCGGGTCCCCTTTGTTTACATATTCATTACACGCGGCATATGCATATGTAGGCCTACACATTATTTGTTTGGTTTATTATGCGGCGGACTTTTTACTCCACCAGTTGAATAATCTAAACCGAGAAATATCTATCCAACTATAATTCAAACGAACTCCGCGTTCATAATTTTCAACACACTGTGTTTACACGCTGGAGATCCAATAAATGACGTCATTCGACATTCCCAACAGTTCTCGGCTATTTTCGTTCTCCGTAGATCTGCCGAGAGATGGTCGTTTACAATCGGAACTTCTCTCGACCAATCTATGATAAGGTTGCATGTTACGGAAATAGCCGAGTGTCAGTAAATTGGGATAATTAAAAAAAAGAGACAATCAGAGTAAGGGAAAATTATTTATTTCGATAGATTTGTACATCCGTCGGTTACGCTTGATAGTGTCGTAACTACAATTTTAAAAGGTTGTAGTTACGACATTTCAACCGTAACTGTCCAGTCATTATCGAATAGGTGTTGATATGGCTTCGCGTGGACTTGACACTTCTTTGTTTATCTGTCAAAGGATTAACCACGTGTCTTTACCTGCAAAAGAAAGCAAAGTTACATAAAATTGTTACGAGTTTAGTCCATTCTTCCCCTGAAATGACGGAAAATATTTTTAATAACCGGAGGAAAATGCCGATCGTGCTATATTTTAATTGCAAATAAGCGGGATTTTCTATTAAGCGAGACCCGATTATCCGATGAAATTTACCTTATTTAAATAGGAAATGGTTTTGTGCGGGACGAATTATTGCTAATAAACGGAAATCCCCAATAACCGTCTTGCGATTAAGTGGATTCCACTGTAACATAGATCTAGATCTAACTCTTTGACTCTACAAATAAAGTTTCTTCGGTATAAATGACAGACAGGGCTTGCGCTGGTGATCGCCACTTCAAAAGTCATTGGCGAATAAGGCAACAATTTTATTAAAAAAGATGGTCAATAAATCGAATGTGGCTCCTGAAGACTTGACTCCATCTTTACCATAAATCAATCGCCGATTAAACATTACTGTAAACACTTACTTTTTATTTAATTCGAAAGATAGATTAGCTGTCGAAATGGTCGAGGAAGCACACATGGTCAGTTTAATATGCACAACTACAATGTACCCGGTAAATGTGAAAGAATTTCTTTGTGTAATCGCGAGGCGGCATAACAGAAAGAGACAACGCGTATGTGTTAAACCCATTTAACGTCGGTGTATTTACTACGTAGATAGCGTTTTGTTTTCATTGCTTCATCCCATTTTCCCGCGCTTTTTGGCACACGCGACTTTTGTAAACAAATCATAGTAAAACGTAACCTTATTTGGTTGCGGAAAAATCACGCGATTATATTGAAACTGGAATGACTACGTCATCAATTGACGGTGTTTGCGGCGTCTTTGATCTCGCTCAATTCATCGCATATGAGTAACACAGATTTACTCTAGTTTCCTTGTTTAGTTTTACTTTCGGGATTGATCGACATAAACAGGGAAAGGTCTTATTTTACAGCGAATATTATTGTTTCCGATATGAAGTTTGAAATAAATACTTTCTTTTCGATCTTTCATTTTTCCCCTCAATCAGCGTGATTCAAGTCCTAAATTTGCACTCGCCCGGTCGGACTAGTTCGTCCCCAAATCTACTCGTCCTACGGCATTTTCAACTCGCCAATGCGAGCGGGCGAGTGGATTTTTCAACCCCTGATAGTTGTTGGACACAGAGAGAAAGTTGAAGGTCACATTCACCAAAAATTCTTTGGACCAACAGAGACGTAGAATAATTTGTCCAACTAATTGTGGACCAACATTCTGAGCATCAACTAAGTGTATAATATATTTACCCCAGCCTAGAATAGTATTGCAAGTTTGAACATTTTGAATTTTGGTTTTAGAAAGGCACTTCCTGGCCACTTATTTCTGTGGTTGTGATGCTCCAAACTTGTGATTCTGGGAGGGTTTTTTTACCCAAAGGTCAGGCTGCCAAAAGACATCACATTCAACATATTTTCAGCCACTTACAGGTACCAGTTCTAGAAACGGAACCTCTTTAACCCTTTCCCAAACAAGACCTGTTTTGACGTCCCTAATAAAAAAAAGGCTTGGGAAAACATTGAAACAAAAGAAGAAACTGCTGATAATCAGCAGTTTCTCCTTTTGTCTCAATATTTTCTGAGCACATATTTTAAACTTATTCCAACTTTAATGAAATCCATTATGTCATTTGTGGCATTTTTTGTAGTGGATCACCCTAAAATTTTGTCGTTTGGGAAAGGGTTAACTGAAAATTATGTTTGTTGGAACAAAACACTTCAATTGACTGAAAACATGGAAGATGTTTAATGTCATATAATGACTGTTTAGTTCGAAGACCCAGAAAAATCTAATGCAAATCTTTGTACACAAAAGTCACACTTTGGATCTTTTCAGAACATGAAATTGCCAACTTCAAAGAGGCCAGAAATTAATAAACAATCATAAATAATAAATTCAAATGACAAATAAAAAGGGCACTGGCTGAACTACAATTACAATGATAATCAAAATGCATGGTAACAGAGGAGAAATTCAATAATGAGAGATTTATCTACAATTTAGTTATATCCAAAAATCCCAGATGAATTGGAAGCAATTGTGGAGAATATTGATTGGGCTTCTCTCAATGCTGTCAAAAACCATGAGCCAAAGACACAAGAGGGGTGAAGACATTCTTAATTTTTAATTTCCAATTCAAACCATATGTTGAGGATACTCATTAAAATCGTCTCAATGAGACGATTCTAATAAGTACCCACAACATAGGGTTTGATAAACATTTAGTGAAATATTGCATATCGAAAAGCCATCACTCTTTCTTATCTGTAGCTCTTAACTATGAACAAAATAAAAGTTATGTCAAATTTATATCCAAATGCAGACCTCCTGGCCTCAGGAAAAACTTGTCTTCAAAATTTGAATTTGTTCCAATAAACCTATAGAGTGAAAAATGAAAGTTCAGCATAATATTGAACATTTTACTTTTGGGTTTTGAAAATGCCATTGCTATCTTTTCTTTGCCTTATTCACCTCCAAAAAATCTACAATGGCAACAAATTTTGTGCAAAAAATAGTCTGAGTTAACCGTTATGTTTTGATAAACCGTCGGTGTTGTTATAACATCTCGCAACTACGGCTTGATTCAAGCCGTAGTTACGAGATATTATAACAACACCAACGAAATACTATTTATTTGTCCGAAATTACGTCACGGTTTACTTGATAAAATCGTTCCCTATTTAGATAACCATAACAGAGATGGATTTGGAAAACACCAAGATACAAATAGAAACTGTCAAGAATATCCAGAATATTATCCTTTTTCTGAAATGCTTTTTATTCTAATACTTACAGATTTTCAATTTTTATGACCATTTTAAGTTATCATCAGCAACTCCACTAAATTAAGAAAGATCATCTTGAAAAGTATTCAGAGTTTTAAATTAGTATTGAAATTTGAGAGAATGGTCATTGTTTGATCACTCCTTTCATTCTTTTCTCTGTCACGGAACCAAAGATGTCTGTAAAAGACTTTGTTTCATGTATGAAAATACAGTCGAAACTCTTTGTGTCGACTTTTGTGGGCCACTGAAAATACTTCGACTTATCCGAAGTTCGACACAAACACCAGCCATCAAAAACTTACAGTTTTCCAGTAAATCTTCAGCGAAAGTCGAGGTATGGCTAATACGACGATCTGAATAACTCTTCAGGAATGAGGGGTCGTATTTACCTGTGTACATGTAATCATTATTGTATGATGTTTAAAAACTTCAAGTAAATTGAAAACGGACGCTTAAAATTACCCCTGTTGTTGACAAAATTTGGGTAACAAGTGTCGTCTGCAAACAGCCTTTCTTTCTTGTGTATTTTTCGAGGTTCGTGCAATCTCACGGTGAACTGACAGCAAAATGCGATCAGCCCAGTTTTCACACCTTTCGATCAAGATTTTAATCCCTATTGTTCGATAACGTGTTAATCGCATCAATTAGGGGTTTGACAGCCTAGACAAAGTGACTTTGCTAATCAATTAACGAGCTGAACAGGTAATTTTAAGGTGAATCTTTTTTATCTACCGGCAAAAAAAATCGACTCACCCGAAGTTGACGATTTTCCCAACTCGACATAAACATCGAAATTTATATGAAACAAAGAAGGGACAAAGTTGGGACTTCAAAAACACTTCGACTTATCCGGAATATCGACTCATCCGATGTCGACACAGACATTGTTATGATTGTATCACACAGTATTTTTTTTAAACCAATTACATCATTTGACAACTTAAATTACATTTATTTATCTTGTATTTTTTCTAAATTCTTTTGGAATCAAAATGATACTCTGCACCTATACATGTATATAGAAATACAAAAGTGAAAATAAAGTCTTTCACAGAAAATTTGCAAATTGGTCTGATTTGGCACCAGTAAAATCTATCCGGGAGCTAATTTTCATCGGAGTTCATTCATTTGACATGGCAACAAGTCATGTGACATGGTATCAAGATCTAATTCTGGGAAAATCTCTACTAAATTATGTCTGGACATGAAAAAAGAGGACTATCAAATTATGTTTGTCGAAAAGAAAGTCTTCACAGGATTGGAACGAAAGCAGATCTTAAAGGTCAATACTTTCGTGTATCATGCAACTTTGCCAATATCCATTAAAAAGATCAAAATGAAATAATTACAATGTCATGGTTTGATACTTTTGAAATTTCAATATACTTGTTGAGACCTTTTACAACCTGACATGACAGTCTTTATGTACAAAACTGGTGTTCTGTGATTATAAAAATAGGACTTATGGGGGAACCCTGGCACAAAGACCGCAATAAATCAGGGTTGAAATTAAACACTGGATATTTCTGGGACTTTATTGATGGAAAAACAAGATGTTTTTATTTCTTTCTTTTCCTGGGAAAAAGTCAAAACTGATGCCCAGCAGACTTTAAGTGAATCATTTATGTGACACACACAATGTTTGCACATGCATTGCAAGTCTTAGTGCTAGGCCACTTTCTGTTTAAATTGATTCTTTTTTCAAAAGAAATGCAATACATTCAGTCTGTCTAAAATTTATGTCTTAATGTGTTCTTGAAAGAATAACCTCATTTTGACTTCTAATCAATGTTTTCCACAGTAAAGCAGCATTATAATAGTTTTGCCATCTAGCAAAGGGTTGAATATCCTTGTCTGCATAATAAAGAGCATTTTGTCTCCCCAAGGAAATGTAAGATGGTAGAGCCTCTCTATATGGAATATTGCTGCTGTGAGCTGAATTATGCAAATTAAGTTTAAAATCACCCTTTTACAATGATAACTATGTCAAAATCTTAACTAGGATTCTCATAATTTACAATATTAGCTCAATGGCAGAAATAATGCTTTGAAAAGCTTCTTACAGTCCTGATCAGACTATACTTCAGTACAAGCTGATCTAGATTCATGTTGGCCTCAGTAGACTTACATGTAAAATCATATCATTTGGGAAAGGGTTTAACCCTTTGGGCTTTCCCAAATGACAAAATTTGAGGGTACCCCAATTTGTAAGGTGCTGCAAGCGACAAAACTAGAAGACCTGAAGGTCTTGAATCCACAGGCCTGAGATTCTTTAAATATTTAATCCAAGTGTTGATTAGCTAGTGAAAACAAAGTCACAATTAGAATTTTTTTCAAATTGAAAGAAATATAACTGAGGATTTATCTTCCTATCAAGCTAAGAATCACACTAATGCAAGATGTTAACTTCGTCTACATCATGTTTAAGTTTTGAAGTGCTTGTTCAATACTTGTAGATATACAGAGAGTAAAACGAAAATAGCAATTTTGTCTAATTCTAGGGCACATAAAACTGGATTTAAGATTCAGATGATGCTGAAAAATATATCCATGCATGATCTTTTAGCCGGTAAGATTATGTGAAAGTTTCATATTGATTGGGAGATATTTATGGCTCTTTGAGTAAAAATAAAGTCAAAAATGGTAATTTTGTCAATTTCAAGGGGACATAACTCATGATGTAAAATTCGGATTAAGCTGAAAATTACACTCTGGCAAGAACTGATGTTCATAAATAATGTGTCAATGTCCTGTCTTGATAGGTCAATATTTGTAGTTGCTAGAGTGAAAACAAAGTCAAAATAAAGCCGAAAATGACAATTTTGTCAATTTCAAGGGCACATGATTCATGATATAAAATTCAGATCAAGCTGAAAATTATACCTAGCACAGATCTTATTGTCATCAACATTCTATTAATTTTTTGTCTTGATAGGTAAATATTTGTAATTGCTAGAGTGAAACAAAGTAAAAATTCGGCCGAAAATGACAATTTTGTCAATTTCAAGGGCACATAACTCATGATATAAATTCAGATCAAGCTGAAAATTGCACCCAGTCAAGATCTTATTGTCACCAACATTTTTACCAAGTTTTGTCCTGATTGGTTGATGTTTGTAAGTGCTAGAGCGCAAATAAAGTCAAAACAGCCATTTTTTAATTCAAGGGCAGATAACTCAAGACTTTCTGGTCCAATCAGCATTAATTTGAGGAAACTGATAGAGGACCACCCAAGGATCATTCCTGTGAAGTTTGATTGAAATCCATCCTGCAGTTTCTGAGGAGAAGATTTTTAAAGAAAAAGTTGACGACCGGACGCACGGACGGACGCACACACACACGACGGACACAGCGCCATGACAATAGCCCGCTGGCCTGAAGGCCAGTGGAGCTAATGAATGTTACTATAGAGATAAAAATTGTGAATAATATCACACAGAAATCATTGAGACAAAAGGAGAAAATGCTGATCATCGGCATTTTCTTCTTTTGCCTCAATGTTTTCCTATGCCTTTCTTTCCTCTTAGGGGTGTCAAAACCAGGTCTTGTTTTGGAAAGGGGTTAATTCAACAGTTATATCTGCAATAATTGTTAATTTGTAATCAAAATGAATGTGTTTCTAATAACCAATCTCAAGGAAAACCAAGAATCTAATTGCTTGTCATTTCCAGATAGAAGTCAATTAACCATTATAATCTAATAAGTAAATCTGCAGCATTTCTGAAAATTGGCAAATGCTGATTTTGGAAGAAATTGACAAATCATTGCACATTCCCCAACAGCAAACATTTGGACGGTTCTATTTTGAAAGATGCTGCAGACAACAGAATTGATGAAAGTTAATTTCTGTAATGTTTTAGCACAGAAATTTTTCAGAAAAAAGTTATTCTTTAGCCTCAATAATTTATGGATGTCAAACCAATGTCTTGAATAAGGAAGAACGGTGCATTTTTTATATGTTTTTTACATTATTTCCAGTTACATGTACAGTGGAATCCACTTAATCGCAAGACGGTTATTAGGGATTTCCGTTTATTAGCAATTATTTGTCCTGCACAAAACCATTTCCTATGTAAACAAGGTAAATTTTATCGGATAATCGGGTCTCGTTTAATAGAAAATCCCGCTTATTTGCAATGAAAATAATGCACGATCGGCATTAATTTTGCCTCCGGTTATTAAAAATATTTTCCATCATTTTGGGGGAAGAATCAACTAAACTTGTAACAATTTTATCTAACTTAGCTTTCTTTTGTAGGTAAACCCGCGCATTTAATCCTCTGACAGATAAACAAAGAAGTGTCAAGTCCACGCGAAGCCATATCAACACCTATGCGATAATGAATAGACACTTATGGTTGAAAATATCGTAACTACAACTTTTTTAAACAGTAGTTACGTCATTCGTGTTATGACACTCGGCTATTTCCGTAACGTGTAATCTAATCGTATGTTGACCGAGAGAAGTTCTGATTTTTAACGACCATCTCTCGGCTGATCTTCGGAGAACGGAAATAGCCGAGAACTGTTGGGAAAGTCAAATTACGTCATTTATTGGCTTTCACGCGTGTAAACTCATTGTGTTGAAAATTACGAACGCACAGTTCATTTGAAACGATATAACTTGGGTTAGATTATTCAACTGGCCGAGTTTGCTGAAGCAAAGTCCGCCGCACAATAAACCAAATGCATAATGTGTACATGCATATGCCGCGTGTAGTAATGAATATGTAAACAAAGGCCAAATTAGACCGACTTACTTATGCCGCTACAGCTTTCTGGATACCGATGACGGGGTAATTTAATAAAATAACAATTTCAAAGTCTAAAGTTTAAAACAGTCTTTATTTACAAAATGTTTTTAAATCAATGAATATAGCAATCGAGACAATCCAGCGTCTTCATGAATGGATTTGGCCTCTGCATCATCGAATGTAACATACTTCCAGGCTAAAAATAGAAATGCCGGTTAATCGAAATTTCGGTTAATTGCAATATTTCCCCTGACAAATGGACATTGCAACTAAGCGGATTCCACTGTATATCTTTTGTTGTGTGCTGCAAAGAAAATATAGTACCGTATTTCACCTTATAGACGCGCCCTCCCTAATAGACGCGCCCCCACTATATTTACAATCTCGGAAGCCATGGGACACCCCTCCCACCTTCACCCGACCTTACCTTGACTGTAGAGTAGACTGTAGAGTAGACGGTAATGACAAATTCCAAACTCAAACTCCACCAAACTTCATCTTTGTGATGATCATACTTGTGGAAAAACGCTTTATCTCAACAAGTAAAGCGTCTTATAATAGGGTATACGGCTCGGGTAATTGATTGAATAATTCAATTATGGTTATCCCTCTCTAGGTAGAATTGAAATTCATCCGGCCCCGGTACGAGCATTGATAAACTTTCCTTTATCATTCCCCTTGCAGAGTGACCGTTTATACAGTTTATTTCAAAGCCCCGTAAGAGGTCGCGTTTGATTTGTAAATTAAGAAGTGGAAAGCGAATTGATAGTACGCACACAAATGAAAAATAAATCATTTTTGCCGAAAATGGATTAATGAATATGGACAGATACCACGGGAAGTATATTTTATTATTTTGTAAAGTGAAGAAGAAGAAGAAATCAAACATTCCGAAAACGAAAGTAGAACACACCTGCCTTTTCGAAACAAAGGACCATAATGCAATGCAGGGTAGAGAAGATTAGTGTTGATCTGATAGTGCTTTGAGTATCTTAAAATACATATCGTAACACACACCGGGTACATGTATAAATCAGCGGAGACGAAGCGATATAGACTATAGACTGGCAGATAACTGTAGACAGGATGACCTTACGCGACGGTATATCGCTTCGTCTCCGCTGATTTATATGTGTACCCGGTGTGTGTTACGATATGTATTTTAAGATAGTCAAAGCACTTTCAGATCAACACTAATCTTCCCTACCCTGCATTGCATTATGGGATTGTATTGTTGATTTTCCCTTTCTTATCTACATTCAGCGAAGCACTTCAAAATTCAGGAAAAGTGGTACGAAATAAGAGCGCCTCCTCGGCGTTTTGCATCGCGCCGGGGCGCGTCTATTAGGTGAAATACGGTATACTCCAGGGCTTTTCTTCCTTCTATAACAGAGGCCGATTTTCGGTGGCTTCCCAATTGTAAAAGGGCTACTTTTTTCCCTATTTCAGAGTGAGAATTTCCCAATTTTCAAAACTAAACTTCCCAACATTGGGAAAAAATGATAATCATTCTCCTACTGGCAATTATAGTCACAAAGAAGTGGTGTGTATTCTATTATTCAATTATTCTGGTCATAGAGTGTAAGGAAAATATATTTCTATTTGTACATTTATTCTGCTGCCTCTTTACATTTTTCCCAATTTGACCAAAATGACGCTTAAATTTTCCAAAATGACTGACCAGGGCCTCTTCCCAATTTTGGGAGGAAAAGCCCTGTACTCCGTAAATATTGACCTGAGCCTGTAGAATATATAATGAGAAATTGTGAGGCGCCATAATCACTCTCCGACATACATTGACACGAGAAGCACATGTAGAATATAAAGTCACCATACTTATGGAAAGTTGGAAACTATTGACTCTGCTTGACAGTGTATGATGGCTGGCAAGTATTAATTATTCAGTTCACAATTTCTCATTGCATATTTTTAAGGTTCAGGTTAATGTTTACAGACTATACCTCAATTTAAGCCGAAACTTTAATCCTGATTATCTTTGCCATGATATTCAGGAAGGAATATTTCAGAGCCTGTCTCACATTCTCAAAGAATATTTTACCTTAACAAGGGCTATACAATTTATTAGACAAGACAGGCACCACTTTGCTTTCAAGCACAAACGTCTAAAATGTTCCCAGAAATTCTCAATTTGAAGTAGACTGAAGCCTTTTTCTGCAGAAAATGTGATGCAGTAAAGAGCTACTGATATTCAAAAGTAGGGAAAATCCAACATATTGTTTAATTTAATTTAAACCCTATGTTGAGGGCACTCATTGGAATTGTTTCATCGAGTCAATTTAATAGATAGCCAAAAACATATTTTTGGATTTAAAACAACAAATAGAATGCATAGACACGGTGGATAATCATGTGATCCAATATTTTCAGAAAATCTTCAATAACTTTGTAAATACTGGACCGATTTGAATTCGGTTTGAAGCAGAGAAGGTGGATAGACGTCACGCATGAGATGGACATAATGGATTTTTAAAAAATCAAATGATAAAAAATTATTGAAGATAAACCAACATTTTGGTTTATCTTCAATAACTTTTTATCAGTTGATTTTTTCAAAAATCGAACACCTCCAGCATATTCCTGGCATTTACCCACCTTCTCGGCTTCAAACCAAATTCAAATTGGTCAAGTACTTAAAAAGATATTGAAGATTATCGGAAATTCTGAGTCACATGATTATACACCGTGATAGAGCTACCTCCTCATGTCTGTTGCCGTGCAATCAATACTCAATTCCAGTAAATGTTTACAGGCTTTGAACAATATAACATTGGCTATATCAAGTAAGAAATTTTTCCAGGAAGATTTATTCGATATTGTCTACATAGGGAATGATTTTATCCAAGATACTGTGATGTAATTTCGTAAAAACAGTATCATTTCGCCAGTATTGTTATCAAATCTCATAACTATGGCTTGATTCAAGCCGTAGTTATGAGATTTTGTAACAACACTGACGCTTTATCAAAACATAACGATGAACTTCGTCTATTTTTAGCACAAAATTCATCGCCATTGAATATTACATTCTTGGCTCATCCGACATAAAGGAGCCTTTATTTGAATCCTTGTCATGCTGCTTTGACAAATTTTCCAACAATACCTGGTTTTGACATCTCTGATCATGCTTTGTATTTCATTGAACATGTAAATATCAGAAACAAGAGCTTCTTGGAGCGGCAAATATATGCCCAAATGGGGCTTATCAGTATAATTGGCCATTTTTTTCAATTCAAGGGCAGAAAATTCAAAACAAAAAGTATTTGAATTCCTTAAGCAGTGTGCACAACTTAACACAATGGAAATTCATTGTGTTAGGTTTGATCAAATCCTGATTGAAACTTTAGGAAGGGCTGCGCATACAAGAAATAGCTGGTGGACAGACAGACAACCAGAGCCATAATATATTATGAACCTTCAGGCTAAAAAATGTAAATATAGCTAGTCACATTCAGTGATAGCTCAAGTTTATGTTATTATACAGAAAATAAAAATTCAGGAAGTAATGGACTTTCCTTGTACCTAAATAAGGTAATTTTGGCTGAAGTATGTAATATTGAGGAAACATGGTAATATCCTTCACTTAATTATTAGACACAAAAAGAGATTACAGTCTGGTCATACAAAATGGTGCATTGACTGTTACTGGATTCATCAATAAATCTTTAATATTGTTCTAAATTGGCAGCAATTAAAGTGAACATCATAAAGACATACTTTCAGCAACACATTTTAGGTAACTAGATATAAAATAAGGTAAAAGAAGAATCATTTTCTTCTTTTGCTCCAATGTTTTCTCATGTTTTATATTCTTTCGAACATTATAATTTAATAGTGATTTTATTTAAGAAGCAAAACCAGCATTTGAATTTTTGCAAGGTGGTAAAACATTTAACTTCCCAGACAAAACAAAACGCTAATAACTAGAACTGTCGCAAAGCTGATGAATACCCCCACTAGGGCCTTGTCACTTAAAAAGTGCAATAGATCAAAAGGTTCTTGACTTAGAGCAAGGAAACGGATTTTTAACAAAGTCCAATTGTGACCTTGACCTTTGACCTTGGTGACCAAAAAACAATAGGGCACCTCCTTGGGTCATGGGCAACAACTGTGTAAAGTTTCATGATCCTAGGTCAAATGGTTCTCGAGTTATAGCAAGGAAACAAAATTTTAAATTTTGACTACTCCCCTTCCCACCCCCTTAAGGTAGAATAATTCTAATGCATATTTACTATTGTCGTACATTTTCGACACATGTCGACAGTTTCCGTATCTGTTTTTAGCAACGATATTGCTAAATATTACTTCCCTTTGTAAATAAAATTCCCCGAATACATCCCGAATATCTTTTTCTGGTATGATTCTCCGTTTAACATCAATTTTTCAGAAACATTTTCCGTGTAATATCATCATCATCATCATCATCATCCTGTTTATATTATCCAGGCCTTCGATTAGTCCTCTGGTGAGGGTAGGGCCTGGCTGCCCAGTCTGGAACGGAGTCGTCCTCTCCACGTCTGACGGTCTAGGGGGTTTACGTTGGTTAGTCCAGCAATCTCGCGGTCTCGGCGGACAACTTCTTCCCATGTTAGCTTGGGTCTACCACGAGTTCTATTTGCCTGGATGTTTAGGGATCTCACATTGGTCAGACAGCCAGTGTTTCTTTCTACGTGACCTAGCCATCTCAATCTGTTTGCCCTCAGGATTCTGGAGAGGTCCTGGATACCCATTTGCGAGAGTAGGCTTTCGAGAGACACCTTGTCTTCAGGCTTGATGCCGCAGATCCACCTGATCATGGCCTTGTCATTTCGCATCAGTTTCTTTTGGGTACCCGATGTTATAGCCCATGTCTCTGACCTGTATAGCATCACGGGACGAATGTAGCTGAAGTAAAGTATGCCTCTGGTTCTGATTGGGAGATTCCTGCTTGTGAGAATTGGAAGGAGTTCTCTGTACTTTTTCCATGCTGACCTGCACCTTGTTGTAGCAGCCAGTTCGCAGCCACCTCCAGCTGACAGGGTGTCACCCAAGTAACAAAAGCTCTGTACAACTTCTAAATTCTCCTGGCCAATGGATACTTCTGTTACCGTTCTGCCGACATTTGGTGTTACATAACCAGTGCATCGATGGCATTTGTAGTTCGGATCCGGTTTTAGCGTACCTTTAATTCCACTACATTTCTTGTGGACCCATTGGGAGCAGCTAGAGCAGAGTATAGAGTTTTGTCCTGTGCCACTCATGCATATGGCACATGGGTACTTTCCTGACTTTGATATAGGCAGTTCAGCTGGGCTAGATATCATCACCTTCGTCTTACTCATGTTAACCCTTAGACCTTTTTCCTCCATACCCTTCTTCCAATCTTTAAGTCTGTCTATTAGGGATTCCAAGGAAGTGTCAACTATTGCGAGGTCGTCTGCATAAAGTACCTCCCATGGGCAACTGGTACGGAAGTGTTGTGAGAGGGCTTCTAGGACTATTATGAATAAGAGTGGGCTCAGGACAGACCCTTGATGGACACCCACCTTGACTTCAAACTCGTCGCTATATGTAGCACCAACTCTTGCTCGACTTCTCGCATTACTGTACATGGCCTGTATGACATTGATGAGCCATTCTTCTACCCCTAACTTGCGTAGTGCCCACCAGATGACCTTCCTGGGAACACGGTCAAAAGCTTTCTCAAGGTCCACAAAAGCTAGATAGAGAGGTCTGTTTGCAGTGATGTGCTTCTCTTGTAGTTGCCGAATAATAAAAATGGCATCTATGGTGCCTTTCCCTGGCATGAAGCCATATTGCATCTCGTCGATGCTCACTTGCTGCCTGATCAACTGCTCCACTATCCGTTCCAATACTTTCATGACCTGGTCTATTAGTTTGAGACCTCTGTAATTTCCCCTGACTAGTGCATCTCCCTTTCCTTTGTAAAGGCTGACAACGTAGCTCTCTTCCCAGTCAAGTGGTATTCGGCCTTCATGTATTATAGCTTGGAAGAGGTCACATATATGTGCTGTGCCAATTGCACCAGTTGGTTTTAGCATTTCTGCCACAATTCCAGATGGGCCAGCTGCTTTTCCCATTGCCATCTTCCTGATAGCCTTTTCCACCATCTCGGGTGTTATTTGAATACATGGTCCCTCAACTGGGAGCTCATCAGGGAGGTCATCCGGGTTCCAGTTGAACTCGACATTGACATCGACATTGACATATAATTTTAATTGATATCACAAGTTTGTATGTGATTAGAAACTGATACTTAATGAAACTTCCTATTTAGGAAACATATTGTTGATTGTATAATGCTCGTTTCTTCCCATGCTATTGGTTGGCTCAATATACCGAGAAACCCTGTAGAGGAAGACACATACATGTATTCTAATGAAATCTATGATATAGTGATCAAACGCCTATCAATTGAGAACGACTCGTGGATGAGATCATCATTGTTCAGACATTCGCACTCGATTTTCATCACTTCTTTGCCGGCGATCCTTATTTAAATGTGCAAACTCGTTGTCAGTTAATTGTAACGTGGTTTGATCCGTGATTTGATCCTTTTTTTTTTAAAGATTTTTTTTCCATTTAAGTCCTTAGATTCAATATGCAATCCAGAAGAAGTGGTATAAGGAAGCTGTAATAGACTACAAAAAAGATTAAGTACAATTATGTCTTTAGAATTTGCATTACTTTTTACAAATAGCGATGTTCAATTGGTTACTAGGTAAAGGGTTGAAATGGTGAAAGTCATACGAAATCACAACTGATATGTTATCATTTGCCAACTTCTGAAAGTCTTATACAACGTTTGGGTTTTAGTCATAAGCACATAATTAGATATGGGCTGCGGTTCCCTTCATTTGGGGTTTGACTTCTTTTCGGAAAGAAATAGTGCGTTCGAAAGTATGAGCGCACTAAGAATTACCTTTATATATTTTCAAGTTTTGACGGATAAAATGTACATATGTGGATTTTATCGTGTTCCTACACATATAAGAATAATTTTGATATCGGTTTTAGAGAGTGCGTGAACTTATTTCTGGCACTGTCAACATTTGTTTCAGAGGCATAAATTTCAAGCTAGGAAATAAAGAGGCTTTATTTTTAAATAAGCACGCAGTAATTTAACAAAATATCTCTCATATGCGCACAAGGGTCATATCATTTCACATCAGGCGATGGGTAAACATGTTTTTGATAATAAAAACCAAAATCTAGACACATTTAATGTGTTTATGTCCAAAATTCAGATACCTTTTTGCTTTGAGTGGTGGCCGCCATATAGGATTTTTGTAAGCTGGGGGTGGGATAAGGGAAAATCAAATTTCTAGTTAAAGGGGGAATAACACTTAACATCTTGCAAATTTTCCGAGAACTTCGTACAAAAAAATAAATATATATTATTAAAATATGGTCTTTCAATTGCATATATGCCAAATCTTAGCTTTCTACCTTGTGTATTGGCTTAGATGTCGACGGATTTAAAACCCCATGATTTTTTGTCGGGGGGATAAAAATTATAATAATAAAACATATGGGGCTTTAAATCCGTCAACATCCTAGCCAATACACAAGATAGAAAGCTAAGATTTGGCATAGATGCAATTTAAAGGCCATATTTTCATAATATATATTTATTTTTTGCACGAAGTTCTCTGAAAATTTGTAAGATGTTAAGTGTTATTCCCCCTTTAACCTCTGGACGAATTCTGTCATATTGAACATATAGATGTCTAATATAATGTACTATAAGACAGAAGTGTTTGTCACCCCAATTTCTAAAGTTGCCATTAGGCGTATTCTACCTTAAAAATTTCAATGTGGCATAACCCTGAAACTAATGACTGGATCAAGATGAAAATTGCAGGACTGTGCACAACTTCATATGATAGGAAACAGCCTGATAAAATTTCAGCCAAATTGGTCAAAAACTGTGGGAGGAGAAGAGGACCTAAAATTATGTCCACGGACGGACGGACAGACGGACGGACAACCTGATTCCAGTATACCCCCCATAACTTTGTTGTGGGGGGTTTAATTAAGAGATGTTTGTAAAACACATAAATTATGCCCCCTTAGGGCCAACCTCACATATAGCCATCTAACAAAATTAATTGAAGTAATTTAATCAAGTATGAAAATCAACAATTAGCAATACCTCAACAAATATGATTGGTAGAGTTATGCTTACACCTGAACCAGAACAATATTCTCTATGACCTGCAACATGGCTTCAGGGAAAGAAGATCTTGTGAAACTGAATTTATCCAACTTGTAAAAGACCTGGGCAGACAACTCATGGATGGCAAACAGGTCGACCTTATACTTCTAGACTTCAGTAAGGCATTTGACAAGGTGAGCCATGCTAAACTTCTCTTTAAACTAGCGCAACATGGAGTTAGAGGAAAAAACCCTAGACTGGATAAAAGCCTTCCTTGTCGGTCGAACCCAGGCTGTGGTGGTGGAAGGGGAGAGCTCATCAGAGGTCCCTGTGACATCTGGTGTGCCCCAGGGATCTGTCCTTGAGCCTCTCCTCTTCCTACTCTACATAAACGACCTGCCGCAAAACATCCAGTCACAGGTAAGACTCTTTGCCAATGATACTGCTGTCTACAGTACCTCACAGTTGATTCCATGAACGAAAGAGACACACTCTAATCAGATCTCAACACCCTACAGACATGGGAACAAGCCTGGGATATGGAATTCAACCCAGCATATGTCAAGTGTGCCATATCACAAGATCCAAGAAACCTATACAAATCCAATACACCCTCCATGGCCAAGTGCTTGAGTCAACCAACACAGATAAGTATCTAGGTGTCACTCTATCAAAGGATCTTAGCTGGAATAATCACATAACATTCATCACCAACTAAGCGAATGGGACATTAGGGTTTATTAAAAGGAATATAAGAACAACAAGAGTGCCATGGTCACAATATACGCCGCCACTTATAAAACTTGAGACAAAAAAACGACATTGACAAGGATTTATAAATATTCAGTGAAAAATCTGTAAAAAATTGTGTTCACAAAAAGGTTTTTATAAATATCCAGTGAAAAACCTGGAAGGAATTGCGTTCACGAGGCTGAAATATAATTAAGCCCCAGAGACTAAGATTGAAGGGGGCATAATTCAGGCAAAAATCAATGACCATAAAATCCTTAATTCATGCACATCTACCAATTAAGGTAATAACATCCACCAAGTTTCATTAGAATCCAGTCAGAATCTTAGGAGGAGTTGCGTTGACAAGGCTGCAATTTCAATCAGCCCCAGAGACTAAGATTGAAGGGGGCATAACTCTGGAAAAAATCAATGAACCATAAAATCCTCCCTACATGCACATCTACTAATTGAGGTGATAACATTGACCAAGTGACATTAAGATCCAGCCAGAAACTTAGGAGGAGTTGCGTTGACAAGGCTGCAATTTCAATCAGCCCCAGAGACTAAGATTGAAGGGGGCATAACTCTGGTGAAAATCAATGAACCATGAAATCCTTCCTTCATGCATATCTACAAATTGAGGTGAAAACATTGACCAAGTTTCATTAAGATCCAGCCAGAAACTTAGGAGGAGTTGTGTTGACAAGCCTGCAATTTCAATAAGCCCCAGAGACTAAGTTTTTAAGGGGCATAACTCAGGCAAAAATCGACGAACCATAAAATCCTTCCTTCATGCACATCTACCAATTGAGGTGATAACATTGACCAAGTGACATTAAGATCCAGCCAGAAACTTAGGAGGAGTTGCGTTGACAAGGCTGCAATTTCAATAAGCCCCAGAGACTAAGTTTTAAGGGGCATAACTCAGGCAAAAATCGACGAACCATAAAATCCTTCCTTCATGCACATCTACCAATTGAGGTGATAACATTGACCAAGTGACATTAAGATCCAGCCAGAAACTTAGGAGTTGCGTTGACAAGGCTGCAATTTCAATAAGCCCCAGAGACTAAGTTTTTAAGGGGCATAACTCAGGCAAAAATCGACGAACCATAAAATCCTTCCTTCATGCACATCTACCAATTGAGGTGATAACATTGACCAAGTTTCAAGAAGATCCAGCCAGAAACTTAGGAGGAGTTGCGTTGACAAGAAAAGTGGACGTACATACGGACAGACGGATGGACGGACGGATGGACGGACAGACGGAGAAGATGACGCCAATATACGTCCGCCTCCGGCGGCGTATAAAAAACGAAAAGGTTACTGGTAAAGGAAATGGCTTATAATTCCCTAGTACACCCCCAGGTTGAATATTCCTCCTTATACTGGTCACCCCATACAAAACAAAACAGAGATAAAATTGAGGTGGTCCAGAGGCGAGCAGCCAGGTGGGTGAAAAACAAATTCTTGTACCATGAAAGTGTATCAGGTATTCTTGATGAGCTTGGTTGGAGATCTTTGGTAAACAGGAGAATTGATTCTCGCATGACAATGTTCTATAAGATAGTAAATGGAATTGTTGCCATTCATATTCCATCCTATTTTGAACGACCCATGAGATAAACATGCATTCCTTTGGCCTTCAGACAGACTCATACCTCAGTCAGCTACTACCAAAACTCATTCTACCCTGCATCAATAGTAGTGTTGTAACGATAATCGGAAATAATCGATTAATCGTCGTTGAAGCCCAAAATCGGCGATAATCGATTATGAGTATGAACAAGAGGACCATGATGGTCCTTAATCGCTCACCTGAACTGTAATTGCATATTGAAACTTTAATGTTTCCATCACTTTTTGATTTCTCAGAGATATGAGTGCAGCCCACAAGCAGAAAATCCTGCACCAATATCACCCCACTTGCAGGAAAAACGGACAGACACACACACAGACCATGGACACACCTGACCATGACAATAGTCTACTGGCCAAACATGACCAGTGGAGCTAATACCACCAGCTATTCGTCCAACAAAGTCAAATCAGACATGTTGACCATTTGTACAGATGACAGATTTTTTGGAAATGGCTGGATGGAACTCGACCATGCTAGGATTTGAACAAACAGGAACAAGTCTTCCTAGATCAATAGACTTTCATTATCATTCAAGCTTTGGGAGCTTTGCTGGGTTAGCCCTTTGGTAAACAATTGCAAGACCTTATGTCCCTAATAGAAATAGTATGGGGAAAACATTAAGAGAAATGAAGAAATTGCTGATAATCACCAATTTCTGCTTTTCAATAAACATTTTCTATGCTACAACATTGTGTCTATTCTTTTTGTATAATGAATTGTTTGTCATCTGTTACTCCTTTAAGGTTAAGGTTTGACCAGTCTAAATTTCATCATTTTGGAAAGGATTAATAGCAAAGGCTTAGGAAAGGACTAAGGCAAAAGAAGAAAATGCTAATCATCATTATTTGCTTGTTTTGCCTATTTTTTTGTATTATATTGCATACAAATATAATCTTTATTAACATCTTTCTATCAGTTGCTTAGACTAGTCTACAAATGTGTATTTCAGAAAAGGGTTACACAACAGTATGCATTTGAGGAGAGTTGGATTTGAAAGACTACAAAGACATAATGACGATTTTACACATGAAACTTTAATTATTACATATCATTTAAATCACAAATGAATGTGGTTATTGAACTAAGAACGAATCTAAGATTCTAAGTCTATGAACTATAATATGTGTAATGATTAAACAGTGACATTGAAGTCAATATGTATTTTCACAACTGAAGATACTTTTTAGAATAAACTCATTGTACTTGTTCTAGTATGAAATGCAATTGAATTGCCAAAACAAGGATTGTGTGCTTTTTGCTTTGATATTTCTTTTATGATGTTGAAATATCATCTCTGTCTACATTACAATATAAATGGTCTAGCTTAAGGTGATAGTTATATATATATATATTCATAACAACATTGTTGCATACTGCTGTATGTGCATTTTACACAAATTGCCCCTGAATAGATCAGCTATCTTTAAGATTCACCTTGATCTGTCATTGGTGACAATTTTATTTGTCAGTGCAACAAGTCATCATAATAAGATGTGTGTAACCAGACCTCCCTTGTAGTTATTAAGTAGAACAGAGTAAGAAAGCAATCAGTCTTAGCACTGAAGAAACTGAATTTTGGACAAATAATCAAATGATTTAGAAAATAGCTTATTGATTGCAATGCCACATTTATTCATCAATATCTTACATTTGTGTTTAAATGTTTACTGTTCAATAATACATCTAGATCTTCTTTTCATATCAATTTAAGATAACTATTGTTTGTATTAAACATTACATAGCAAATCATGATGCTGGTTACCATTAATTGACTATAAACATAGATATTTCACATACAACATGAGTCAATACAATTACATACATCCTCAAATAAAAGCTCAATATTAATTTGATGAAGTCATACATTACACAAGTACAAAGCAGAAGTATGGCTTGGATCTGTCTATACTTTTGCATGTTAAAGTTGGTAAATATGAATGACATGATTCAAACATGATTAACATTTACAACAAGATATGCTTGTGAAACACGAATGGCCTCGAAATAGCAATTTTTCTAAAATGTTAAGTTTTCATGTAAAAGGGTTGATAAGGGTTAACGGATGACCCTGAGGCAGGTCGTATTGCATGGAAAAGATAGATATGATTGAAAGAAAATTACACAGCAAATTTGCGCTTTGTATGTCAAATACTTTGGAGAAAAAGCTAATGTTAGAAATTTGCACAGACATACGAACGGTCACAAGTAAAACAAAATGCCCCAGATCTTTCGATACAGGAGCATAGAAATAGGATTAATGTTATCAAGGAACCACACAATAAACAAGATGTGTTTGCAAAATACTAATGCCCCGAGAAGGCCAAAGTTAAGTTTTCGGACAGACATCCAGACAGATACCAGTAAAACAATGTGCCCCACGATCATTCTATATGGTGGCATAAAAATATGCAAAAACTATACATATATCGTAATTATGAAGTTTGCCATGCAGACTCCAGTATTTACTGGCTTAGGACAAGCCGTAAAGAACAAGATCAACCTACACATTGGCAAATTCTGCATTTAACATAAACATCTTGAGTTATTTATAGTATGAATCAGGATTTGGAAAAAGGTCCCCTAAAATATTTTAGAAAAACATGTTTCATAATCAGCTAATGGTCTAAAATACAGTCTCAAAGATCCATTTTTATAACTTAGAGTTGCTACATGTTATGAAAAGATTATCAAAGAACTATATGGATCAAAATGTGTGTATGTTGTTCTCAATAGTTACAAAGGACCTTTCCAGATCTTGGCATATATTTATACATTTTTCTAATTCCTAGTAAAGAAAGGTTTAGCCTTTAAACACACAGCATTAGAAAACATTGAGATAAAAAGAAGAAAAATGTTGATAACCAGCTTTTGCAGAATTCTTCACTATATTTTCTTTGCAAATATTTAGCCAACACATTTCTATTCACATCTAACCAGAACTTTCTTTTTCAGTAATAGATTACATATATGTACGACTGCATTCGTTTCAATAATTCCAGCCTGAATTTTTTTCAATGGCTTTTCAAACATCACTAAATATTGTCTTTTTGTGTATCTTGTAAGTTTTGGACAACATAGTGATAAGAAGAAACTTCTGGAAATCTCATTTTCTCTTTTTCCTCATTTTTTTCTAACATAGCATACACATTTTCAAATTAAGCAACATATATTTGGAATGTCTAGTTCTATAAATTTTTAACAATACAGCACTTCTAAAGTGTAAAATGTTAACACATTCCCACACAAGACCTGGCCCCGGTTTCTCGAAAAAACTTAAGTATATTCTCATGAGAACATGCTCAACTTCAAAAGGATACTCTCCAACATTGAGTGGTATTCGATTGAAGTTCATGTGGATTTCGTGCAATTTGAGCACGGTGCTCAGATTTGAGTATGAGAACGTACTTAAGTTTTTTTTTAGAAACCGGGGCCAAGTTTTGATATATCTAGCAGAGAATGTATTGGAGAGCAAAGACCAAAAAGGACATTCACATCTCCTTTTCTTTTAATGCTATCCTAACTGTGACATATCTTGATTTGCCTAGTTTTAATTTGGTCACTTGCAACTCCTTTGAAGCTGAACCATTCGGGAAAGGGTTGAAGCAAGTTTGTTCAATGAAGCATGTTCAAACATGATGCACGGAATAATGTGATACAGCAATTGCAGAAAAGTTTCAATAATTATGTTAATATAAGACTGATATGAAAATGATTTGAAGCAGAATGATATGAAAATGATTTGAAGCAGAATAGGTGGAAATATGTCAGGGATTAGATGGTTGCAGTAGATCTTTTAAAAATCAACTGTTAAAAGAATTATTGGTGATCAAGTAATATTTTACTTGGTCATCAATAATTTTTTTATTACCTGATTTTTAAATAATCTACAACATCTAGCATATTTCTGACATCTTTCCAACTACTCTGCCTCCAACCAAATTCAAATTAGTCACATATGAACAGAATCATTAATGATTTTCTGAATTTGTGTGCCACATGATCCCCCGCTGTGAAAGCGGATGGTGGCCACCCCTTCAAGCAGAACCACCTTATACCTAATCTAATTTTTGTACAAGAATGTATATTCATTCCTGTACAAAACAGAAACTAGGTATTCAGACATTAAGCGTGTGACCCTATTGAAGGAAGCTGTATACAACTGACAAATGGAGTTTTTGATTTAAGTTTGAAGATTACATAATACAAACATTTATTTGTATGGACATGTAAAAAAGTAGACCAGTTTGTGATCAGACCAATATGTTTCTACAGTCCCAGCTACACTGTCTTTGTAATTTGAAAACACAAGATCTAATGTTGATCCTTGGTCAGTAGTGGGTTCGTGTATCATTTGGTGGCAATGAAATGTTTCCAACATATACTGTTCAAGACTATTTCCTTTTTGAGACATGTCTGTATTAAAATCACCCATAATCACTAAAGGTGTCTGTGTGTCAACATGTTGAATTAGTTCTTTTTTCAATGTTGAAATGAATTTTCTATAGGATAAACCTGGAGACTTATAAAGGATCACAGCCTGAAATTCAAGTAATCTGTGAGATCCATATATGAGAGTAAACTCAAACTGTGTTGAACTAAAGTGATGCCATTTAGAAATAGTGATATCATCTCTAGCATACAATGCTAAACCATGAGGGGGTCTAACTGTCTGTGTAGTTTGATTCTGGTCATTTCTGATAAGATGGTAGCCAGCAATTGAATAGTCAGAACTGAGGTCTCTTTCAACAAATCTTGTTTCAGCAAAACCAATAATATGTGCTGACAAAATATTCTGCTCTACTGCTACATCTTTGAAGTGTTTGTGTAAAGACCTGCAGTTATTATACACTATTTTCAGACAGTTTTCAGAGCTAATTGTATCAAGTGGAGTGTAGCAGAGCTGTAGCCTTGCCTCTGAACATAATCTTTCTGTTTCCTGCACTACTCTTTCATCTAATGATAGAGCCTCTTCATTCAAGTTAACAATATAAAGGTTTTCAATAGACCTTACTCTGCTTAAAGCCACATAATGTATATGGGGATTTTTTCTGATCTTTCGCTGTGACAAATCTATGACAACTTTATTAAGGGTAGTTCCTTGAGCCCTATGAACAGTGCGACCAGCAGATGGCTGTAATGGGAATTGGATTCTTTGAATTGTATTGTGTCGCACTATAAATGTTCTCTCAATGTCAAATATTGGGGTCCATTTACTGTCAATTGTATTGTGATAAAACCCTCTACCTGAGTATTTCTTTCTTCTGTCTCTGCCAACTTGTTTATCATCAAACTGAACCCAAACTATGCTAGGCCTGTTCGTCTCTGCCTGCTTATATTCTACAAACTTAACAGTACAAGAGGCTCCATTTGTAAGTCCATCTTCTGTATCTATGTTAACTGTCAAGTCATATATCATACCAATAACAACAGTAAGTGAATAGTGCAAACCCATGGTACTAGATGCATCCTTCTGTAATTGATTTAAAATTCTCTCTTGTTTGTCCTGTGATATATTTGCAGCTAAGATGGAATCATGACAAAGAATTTCAACTTTTTGAGCACCGATATTACTAATCATTTTGTCATTGAATGATTGCATGAATGAATTTTCAGCAAATATATGAGGAGCATTCTGTGGATAGTTCTCTGAATTTGGATCTACCATACACTGTTTGATCTGTTCCTTATCATGCTCTGTCATTTTATTGTGCCTTAGTCTGTTCAATAGATCTGCAAATGCACTATCATCCTTCTGTCGCATAATCTCTGTCAACTCAAACATGGTGAAATGTTCTGTCCACAAATTTACAGCTAAAGATGCAGCATCACTAGTAAGGTCTTGAAATATCCAAGATCCAGCAACTGGTTTTAATTGAAACAGATCTCCTACTGCAATAATGCTCTTACCACCGAAAGGTAGTCTTGTGCCTGTTAACTCTTGAAGTCTCTGGTCAATAAACCTCAGCATTGTATTGCTTACCATTGATATTTCGTCAATTATCACAACAGACAGATTTCTATATTTCGACCTAAATGAGTTGAGTTTGTCACAAGTCAATGTCTGTTCTTTTTGCATGAATTTCTGACAGAATGCTGTTGATATGGTTGAACCATTGATGTTAAAAGCTGCTTTACCAGTGTATGCACACAGCAAAACCCTCTTCTCATCTGCATTTTGACCCTCGCTAAGATTAAGATACCTATACAAGGTTTGATACAATGCCTTGATTACAACACTTTTACCAACACCTGCTCCACCAGTAAGGAAAGCATAAAGGGGTGCATCTTTTGTTTTAATCCAATGAATAACATGGTTATAAAAATGCCTTTGCTTTGTGTTCAAACACCTCAGAAGTTCTCTATACTGGTCATCTGGCAATACATTTTCATTTACTTCAACTGAGGCTGTAGCCACACTGCTACCTAGTTCTATCCCTATGTCATACTCCCTTTGTTCAACAACTCTATCTGGATTGAAATACACAAATGTTTCAGATTCAGCTGAACTCTCCAAAGCTGTTTCTGCTTCAACTTGCTGTGTCCCTGAAGCTATTTCGTCAAATGCATCCAAATCATTTTCAGCAGCTTCTCTTGCCATCTCTAATTCCTCAATGTGATGTTCATACAAATTTGCTTTGTAATCAATCTGGCGTTTTTTAGTGTCATAGTGTTCTTTGTAGGTTTCAAAATTCATCATGAGATCTGTGTTTTCATTTCTCCATGGCAAAAACAGTAAGATTTTCTCACGAAAATGATTCTCCTCATCTGATTTGCGGTTAAACCTTACATAACGGATAACTTTGGCAGTTTTCCTCTTTCTTATCTTTATGCCATTTTTCAAAACAACAAGGGTTTTTGAGTCATTGAACAAATTATCAGAATTGATGTCATCATCGTCATTCACATCATCATTTGAAATTCTTTCATCATCTTTAGGATACACAACCTCTAACTGTGAAACATAATCAGCAAGGCACCAATTTTCAAGACATTTTGGTCTTTTTGCATATCGTTTAACCACATTATCGGCTACAATGTCTGTGGATGAATCAGGTAATTCATCTAATTCATGTTTTGCTTTCAGAAGCTGAATTCTGTCATTTGGCTGTGATGTATTGATGAAAACTACATCTCTAGTACCCTTGGATAGAGGCATCTGAAGTACTAGGTACACTGCTTCTTGAGCACTCACTTCAACACTATTTGAGAAAATGTTTCCTATATGGCGCACCTGTCTTTTAATGTCAAAATTGCCATTTCTTGCTTCTTTTGCTGCAGCATGCAATAAAGCACTCATTCCACGCTGTGATTTACTGATGTAGGATACAATGTACATGGCACAGGCATATGGGTCTAGTACAAACTGTATGTCAATATTTGCCTTCCAAGCACTTAAGACAGTTTCATTGTACAAATTAACACGTACATCTTTTGGTGCTCTTTTCAGAAATACCTTTGATGCTTTTAAAGAGCTCCTTATACATTTGATGTAATCATCTTCATTCAGTTCCACGACATCTGTTAAAAACTTTTCATAAGTCATGTCATAGCCTTCTTTTTCCACATTCATTTTCTTCTGAATTTTTTCATACATTTTCTTGTACTTCTCAGCATCTGATTCAAGTGGTTCAAGAATCATTGTTTTCTTCAACGGTGGTAATGGATATCCAAAGCGACATATTTTGTCTGCCTTTTTATGACATGTTCTGCTATGCTTATGAATTTGCAACTGGAGTAATTCTTGTATTTGTTCATTTTCAGTGCTACATTTCAAGTATGTATCAACAAACTCAACTATTTCGTCATTTGAGCTTTTTTTGTACTTTGGAGAATCTTCTACCCAAACAAGCATGTGTATGTGAGGTGAACCTCTTTGTTGAAATTCAACACGGTAAAAGTAATCAGTCACTTTGCCAACACAAGCATGAGAACTCTTTAGGACAATATTGATAAATTGTTGAACCCTATGATCGAAGTAACGGGAGCATGTTACAGGATCCTTTTGAACTAACCTGATTTTTTGTTCCCATGACAAATTCCTTATTTCATCTTCAGAATAGGTGAAACCCTGATTGAGACTTGACAACATATTTAGTAAGTCTGACCACCTTGTATCTGCAGATGATAATGACATGAACCATGTAGGCAAACCAAGTTGTCGAATCATTGCAAAAACATCTTTCTTCTTTGTTTCCAAGTATGCAGGAGAATTTCTTAGTTGTTTGAAAATATAATATCCTTCATCTTTACGTACTATGTTTTCCATATAGCTAGTATCTTTAGCCTGCCCTGCCGTCATTTTGTTTTCAAACTGACCTCTTCGCACAGCAAGATTCACTTTGTCATGCAGTTGCTTCATCTGAATCTTTTTTAGTTTGAAAAATATATTTGGTACACTGTTTGCTGCTCGCCTATCATTGCTTCTAAGTTCCCACTTGGCAATGTCACTATAATTTACTGGAACTAATCTTTCTTCATTTTGAGCTCTCCTTTGTCCACAATATATTGTTGGAAAACAGAGAAATTCTGAATCTGAATCTTGATATATACTTAAAGGTCTCTGACCTTCTCCAGGTGCAAAGGTAAATGTGTCTGCTCTATTTTCAAGATTTCCATCTTCAATGAGTGTATCTATGTTTCCAACATTCTCTTGCATGCTTTCTTCTGTATCTGAATCATAGGTGCCTTCATTTTCACCCTCATCATGTTTATAATTAGTTTTTGTCTCAATATCTGATGAATTATTAACAGATGAAAAGAATTCTTGGACAGTTTCCTCACATTCTCTTGTTACACGTGAAATCCATTCTTCATCAATTGTAACTGATGAATTTGCATACAAAGCACTGTTTTTCATTAACCAGTGTAATGCTACCAAAACACGTAATGGCCTCACATTCTCTGTAAATGCACAAGATTTGTTAGACAACCTTTTTTTCAGCTTAACTGCTACAGTTACATTTTCATCAAATGGTCTTGGAAGAGAATTTACAACTGGTTGAATATCTACGGGCACATTCACAACATTGCCTTTAACAGAGTACTGACGACCTCGTGGTAGTTCTCTAATTTGCATAAAAGGTATGCGTAAAGCAATCAGTCTTTCTTCCAGTGGATACAATTGTAAGACATCTGGTTTCTCAGGCCATCTCATACCATTTGCTTCAGATAATCTTGGAACCTTTCTATTCATTAGGTTTGTTTTACAAGTTATACATATCCATTCTAAGTTGTCTACTGACAAGGTACCACTTAAATATTTTGAATCAATCACATCTTTCATAGTAGCAATACTACTTACACTTTGTTTGAACCAAGTTTGCTTACAACAGGAGCAGATATATTGAGGTCCAACCTTAATGCTCTCATGAAATAATGCTATACATTCATCTATGTCACCCCCGTGTTTTTTTCTTTTAGCATATGAGCTTTCATTTTGTCTACATTCTGTTGACTTTCTTTTCAAGCATTTTCTGTCTCTATCATTCATTCTTTCTGCTTCTCTTAAACTATCTTTCGATCGAGCAACTTGTTTTGCAATTCTTTCCTTTTCTAAATTGTATGGATTTGAACGCAATTTCTTTTTTGATGCAGTTTCTTTCTGTTTAAAATCTGTACTACTTCTGGCTTTTTGTTTTGAAGTTGTTTGAATGTTTTTCTCCTTCTGTTTAAAAGCTGAACTACTTCTTGCTTTTTGTTTTGAAGTTGTTTGAATGTTTTTCTCTTTCTGTTTAAAAACTGAACTACTTCTCGCTTTTTGTTTTGAAGTTGTTTGAATGTTTTTCTCTTTCTGTTTAAAAACTGAACTACTTCTCGCTTTTTGTTTTGAAGTTGTTTGAATGTTTTTCTCCTTCTGTTTAAAAGCTGAACTACTTCTCGCTTTTTGTTTTGAAGTTGTTTGAATGTTTTTCTCCTTCTGTTTAAAAGCTGAACTACTTCTCGCTTTTTGTTTTGAAATTGTTTGGATGTTTTTCTCTCTCTGTTTAAAAGCTGAACTACTTCTCGCTTTTTGTTTTGAAATTGTTTGGATGTTTTTCTCTCTCTGTTTAAAATAAATATCACTTCTTGCTTTTCGCCTGTATGTAGCTTGACTATCTCTCTCTTTCTCTTTAAAATCCACACTGCTTCTTGCTTTCTGCTTTGATGTAGACTGAATTTGTTTTTCTTTCTTTTTGAAATCTATATTGCTTCTTGCTTTTTGTTTTGACGTAATCTGAATTTCTCTCTCTTTCTGTTTAAAGTCCATATCGCTTCTAGCTTTTCGCCTATATGTAGCCTGACTTTCCTTCTCTTTCTCTTTAAACAAAGCATCACAACGTTTACCTTGTCTATATTTCCTAAAATATTCCTTTCTGTCAATACCTCTATCTTTGACTGATTGCTTTTTCTGCTTTTGTGATTTCTCTGCTGATTTCATCATGGCTTTATTTCTTTGATCCTCAAAGTAATTCAATAACAAATTAGAATGAAGGTCATCTCTGTCATGTGAGCATGTAAATGCCAGCGGCAAAATTTCATATGGAGAAGATAATTCAATCCTCATGCTCTCATACATAGCATATAAAAAGGTCACCATTTCATTAAGAGTAGCGAAACCAACCAGTAATGATTTACCATCTGGATCACACATTCCATCATTTCCATGTGAGTGTGAATCGAAAAGCCAAAATGTGTCATCTTTAACAAACACTGCAGAGCAAATAGCACCTATCATCACTAAAACATACTGCACATTTAGAAAAGCAGTTTGTAAGGATTTGTGCAAAGATGGAAATGCAGGATCATCAAGCTGGTCTACAGCATTACCTGATATGATAGCCTCCTTTTGAACAAGTACTTGCCTTGATAATATCTCAGCTTTATCCGGTATTTCATCAAGAGAAAGATGTCTGTGCTTAAATTTGCCTTGCTGCTTCAAAGTTTGCGAAACATTCTGATACAACTGATCACCAACTGTTAGAACTTCATCTATGTTTGCTGTCAGATTTGAATAATGTGCATATATCAAAGCACACAATGCGTTCATTGTACACTGGCTGCCTCTTGAATACACAGAAAACCTTCTGTTATTTTGACTGTATGAGCCTAGTTGTAATGTGGTACAGTTGAATGGATTATTTGCATTAAGTTTGTATACACTTGCAAAACATAATTTCTGATCCGGGTAAGATTTGGATGTCTCAGACAATGAAGATGTATTTCTTTCTGCTTTTATATGCTCAGACTCAGTATCATTTGATTTATCATCAAGCGGTATTCTATATGCAATATCATCAGTCGATTCAATAATCACTTCCTTTTGTAAGTCATCAAGTAAATCATTTAGCAAATCTCCAAGCAAACTATCTGGCAATTCATATAAGTTCTCAATGACAGACGGCACGATGGCTTTATAGAGGTGGGAACTTTCCTCCGTCTGTTGCTTGGTTCCCATGACAGATGACCCACTTATGGATGGACCACAAGTGGGCTCAGAGAGGCAGGAATCGACCCCCATCTGTTGACTAGTTCCCTGAACAGATGGCCCGACTGCCGAAGCAGCCATATCAGGCACAGACCATATGAGACCTGTAGGGTCATCTCGACCCTCATCTGCTTTCCTGGATCCAACACCAGGGCCGGAACCAGCACCATGACCATCAACCTCAGCATAACCATCACTTTGACCATCTCTCGCAGTATGTCTGGACCTCATCAGGGACCGTATTGCAGCATTCCTCTGAGAAACAGACTTCCGCTTTAACCTTGGCATTCCTGAAATAGAAAAAGTAAAGAAAATAACCCCCACCCTTGCCAATTATAACCATTTTCCCAAAGATACAAGTTTTTGTGAACTGTACAGACAGGTATGAAAACAGAGGGAGAGAGAAGAAATACAAATAAAATGATTTTCTTCTTTTGCCCAACTGTTTTCAAGGCAAATTCATTAAGTTGCTTTCAAGTCCTTTAAAATGTGACAAGCCTAAATTTGGTAATTTGGGAAAGATGATTTATAACTTGGTGAATAGCAAATCTACTTAAGAATTTCAGGTTAAATTGTACTAATAGCTTAAGACAGACAGAAAGAAAGGAACAGACAGAGCAACAATGTTATGATATATCCCAGATCTTTTGATACAGGGACATACAAACAAAACTGTTTTTTTACTAATAGGTATGGCATAATTGCATGTATTTACTTTTATTCTTTAACCCCAATATGCAGCAAAGTTTTTGCCCTTCCTTCACAACAAAATTCAAAATAGATCCAAAAGCAAATATGATGAAGACAGGAAAATTTGTTATACAATATTTTCACAGAGAAGCGCATTTACACAAAAAATAAATTGAATTACTGAATACAGAAGAGGTACTATATGCCAAGTTTTGAACTTATGGTAAGACCTGGATAATGCACTTTCGGTATAATCGTTATATTTCGACTTATTCCGTGACATCCTTAAGTCCGAGCATTTATAAAGTACCGTTAGATGCAATATCGCCTGTTTTTGTAAAAACCAAAATAATTGAGCCTGCTCAGATATCTGGGGAATATTCTTAACAGTTTCAGTGAAAATGTTTCTAAATTGAATGAAGATTAGGCAATAAAACCCAACAGAAGTTAAAAATTTCAAATTTGAGAACAATGAAAATTACTTCCCTTGAGATAGTCTATTCGCGACATACATATTTCATTGCATAACTGTCCACCTAGCCCATTACCCAAGTCTTACCTTAATCCAGTTGATTGATTTATTGGGGTTTAAAGCCGTTTTCAACTGCTATGGTTATCTAAATCGAACCGAAACTTAAAAAATACTAAAAGGACAGACCAACAGGGCAAAAACATGCTCATATTACAGCCTTTGAGGCACAATAAAGGCAGAAAATTAATAAAATTCAGCATGGAAAACATTGAGGAAATATAAAATAATGTTGGTAGTCAGCATTTTCACTAGTCCTTCAAAGTTTTCTGAAATTTTCCCTTCCAGGATCAACGCATCCTGTGCTTATTCTCCTGTTAAGTGCACATTTGACCCTATCCCGAAAGACAAAAATTCAGACTGTTCCAATTCAAAAGCTACTACAAGGGAAAAATGGATGTTGCCAAAAATTGGATTTGTATGCAATATGACACAGAAAAATATTAAGACCAATGATGATAATGCTTATCAGTATTTTCTTATTTTGCCTGAATCTTTTCCTAAGCCTTTACTATAAGGGACATCAAAAGCAGCTTTGATTTGGGAAAGGTTAACTGACCATAAATATGGTAAGTCTCAAGTTTTGCTGTTTGGTATGTATTACAACACTCACTGAATCAATTGGACAAGACTGTAGGCTTTCCTCTAGCAAATGTTTCTCTTCACACACTCGAGTCCCAAATCAGAATCTCAGTCTCCTTCAACACTTTATCAGTCTGTCACTATATCCAATGTATTTGCTGTAGTCTATCTATCTACACTATCACTGCATTGGATGATTGTTTATACACACCAGTACACTTACTGGTATCAAAATAAATCACAATATATAACTATAGTCTTGTTTCACTGTTTTATCAAAGTTCAATGAAGAATTTCTTTCCTATAGAAAAACAAGAAAAGAAAGATACATTTTGTGCAAACTGTAATCCATCAAACATAAAAGGACATTCTGAGAACAAATGAAAGCTTACTTAATGAACCCTTTTCCAAACCACAAAAATTGGACGGTCCAAATTTGAAAATAGGTGACAAAATAAGCATAACTATGTATACAGAACTTGGAAAATATTGAAAAATATTGAAGCGAAATGAGCAAAGGCTTTATATCAGCAATGTTTTCCAAGCCTTTTCTAGTATGGATGTCAAAACTAGGTCTTGTTTGGAAAAGAGCTAAATGAGAGCAATGAACTGGGTGTGCATATATCTATACTCAGTTTTTGATGTGAAATTTATTTGATGGGATTTCAGGTACAAAAGTTAAATGTAATAGTAAACCTTAAGAGAAATTCTCAGAAATTCCTTTTCTGTGTGACAGATCACATTAAATATTTGTCTATCAATAAGAATGATTCAACATAGTATAAATCAACAAGGCGGTTCTCAAAATTAAAAGCCCTTCCAATCATTGGTGATAGTGAATCTCAATTTTAGATATACAAATGTTACATTTTCTGAATTTGTACACAGGTCTACAATATATAATACACAAACATTTCCTCCTTTGGTCACAGGGTTTCCTGTTAAATTGAACTTAAGTTTAAACTTTGGTATTTATCTTTTTACAGCATGAATTTGAAGTTCAAAGAAGTCTGCAATTATGTAACTTGACAAAAGATTATAGTTTTATAGCTAATGTATATTAGACAATCACCAACGGCACCTTCGGTAAATACCAAATACCTGGTACTGGGTTGACGTCTGTGGGTACTAAAAGAAACAGCTTAATTCAAAACTTTAATACTTTCTGCCCTAATGCAAGTAAATGCTTTTACAGAAAACTACATATTCCATAGTTAAAACAAAAGATCCTATTACAAAGCAAAAATATTGGTGGAAGAATTGGCGAAAGCTTTTGTTAATGGCAATTAAAACCATGGTAGTTCGGAAATGGTTTGAAAGTTAACTAATTTGCTTGCACATTTAACACTTTCCTTGACAAAAATAAATTTGACTGCTCCTATTTAAAAAGTCCTGCAGACAACAAAACCATGGTTCATTAGTGTAAATTTATGCAGGATAGCGCACAGAAAATATTAAGGCAAAGAGAGAAAATGCTAGTTATCAGCATTTTTTGTTTTGTCACAATGTTTCCACATGCTTTTTTTATTGGAGATGTCAAAACCAGGTTTGTTTAGGAAAGAGTTAACATAGGATAGTTTCTTTTCACTCCTGTGATGTTGATTCAAACTGAACATAAGCTCTGTTTGTATTGATGAATCCATTGCTAGGTGATCAAATCTGTGCCTGAAAAATAAAACATATCTTATTAGAACATTCCCAAACGACATTACTTAAACCTGTCAAAATTCAAAGGTGTTGCAGGCGACAAAATCAATCTGACAGTCACTTTGATGGGTTGGAAAACATTGAAGAAAAGCCAGAAAATGCTTCTTATCAATATTTTCTTCCTTTTCTTAAAATATTCAAGCAAAGACAAAATGCTGATAATCAGCATTTTCTTCTTTTGTGTCAATGTTTTTCCCAAACATTTTCTGATAGGACCGTCAAAAACAGGTCTTGATTGGGAAAGGGTTGAATATTTTTTCAGACTTTAACGCTGGGCAGCATCAAAAGGCGTTATTGTTTGTGATGCCAAGGTTATCTTATTTGAAATTTACTCATTCACAAACAATTCCCTATCTGTGTCTTCTTAAATCTAGACCAAGTCTATACTCCATTTGTGTCCATTGTACTGTACCAACTTCAGCCAATGCCAACAATTTCCGCATTATGAAGGTGAAATTCAATGTGAAAGTAAACACACATAATATAAATGACATCATCAATACAAGGCAGACATCTTGAATATGTTACATCAATTTTATAATAAACAAAGTTAAAAGCGGCAACTTTGTCAAATTCAAGGGCACATAACCCTTGATTTGAGATTTCCATCCAACTGAAAATCACATTCATCTCAGATCTTACCGCTACAAACATTGTGTCAAGGTTTTGTCTTGATTTACCAATATTTGTGGCTGTTAGAATGAAAAGTCAAAACTGAAAATTGCATTTATCTTAGATCTTCCTGTAACAAACATTGTGTTCAGGTCTTGTTTTCATTGGGCCATATTTGTGATTACTAGAGTGAAACAAAGTCGAAAATGGCAATTTTGTTCAATTCAAGGGCAGGTAACTCAAAAAGGTATTGTCCAATTATGCTGAAAATTTAAGTCATTCAAGATATTATAGTCACCAACATCAAATTGAAACTAAATCTTATTCAAGATCCTATGGTCCAAAGCAGTGTGTCTAAGTTTTGTCAATAATTGTAAATGCTAGAGCGTAAAATAGTCTAAATCGGCAATTTTGTCAAATTCAAGGGCACATAACTCAGGACATTCTACTTCAATCAGACTGTAAATGGAACTCATCCAAGATCTTATG
>OY804593.1:79885839-80071329 GCA_963680895.1 Fragum sueziense | reverse complement strand
TTTTTGAAGAATTTCTTTATATTTTTTTATTTTTGAAGTCTGATAAGCCCTAACCTGCCACACTCAAATTTTTTAACAAATCAAAAATTCACAAAACAATATTATTGTTAAAAAGAGTACACTCAAGCAACATCCCTGGTTCAAATTGGCCCAACAGTTGATTTTTAAAGAATTTTCTTGTCATTTCTCCTGGTGGAATAAACATCCTGCCATGCCCACATTTTCAACGAATCACAAATTTGTAAAAAAAAAATTAACAAGAGCTTCGCAAAGCGGCGCATATACGCCCGAGAGGGGCTTGTCAGTAAAATTGGCAATTTTTTCGAATCAAGGGCGCGTGTATTAGGGAGGGCGCGTCTATAATGTGAAATACGGTAACTCAATAAGCATTTTGTTCTCTTGGTTTAAATTGGCCCCATGGTTGATTTTTGAAGAATTTCTTTATATCTTTTTTATTTTTGAAGTCTGATAAGCCCTAACCTGCCACACTCAAATTTTTTAACAAATCAAAAATTCACAAACAATATTATTGTTAACAAGTATCTGGTGTTGTATGCAACACATAAAGTCCCCTACCGGCTTCACATTGACTCAATATGGTAATCAATAATAGATTAAGTTGCAGGATCCATTTTTTGCCATATTTTCACTATTTCCGTTACCATAGCAACCGCACTTTTCGTCAAAGAACAAAGATAAAATGATGTGCATAATCTACACATTGCCATCTAGTCATATACGAAGTCTCATCAAATTAGCTTGCTTACTTATTAACTTATCGCAGGATCCAATATTTTTTGCCATATTTTCACTATTTCCGTAACCATAGCAACAACAATTTTAGTCTAAAAACAAAAATAAAATGATGTGCATAATCTACACATTGCCATATAGTCATATACCAAGTCTCATCAAACTAGCTTGCTTAGTTATTATCTTATCGCAGGATCCCATTTTTGGCCATATTTTCACTATTTCTGTAACCATAGCAACCTCAATTTAAGTCGAAAAACAAAAATAAAATGATGTGCATAATCTACACATTGCCATCTAGTCATATACCAACTTTCATCAAAAACGCTTGCTTAGTTATTAAGTTATCGCGGGATCCAGATTTGAGCGGACAGACGGACGGACGGACAGACTGACGGACAGACGGACGGACGGACGGACGGACAGACTGACGGACGGACGGACAGACGGAGGGCAAACCTATAGTCCCCTCCGGTGTGAACACCGGTAGGGGACTAAAAAGAGTAACTCAAGCAACATCCCTGGTTCAAATTGGCCCAACAGTTGATTTTTAAAGAATTTTCTTGTCATTTCTCCTGGTGGAATAAACATCCTGCCATGCCCACATTTTCAACGAATCACAAATTTGTACAAAAAAAATTAACAAGAGCTTCGCAAAGCGGCGCATATACGCCCGAGAGGGGCTTGTCAGTAAAATTGGCAATTTTTTCGAATCAAGGGCAGATAATTCAAACATGAAAAGTTATCAAAGTTTTGTTTGCACAACAAGACACCAAAGAGATTCATTGTGGCTACTTTAATTAAATTCTGGTTGAAACTGTAGGAGTTGTGCACAGGAGAAAATGGGCATTTTTCTTAAATTCAAGGGCAGATAATTCAAGAACGAAAACAGTTATCTAAATTCCGTAAGTGGTATGCACAACTAGAAACCATGGAGATTCATTGTGGCAAGTTTGATCAAATTCCGATCAAAACTGTAGGAGGACTTGCGCACACAAGAAAATGGGCATTTTTTTAAAATTCAAGGGCAGATAATTCAGGAACGAAAAGAGTTATTTGAATTCCGTAAGCGGTGTGCACAACTAGACACCATGGAGATTCATTGTGGCAAGTTTGATCGAATTCCGATCAAAACTGTAGGAGAAGTTGCGCACACAAGAAATTGCTAACGGACGGACGGACAGAGGACAGACAGACGAGCGGGGCCATAACATAATACGACCCTTCGGGCGTATAATAATAATACGACCCTTTGGGCGTATAATAAAAAGGGGTACCCAAGGAACATTCCTGGATAATTTGATATAATTTGTCCAACATTTAAGGAGAAAAAAAATTTCAAGGATTTGTTTAATAACTTCTCCAAGTCTGATAAGCCCCACCCTGCCACACCTACATTTTTTGACAAATCAAAAAATTCATGCACACACATTGAAAACAGTCACTCAAGAAACAGATCTGCCAGGTTTGGTTTAAATTTGACCAATGGTAGATTTTTAAAGAATTTTTTCATAATTTCTTTAAGTCTGATAAGCTCCGCCCTGCCACACCCACATTTTTTGACGAATCAAAAATTTGAAAACAAATTTTGAAAAGGGTCATTAAAGTAACATTTCTGCCAAGTTTGGTAAAAATTGATCCATTGGTTAAGGAGAAGATTTTTTAAGAATTACTTAACGATTTCTCTAAGTCTGATAAGCCTCACCCTGCCACGCCCTCATTTTTTTATGAATTAAAAATTCATCATCAGGCAGTGAAGACAGTCACTCAAGGAACATTCTAGCCAAGATTGGTACAAATTGGATCAACATTTGATTTTTAAAGAATTATTTAACAATTTCTCTAAGTCTGATAAGCCCCGCCCTGCCACGCCCTAATTTTTTGACAAAGCTCTAATTTTTTGACAAATCAAAAATTTGAAAACAAGTTTTGAAAAGGGTTACCCAAGGAACATTTCTGCCAATTATGGTAACAAGAGGGCCAAGATGGCCCTGTATCGCTCCACTGGCTTTTAGACATTTAGACTACAAACTTCTTCAAGGAATACAATAGAGGTCTATTCAAAGAAGATTCATGCTACACCAGAATGAAATCCAATAAGTGATTAAGGAGCAGAAATGTTTTTAAAATTTCCTTAAAATTACACTGTTTCATATAGCGAAAAAAAAAGCCTAGCCCCCAACGGCCAAGCTTTTCATCCAATCATGAAGGAATTTGGAACAGATTCATGCAAGGAAGATTCCTGTGAAGTTTGGTTGATATTGGTCCTGTATTTTGGAGAAGAAGATTGTTTAACAATTTTTTCGAAAATTCAATTTAATTAAATTTATTAAAATTTAAATTCTACACGGAAATTATTTTTTTAAGGAATTTAGAGGAGATAAATGCAAGGAAGATTCGTGTGAAGTTTGATCCAGTAGTTTTGGAGAAGAAGAATTTTTAAAGATTTTTCGAAAATTTAAATCAATTAAAATTAATTAAAATTCAAGTTCTGCGCAGATTTTATTCTTTTGAAGGAATTAAGAAGAGATTAATGCAAGGAACATTTCTGTAAAGTTTGGTTGAAATTGGTCCAGTAGTTTTGGAGAAGAAGAATTTTTTAAAGATTTTTCGAAAATTTAAATCAATTAAAATTAATAAAAATTCAAGTTCTGCGCAGATTTTATTCTTTTGAAGGAATTTGGTAGAGATTTATGCAAGGAAGATTTCTGTAAAGTTTCGTTGAAATTGGTCCAGTAGTATTGGAGAAGAAGAATTTTTAAAGATTTTTCGAAAATTTAATTCAATTAAATTAATTAAAATTCAAGTTCTGCACGGAATTTATTTTTTTGAAGGAATTTGGTAGAGGTTCATGCAAGGAAAATTCCTGTGAAGTTTGGTTGAAATTGGTCCAGTAGTTTTGGAGAAGAAGAATTTTTAACGAATTTTCGAAAATTTGATTTAATTTATTTAATAAAAATTCAAGTTCTGCACGGAATTAATTTTTTTGAAGGAATTTGGAAGAGGTTCATGCAAAGAAGATTCCTGTGAAGTTTGGTTGAAATTGGTCCGATAGTTATGGAGAAGAAGATGTTTAAAGAAAAAGTTTACGCATGGACGCACGGACGACGGACACAGGGCCATGACATAAGCCCCGCTGGCCTTCGGCCAGTGGAGCTAAAAATTGACTCAATGGTTAAGGAGGAGAAGATTTTTGAAGAATTATTTAACAATTTCTCTAAGTCTGATAAGCCCCGCCCTGCCACGCCCACATTTTTTGACGAATCAAAAATTTGAAAACAAGTTTTAAAAAGGGTCACCCAAGGAACATTTCTGCCAACTTTGGTAAAAATTGAATCTATGGTTAAGGAGGAGAAGATTTTTGAAGAATTATTTAACAGTTTCTCTAAGTCTGATAAGCCCCGCCCTGCCACGCCCACATTTTTTGACGAATCAAAAATTTGAAAACAAGTTTTGAAAAGGGTCGCCCAAGGAACATTTCTGCCAACTTTGGCAAAAATTGACTCTATGGTTAGGGAGAAGAAGATTTTTGAAGAATTATTTTACAATTTCTCTAAGTCTGATAAGGGTCACCAAAGGAACATTTCTGCCAACTTTGGTAAGAATTAGCCCAGTGGTTAAGGAGGAGAAGATTTTTGAAGAATTATTTAACAATTTCTCCAAGTCTGATAAGCCCCGCCCTGCCACGCCCACATTTTTTGACGAATCAAAAATTTAAAAACAAGTTTTGAAAAGGGTCACCTAGGGAACATGCCTGCCAAGTTTGGTAAGAATTGACCCATTGGTTAAGGAGGAGAAGATTTTTGAAGAATTATTTAACAATTTGTCTAAGTCTGATAAGCCCCGCCCTGCCACGCCCACATTTTTTGACGAATCAAAAATTTGAAAACAAGTTTTGAAAAGGGTCACCAAGGGAACATGCCTGCTAAGTTTGGTAAGAATTGGCCCAGTGGTTAAGGAGGAGAAGATGTTTAAAGAAATTGTTGACGACTTCCGACGCACAACGCACGCCGGACACAGGGTGATCACAAAAGCTCACCTTGAGCATGTTGCTCAGGTGAGCTAAAAACGGCAATTTTGTCAAATTCAAGGGCACATAAATCTTGACTTTCTGATCAGATCAGACTGAAAATCAAACTAATCCCAGATCTTATGGTCCAAAACATTGTGTCCAAGTTTTGTCTTCATTGATTAATAATTGTAGAGTCTAGAGTATAAATCTATATCTCAATATATAGTTACAGTATGCCTCTATGGATCTGTTTCCGCTCTGCTACCATTTGTTAACGCTTAATAATGGACACTAACGCTGTAAATATCTTAGACTCTTTTTATATTGACTTTATTTCATCATGTTTGAAACCTCCCAGAGGGAGAGCTCTATCAAACCAGATAACTCTACTTATACTAAAGAAAAGTAGTGTCAAGATTTACTTCCCTTAGATTAACACAAGGTTGAAAACAGCCAAAAATGGCAATTTTGCCCAATTCAAGGGCACATAACTCTCATATTTCTGGTCAGATCAGACTGAAAATTGAACCCATCCGATATCTTATGGTCTCCAACATTATGTCCAAGTTTTGTCTTGATTGATCAATAATTGCAGATGCTAGAGTGTAAACAAACTTAAAAACAGCATTTTTTGACATTCAAGGGCAGATAACTCCGCACTTTCTGGTCCGATCAGGCCCATAATCGAACTTGTCCGAGAACTTATGATCCTACTTGTTTTGGCCAAATTTGATCAAGATTGCCCAACTTTTGTGGATGCTACAGTGTAAACACCCCAAATGTTGACGGACGGACGGACGGACGCCGGACAAAAAGTGACCACAATAACTCACCTCGAGCACTTTGTGCTCAGGTGAGCTAAAAAAAGTGGTAGAGTAACTGTTCTTGAACATGACACTTCTCCTCAATGAGATCTATAAGTGTACAAAGTTTGAAGTTGCTAGCACTTATGGTTAGGAGATATGTTCCGGACAAGAATGTAAGGGTAAAAAACAATAAAGGGCAATAACTCAAAAAGTGGGCATGACAGAGTTACAGTTCTTGAACATGACACTTGTCCTCAATGAGAAATATAAGTGTACAAAGTTTGAAGTTGCTAGCACATAATTATGGTTTAGAAGATATGGCACAGACAAAAGTGTGATGGTCAGACGGCAGGACAGACGGAATTGAGCAAACCTATAGTCCCCCAACTGGTAACCAGTGGGGGACTAACAAGAAAATAATTGAACCTATTTACACATTATGATCAGATAAACCAAAGTATACCTGTCCCATCCCAGTCTCTCTATATCTGATATCAACTGACTGTAGAATCTGGATGAGCCAACATGTCTGATCTCTGCCTGTGCAATCTGTCTCTCCTGTAATATAAAACATAGTGAACAAGATCAGACAAACCTGTCTCATCCCAGTCTCTCTATATCAACTGACTGTAGAATCTAGATGAACCAACATGTATGATCTCAGTCTGTACAATCTGTCTCTCCTGTAATACAAAACATAGTGACCAAGATCAGACAAACCTGTCTCATCCCAGTCTCTCTATATCAACTGACTGTAGAATCTAGATGAACCAACATGTCTGATCTCAGTCTGTACAATCTGTCTCTCCTGCAATACAAAACATAGTGACCAAGATAAGACAAACCTGTCTCATCCCAGTCTCTCTATATCAACTGACTGTAGAATCTAGATGAACCAACATGTCTGATCTCTGTTTGTACAATCTGTCTCTCCTGTAATACAAAACATAGTGACCAAGATCAGACAAACCTGTCTCATCCCAGTCTCTCTATATCAACTGACTGTAGAATCTAGATGAACCAACATGTCTGATCTCAGTCTGTACAATCTGTCTCTCCTGTAATACAAAACATAGTGACCAAGATAAGACAAACCTGTCTCATCCCAGTCTCTCTATATCAACTGACTGTAGAATCTAGATGAACCAACATGTCTGATCTCTGTCTGTACAATCTGTCTCTCCTGTAATACAAAACATAGTGACAAAGATCAGACAAACCTGTCTCATCCCAGTCTCTCTATATCAACTGACTGTAGAATCTAGATGAACCAACATGTTTGATCTCAGTCTGTACAATCTGTCTCTCCTGTAATAGATAACAAATCTCTAGGAATTAACACTGACCTGAATTGAAAAGCTTGCAGAAAACAAAATTAACCCATTACCAGATATCAAAATTGTACACTGGCCCAAATTCAAAGATGTTGCAGATGTCTATTTCAAGTAAATTTCACATTTTTGTCTTTCTGGATAGAAAACATTTTGGAAAATGAAGAAATAGCTTATCACAAGCAGTCTATAATTTTGCCTTCATTTTTCCAATCAATTTTCTATTTAAGATGTCAAAACCAGGGCTCATTTTTGAAAGGGAAATCAGCAAGAAATCCAAACTACTTTATATCAAAGGTTGAAAACAAGGACAGCCAAAAATTAAAAACATTTTTTCTTTTGTTTAACCAAATTTCACAACCTAAGGAAAAAAACGAGACTAATTTTAGACATGCCATTCATCTTAGATTTGTGGTATTCCAAAGAATTGCTCAATTTAGGTGAAAAATATTAGGTAGAAAATGTATATTTTTATTTTGTCTTTCCATGAATAGCTAAACTGTAGTTTCTCTTTCTAATCCTCAGAAGATCTTTGGAATTTGATTCTTTCTTTTACATTAACCCATTTCCACACAATGACTCCTTTTGACTTTCCCACAAGATAGTGGCTTTGGAAAACATCGTGGAAAATGAAGAAATTGCTTGTCACAAGCAATTCTTCATTTCCCACAGTGTTTTCTACTTAAAAAGACAAAAAAATGTAAAATTTTATTCACTTGAAATTGTCGTTTGCATCATCTTTGAATTTGGAACAATCCAAATTTTTTCAGCCTGGTAATGGGTTAAGGCAGCAGCTTTCAAGTAGGAACAGTCTAAATTTTTGCCAGTTTGGGAAATTATTCACCCTTTTCCAAACAAGACCTGGTTTTGCTTAACCCTTTCCCAAACAAGACCTGGTTTTGACGTCTCTGATAGTAAATGTTTGGGAAAACATTGAAACAAAAGAAGAAACTGCTGATGACCAGCAGTTTCGCCTTTTGTATCAATATTTTCTATGCCACATTTTGCACAAATTCTGCCTTTGATAACTTCCATCTTGTCATTTGCAGCAGTTTTTGAAGTGGATCAGTCTGAAATTTTGCTGTTTGGGAAAGGGTTAAGAAATCATTGAGGCAAAAGATGAAAATGCTAATAATCAGCATTTTCCCTTTTGCCTAAATATTTCCCTATCTTTATCAACAACAATTTTGTTGTATGCAACAGCTTTCGAATTGGACAAGTCTAAAATTTCATTGTTTCCGAAATGATTGAAATTAAGCCTCTCTTACAACCTGTCATGCGCCTTTATAAATCATGCATCTACGGAGATTTTTAAAACATTATGATTTATAAAGACGCACGACGGGTTGTAAGAGAGGCTAAAGAATTGTCCAGTCAATTCTTTGCTGCGGGCAGTCTGCGTCGTGGTTGCTTGCACCAAAATCGTATGTTGCATGTGCGTGCATCGCAGGACTATACCTACATTTTAGACGCAGCCCGCACCTAAGAGCATGTACGATTGGTTGTAAGAGAGGCTTTAGCAGTGCTTTTCAGGAAAATACCAACTATAAATACTAGAAAGTATGCATATGAATCAGACAGTACTTTTTGTTTCAGTGTCTTTTATCTGTGTCTTCTTCACTGCAAAGATTGCATCTACAAAATGCAATACCGTAGTCAATCTAATAAGCAACTGTATTCTGATAAATGCCCATCCTATGCCTTTTTAAAACACCAATTCAGCAAAGTTGATTGAAACGCTTATCCCATATTTAGAATATTTTCTTTATGTCAGTACTACATATCAGTTTCAAAAAAAGAAAGATATATTTCTTATTTCTAGAAGACAATATGTTTACAATGAAGATATTTTTATCCAAAATTGTATTTCTATGTTCTTTAACCCTTTCCCAAACAACAAAATTCAAATGTGTTCCAACACAAAAGCTGTTGTAGACAACAAAATTGATCTTAAAAAACGAGGAATTTGTGTACTATATAGCACAGAAAAATATTGAGACAAAAGGAGAAAATGCTGATCATCAGCATTTTCTTCTTTCGTTTCAATGTCTTCCCAAACCTATTTTCTTAAAGGCGTCAAAACCAGGTCTTGTTTGGGAAAGGGTTAAACAATACTTTGCCAAATTTGACTTGCTTAACCCATTACTAGACAGTAAAATTTATATTTATTCAGATTTATTTAAAATTCAAAGATGTTAATTCAATTAAAGTCAATTGAAGTTTACATTTTTTGGTCTTTTTGGACAGAATACATTGTGAGAAATGAAGAAATAGCTTGTTGCAAGCAATTTCTTCATATTCCAAAATGTCTTCTGAAGTATTCATCTTGTGGCGCCTTAAAAAGCGTCAATGTGAGGCAATGGGTTAATCGCTAGTTCATTAATTAACACTTGTTTAAAATTTTCAACTATCAAACTACCATACCTCTAATAATCACATACCCAGACATTTCCAATAGAAGAAATACGGTACCAGGGTATTTTGGACTACAAATTTAAGGATCCTATGATTATTCATACTTTTTGTTTCATGTACTGTTAAATACCCTGGCATAGATATCTAGGCTACATATCATTACTTTTCTTAAAAAACATTAAACAGAAATGAAGTTACAAGATTTTCAAAGAAAAGCAATGGTAACCGAATTTCTGAAACTAGTTAAGTTGCTATGTTGCTATTGCAAGCTCTGCAAATTTCATCAGCAGAAAAAAGATTCATTTGCCTTGCAAACATTTTTAAAAATCAAAGTACTGAAAGTACTGTTGGGAAGCAAATTTGCTGATTTATGTCTAAAGGCCTTTCTAGTTGTTAGCAATATGAATTACACGGAGTTGGATAAAAGTAATTAATTGAATTTGATTCTTTAGGAAGCTACAAAATACAAATTATGAAAGGATAATGTCTGTTCCATATCAGCAAAATATACTGATCAAAAGAGAAAACTTAACGCTGCAAGATTTCTTGTTTCTGAAAAAGTATCGAACTAAAAGCCTGATTTTATTTTACAATATTTCCATGGCATTCGGCAATCGTTTTGTCGAAGTTTCATTGCCTTGTCTCCTTTAATGTCAGAGTTACGACCCTTAATGCATTTACAGTTAATTTCATCTAATGCCACATACGCGCGATAAACGATTCATTATTTTTACGGAATTGGTCATACCCGGGTTGCCAAAAAAACCCACAAAACATCTCTCTTATCACTTGTAGCAAGCTCTAAAATAAAGGTCTAATCTGTCAATTTTGTGAATTACCCCCCTTTGACATAAACAAATAGGGAATTTAAAATGCTTGATATTCATAAATTGCACACCTGAAAAACGGACCCCTGTCACAAAGGGTCCGTTGTTCATCCCCATAATTAAGATCAACAAAACGTTTAGTGTTTGGCACAACCAAGTCAATGAACGATGCGAAACACATTCATTTGATTTCTTTACTTGTTGAATTTAGAAGAAATATGACAAGCAATGTATGTGTAAAGTTTTCACTTTTGTTCAGTATACTATGGTAGGTTCTATAAAGTTTCTATGGAAAATCCAATTGCCGAAAACATAGTGCTGTTTTAATTCATTTCGGGCACTAATTTTCAATAAAATGTTATAAAATGATGTAGAAAGCAAGAAATTGGAAGGCATGCGGTCTTGGGTCCTCTCCAAACAGGGACTGGGAGAGCAGAGCCTCCTATCCGGGGGCCGAATTCTCCCAGCCGAAATAAGGCATAAGGCATTCTAGCACTCTATATGTTCTCCTATACCCAATGTCATGTTCTGAAGTAGGTTTTCTTGTATAATAGACTAGTGCGACAGGTCACGGTTCATAAATCTATTTGATGTATGACGTGAACTTTTGCAAAATTCGGTACAATGGACAAGTTTCCACTAAGACCCGCCCCCCCCCCCACCCCCCACCCCCCACCCCCCCCCCCCCCCACACACACACACAACAGCCTCCGGAAGTCGTCCTTACAGGCAAAAGGCGAAATTATTAAACTGGGAACGGTTGACTGTAAATCAAATAAAATAACCATCTTACCGGCTATCAACGAATTCATTCAATTTCATAGTTTTTGTTCCACTTAAAACTTCTCTTTATCACTGTATATTGAATGCACGTGCGGTTAATCGCTGTATATTGAATGCTAGTGCGTCGTCATCGATTTCTCCGCATTTTTTGGGAGCCTCGTTTTGAAAATGTCGATTTGTTACTATTTTTAGTAACAATTCACATGTATACAATGTTAATTTCCCATAAACCCATTGTTTGCCTCCGGAAGTTAATCAGAGTCTTCTCTGATGAAAATTCGCTCTTCGATATTTGGATGTCGCTATTTACATCAGAGCGCTGTCCAATTCAAAAACAAAAGAAAATTCCGACACAAGTTATGTCGCTGTGTCGGAATTTTCTTTTGTGTTTGACTGGGACAGCGTTCCGTTGTAAATAGCGACATCAAAGTATCATCGAGCGAATTTTCATCAGAGAAGTCTCGGATTACCGGAAGTGTAGTCTAGCCAACAGTAATCAGAATTGATTTTATGGCTGAAAAAGTTGAAGTGAAGTGTTCTGTGGGTACGGACTAAAACATAAATGAAAGGAGTCTATACCCTAATTATCCCTTTCCCAAATAAGACCGGGTTTGACAGCCCGTAAAGAAAATGTTCGGGGGAATATTGGGATGAAAGAAGAAACTGCTGATAATCAGAATTTTCTACTTTAACCTCGATATTGTCTTTGGTATTATCTACAAATAGTTCTAATTTTATCTAGATATATACCAATTTTGTCGTCTGCTACGGCTTTTTTTTTATTTTGACCAATCTGAAATGTTTCTATTTGGGAAATGGTTAACATACCAACAATGTAAATTGAGTTGATTCTATGTAGGCCTATTCATCTAGATCTATATCTATAGATTAAAAAGTTAACATCGTTTTTTTAAACCGAATGGTGAAAGGATTGCTAGTCTGATTTCTCTGCATTTTGAGCATATCATCACATATTCTGGTTTCCCAGAGTTCTACTTTCGCTTTGAAATGCCTAGCTACACGCGAATACTAGCAAGGCCTATTAGACAAGATGTCTATGTCATTAACCTTAAAATACCCACTTAGTTGATCAATCAATTATTGTGAATGCGATTAAATGCATGGCTTATCGAATATCATTGTTAAGTTTCGGACGTTAAAACGTTTAAGAATTTGGGCATAGAAAGATTCTAAAAATAGACGTGTCCTAGTTCCTATTTTTAGCGCTTGAAGTGGGTCGCATATTTCATAGTTCAGTAAACTTGACTGACCCATTTTCAACGAAAGATATTGGACTGGCTATTGAACCGTAATGAAAGCAAATTACTACGTGATCGTTTCTCCTCTTTTAACACATGTTTAATTGGATGTTTTATCATCGGTCACACAATTGAATATCTTATGTACAACTATAGAATTCAATATTGAATATTCGAAAGGTTGTTCTTGTCATTGATCTTTGCTTTTGATAGAACTATTTATAGTGAGGAGGACCGGGAGGTGCTGTGTGGTATGCAGAGAATGGTAAAGTGCAGAGAAACACGACTGCAAAGAAAAGCAAATTTTGCAAATTTGCTTCCCAATAATAGTTGCAGATGACAAGGGATTTGTTATCATTAGAATACATAACATAGGAATCAATGAATGGCAATGAATTTTGTGCTAAATATAGACTAGGTTTACGTTATTGTTATAAAATCTTGTAAGTATGGCTTGAATCAAGCAATACTTACGAGATTTTGTAACAATGCCAACGAAATACTATTGTTTGTCTGAATTCATGTCACGGTTAACTGGACAAAATCATTCCCTATTAAAAGATATGCAAACATAGCAAAACCAATGTGAATCTTTGACTCTTGTAGGAGGGGGTGGAGGGAAGAGGTTTAACCCATTACCAAACAGCATAATTTCAAGCTTGTCCAAATTGAAAGAAGTTGCAGATGACATTTTCAAAGTGATGACATTTTTAAGTCACACATCTTTTCGAGTAAAAAACATTTTGGGAAAAGAAAAAATTGCTTGTGACAAGCAATTTCTTCATTTTCCATAATGTTTTCAAAAGCTGTTATCATGTTGGGCGTCAAAAAGTGTGAATGTTTGCGAAAGAGTTTTAAAACTATTCAGAAAAAGCACTATAAAAGAACTGTAACATGAGAGATCAATATGCATTTGATTCTTTTGATTCCATGTTTTGACTTCAATTGGCTATTTTTACAATCCACCCATGCATGTTGATCTTAACCCATTACCACACAGTGACTCTTTTTGACTCCCCACAAGATAATGGCTTTGGAAAACATTTTGGAAAATGAAGACATTGCTTGTGACAAGCAATTTCTTCATTTCCCACAATATTTTCTACAGAAAAAGACAAAAAAAATGCAAAATTCCATTCATGTTTAATTGTCGTCTGCAACTGTATGATGATCTTTGAATTTGGAGGAGTCTAAAAGTTTGTCGTTTGGTAATGGGTTAAACTATTCCAAATATTGACTATTTTTGACAGTCTTTAGAATCACAGAGCCATTGTAAACATTGAGTAAACATTGAGACATAGGGAGAATAGGCTAATGATTATCATCCAGCATTTTCAACTTAATTTTTGTATCCAATGATAAATCAATCAAACATAAAGACTGAATTTGGACCAGTCAATAATTGCGTAGTCTGGTAATGAGCCATTCCTAAGAAACAACAAATCTTACAGAAACCACACATTTACATAAAGATTGGTGATGCAGCAATTTATATTCATGACATTAGATAGACAAACCAAAAACCTGCATCTGACTTTTGTCAATCTTATCCCGAGTGTTGTAATTTTCGACAAAATGTCACCAACCAAACCAAAAAGAACCTTAACAATTTGACAATTTTAACCATTTTAAAATGTGTTGCCCAGGAAACGGAAGATTTGAGAAATGGTTCAATAGAAGATCTAAGTCTGGACTATTTAACCAGCCTCAAAATGACTAGTCAAAATTCAAAGATGTTGCAGACGACAATTTCAAGAGAAGAAAATTTACATTTTTTGTCTTTCTTGATAGAAAACATTGTAGGAAATGAAGAAATTGCTTGTCACAAGCAATTTCTTCATTTACCATAATGCTTTCTAAAGTTGTCAAAAAACATTCATGGTATTCATATGGGAATGTGCATTCATAAGAATGCTATAGTGTGGGAAAGGGACTATTTGAGAAACGTCACAGAGAAGATCACAAAAGACTGGACTATTTTAATAGCTTCAGGACAATTCAGTAATGTTTTAATTACAGGAATAATGACTATTTGTTCCATATTTGTTCCTTATTTGTTCCGTATTTATCCACTATTTGTTCAACAAATGGTACAAATATTGGCTCTGACATCAACTCCATTGTTTTATACTCTCCCCCAATACTCCCACACTAAGTCTTGTCAACAGATTTGTGATGATGTTTCACATTGAGGTCTTTCAATGATATCAAAGAGAAGATTTTGTAATCACTATGATTTGTGACAACTTCATGATTTGTAAAAAAGGCATAAGAGCTTTAAAGAATCAATCTAACTTTATTAATTTGACTTCTAAAATTGATCTATGTTGTAAGGTATAAACATCATAATGAACTGATTGAAGAACTTTTAGTTAAATGTTTATCATGTTACATTTGAATTTTGACATCTGCAATTTCTGGCTTTAATTTTACACCTATAAACATTGCTAGGAATCATGGGACACAACAGTTTCAGAAAATTGACAATAATATTTTTTGATACTTGACCAATTTGAAAACCAGTTCTCACCAAATAGATATTGACAAAGATATGATATTTTGTACAATAAACACAGAAAATATTTAGGGAAAAGTAGAAAACGTATGAAGCCTGTCTACAATTGGGCCAATTGGTCGTCTATGATTTCTCGTTTGGGAAAGTGTTACTATACATACAGTGACATCTTAAAGTCTGTGATGTTGTCTAATGCATCAGACGTCACCATGTAAACAAGCCATGAAACGATGAATAATAATTGGGATGATTTTCAGGCCGGTTTTCCATATATGGTCTGTGTGTGGCACATATAGCTACAAGAAGTATTGGCATACTGTGCAGTTAGATGAAACAAGATCTGTCAGAGACGGACAATGCTCCCCGAATAAGGCATTGTCACAATAAATATATGCCATGCAGAGCTAATATAAAGCTAACAAATGTTAAGCCCCCTTTTTCCATGTCATATTTTTTATACGCAAATTTTAAATAGTTTATTGTCAAGGGCATCTGATTTGCTACTCAAATATGAAATTTCATTAAATTCTGACCATTAGACTAGGAGAAATTAGAGAAAAACTGTATTTATCTTAAGTCCCCTTTTCCCATGACAAGGCCTCAAATCCCAAAACCGGGAAAAGCACATCGGCATTATGTCATAGGGAGTTCACATGGTAAGTTTCATTTAATTGGGACCAAGGGTTATGGAGAAATCGCTTCGGAAGGACGGAATGACGGACGGACAGACAAAGCGACGACTATAATATTATGCTCTCCCTTCGGGGAGCATAAAAATCTCTGATGTTGCCCAATGCATCAGATGTCATCATGTAAATAAACAATGAATAATAATTAGGATGATTTTTGGACACTGTTTTCCATATATGGAACAAATGAATCTAGAATAGTCAGACCTGAGTTCCGTCATCCCATCAAGAAAGGGATTTACAACACTATCATGTGACCACAATATTTGCATATCATTTCCATTTCTACTGTTTGGACATCAGAACTAGAGAAAAGTTGGTCTAAAACATAGGATATTGCAATTGATCATATTAATGAGACTAAGACAAGTATTTACCGGTATCTGAAACTTTAAATGTATTATGCAATAGCATTATAAAAGAAATTTAGGAGAAAATGTTGTGTATCAGGATTTTCTACATAATCTTTTCCAAATATTTCTTTTTTTCTGAAACAGACTTTAGAATCTGTTATTTCTAAACTTTTTTCTTTAAGAGATCTTGAATGGGAAGTGATGATATTTTCACCTTGGCCTGCAATTTTATTTTGATCAATTGAGTTGGGTTTAATCCTTTTCAAAACAATGTCCCTAATAGAACAAGCTTAGGAAAACGTTGAGGAAAAAAAAATGTTCATAATCAGTTCATAATCAGTTTTCTCCTATTGTCTCAATATTTTCTGTACTATTTTGTACAGAAATCCTATATTTATCTACATAAATTAGATTTATGTTGTCTACAGCAGCTTTTGAATTGAACCACCATAAATTTTCACTGTTTGGGAAAGCGTTAAATGCAAAGATCTCCATATACAAAACAAACAAATCTGTACAAAAAGCCAGACTTCAGTTCCGTCATTTCATTAAGAAAGGGATTACGACACTATCATGGCATCTCAATATTTGCATACAATTTACATTTTTTCCTGTCTTTTCTTAAATATCTGTCTGCAAAATCATTTTAACCTTTTCCCAAAAGATGAAAATTTAGAGAATTCCAATTCGAAAGCTGCTGCAGATGAGAACAGATATTGATCAAGTTAATGCTTGTGTATGTTGAAGTACAGATTACACAGTGGATAATCACGTGATGCAACAATTTCTGAAAATCTTCAATAAATTTGATAATACGGGACCGATTTGAATTTGAAGCAGAGAAGGTGGACAGACGGAACGCATTAGATTAACATGTTGAATTTTTTAAAAAAATCAACTGATAAAAAGTTATTGAAGATAAACCAAAATTTTGGTTTATCTTCAATAACTTTTATCAGTCGATTTTTCAAAAATCCACCACATACAGCTTATTCCTGGCATCTTCCAAACTTCTCTGCTTCAAACAGATTCAAATTGGTCAAGTATTGACAAAAATATTGACAATTTTCTGAAATTCTGGATCACATGATAAACCATCGTGGATTAGCAAAAGGAAGAAATTCTCATTATCAGCATCTGCAGTGGATCAAGGATTTCTGTGATTGCGGTTTGGAAATACAAATAGGAGGGTTTATGTTACTTGATTTCTGCATGAAAATAAAATAATCAGGCTACAGAAGGGGATTCGTTTGAACATCCAGAACTCCCTCTGGATCCGCCACTCAGAGCATTGTCTATTTTTGCAACAATGTTTTCCCAAGCTTTTTATGTTAGCAATGTAAAAGCCAAGTCTTATTTGCACATTGAACCTGATAATTGTTCAATTCATATAATTCAAGAACGGCAGAATCATTGTGCAGGGTCCCGGATGTCATTATGTTTTGACGCTACAGATTTCATTAGGAAAACAATGGATGAGTTTTTCTTATTTTGGATGTGTACCTCATGTTAACTTTGTAGCTCCCGAAAAAACAAACAATTTTTTGGTGATGTTAAACGATGGTTTTGATCGGCAATCGGTTAATAATAACATCCCTTGTGGCAAGTTTGTTCAAATTATGATGGAAAAGTTAAGTTACGAACAGAAGGACAGACATATAGATGACCAGGGCCATAACATAATAATTATGACTGTTCATGCGAATAAAAATGACCCTGCAGTCCCCACTGAGAAAGTTGGTATTCAAAAGAAATAGTTCACATTAACCCATTACCACTCAATGACTGTTTGACTCCTCAAAAGATATATGCTTTGGAAAACATTGTTGAAAATGAAGAAATTGCTTGTGACAAGCAATTACTTCATTTCCCACAATGTTTTCTTCCACAAATGACCAAAAAATACTAAATTCCATTCACTTGAAATTTTCATCTGCATCATCTTTGAATTTGGACTAGTCTAAAAATTTGCAGTTTGGTAATGGGTTAATTACAAGTGCAAATAGTTTACAATATCATGTGCACTTGCAATTGTTCACAAACCCACAACAATAAACAAATAAGTTGTTCATCGACTTGAATGGCTAGACGGAACCTTTTCCCAAACAATCCCTGATTTTACTTCCTTATAGCCAATGTAGCTTGGGGGCCGCGGCCATGGTGCAGTTGGTAGCGCATCTGCCTCTCATTCAAGAGGTCCCGAGTTCGATACCCAGCCGCGGCAAATACCCTTACTGACAAAAATGTCACCCATCAATGGTTTGATATTGTGAACCTATGTGGGCCCGAGCAGCTGGAGGCTCGGTAAGGGTGTTGTGGTAGTACTGGTATGAGAAACGACAGAAATCCATGGTTAGATGCTCCAGCTGCCGCGACATGACCTTAGTAGTTGAAAACGGCATAAAACCCCAATAAACCAAACCATTTAGCTTGGGAAAATTCATAACATGTAAATTGTTAATTATAATTATTTCCCCATATTTGTCTATTAAAGTCTGCACTTTTACTTTCCAAATTGAATGACAAACAATCTAAAACATGTGACTAATTCCCAGAATCCCCAATAAATAAAAACAAGGCTCAATTACAACCAAGAAGTAGAAAACCCAAATTATGCAATGGTCTTATAATGAGATAGAAGTTGAAGTTGTATATTCTTTTCCCAATAGACAGAATTTTATGTAGATCCAATTTCGAAGGTGATTTAATTCACTAAAATTTTGGAAATGCTTACCTTGCAGCATGGAAACATTGAGGGAAAAGAAGGAATTGCTTGAATAAGCATTTTTTTTTTTTTTTCAAACAATATTTTCTATGCTGGATCTATAGCACACACATTTCTTTTGAGATTGATTTTGTCACTTTGTAAAATACAGGAGGACCATGATGATCCTTAATCGCTCACCTGAACTGAGATTCACAAGGCGAGAAATGATTGCACCTTTTCCAATGATAACCAAAAGAACATTCCAATTTTCAAAAGTCTTCAGTCTTGTGACTAGACAAACATTCTGAACATGTTCCATGAAGATTGGACAACAATTGTAGCCTCTACATCCCTAACAAGGATTTTGTCTTTAAGGCCCCTTTTTACATTATATCCAACAGAACATTCCCACTGTCAATAGGCTTCATCCTTGTGACTAGACAAATAATCTGACTAAAGTTAATGAATATTGAGGGGAACATTCCAGCCAAGTTTGTTCAAATTTAGCCCAATGGTCCAGGAGTAGAAGATGTTTAAGTAAATTGTGAACAGATGGACGACGGACGGTTAGCGACCACAATAGCTCACCTTGAGCACTCTGTGTTCAAGTGAGCTAATCATGCAATGTACTTTACATAATGAGACAGATACATCTATCTGGTCATTGCATCCTTATTTATAAATAGCTAGTAGTTCTCTGGTACTTTTGAAGTGATATCTTTCCATCTGTGTAAAATTGACAAAAACATTTTGGAGTTGTTTAAAGATTTTTCAGTATTAACTAATGTTTCAACCAGCGAAGAATGGATACAAAATGGCATAAAAGCATACCAGGAAAAGGTGAATTTAAATGATACTGTACATTAACAGTTTTTCTCTCTCTTTTTCAATCTTTGCTTAGTAAGGATGTCATAACAAATGATAAACATGTATTGGGAAAGTGTTAATTCATCTTGATTTAAGTCAATGACATTTAAAGCACTTTTCAAGCCCTTTTCAAGTGATTACTTTCCTCTATGATTTATAGTGTCATTGTGTGACATAGTAATATGATAGAACAAATTAATTTTATCATCAGCATCTGCCTTCCACATTGGACCAGTGTAAAAAAAATTAAATCAACATATCAAAATATAAAATGAAACATTAATCCATTACCACACAGAGATGCCTTTTGACATCCCACAAGATTAAGGCTTTGGAAAACATTGTGGAAAATGAAGAAATTGCTTGTGACAAGCAATTTCTTCATTTCCCACAAGGTTTTCTACCAAGAAAGAACAAAAAACGTTAAATTTGGTGCATTTGAAATTGTCATCTGCAACAATTTTGAATTTGTAATAGTATCAACTTTTGCCGTCTGGTAATGGGTTAAAAAAACCTAAAAAAAAAACAAGATCAATCAACATTTCAACTAGTCCTTTCATCTAAATTAGTTTTCTCCATCAATTTATATCTATATAGGAAGAAAAAGTAATTTTGCGTCATATCATTTTTCGCATGCTTAATCTTCTCTAGGTGGTCCAAAAATTAACTCTTCTCATACTGTTTGTGTCATATTCCTGTTGTGACACAATCTCTGGAAGTCAGTTTAGACTAAGATCAGCCTGCACATTTGTGCAGTCTGATCTTAGCATGTACACTGCCTTCTATCTATTCAATCATTGATTTCTCTCTGGAGTTCGATCATTTATGAAAAAGTGCCACAGAAAAATCTATTATTAACTTTTACCAACAAAAAAAAGTACAGGCAAATATAGAAGTTCTAGATTTCTATGGCAATGCCTTTTCTTCCAAAACATGGAAAAATCCATCATTACTAAACTCTTTCCCATTCAAGACCAGGTTATGATGCCATTGAAGGAGTGAGGGCCAGAAAAAAATGAAAGAAAAGAAGAAAATGCTCATAATTAGCATTTTCTCATTTTCTTTCAATATTTTCTAAGCTATAATGTAGACATATTTTTATACCCATTTTGCCATATGCAGCAGCTTTCAAATTGGGAAAGTCTAAACAAGAGGGCCATTGGCCCTGAAGCGCTCACCTGATATAATAAATTTTTGTATACCAATTTTCAGGTTGATTGAACAAAAATGTGACCTCTAGGGTGCACACAAGGTTTAACTAAGATTTGACCTCGTCACCTAGAATTGATCAAGACAATCATTCTGATCAATTTTCAGGTTAATTGGGCAAAAAATGTGGCCTCTAGAGTGCACACAAGGTTTTTCTAACATTTGACCCTGTGACCTAGTTTTTGACCCCAGATGACCCAATTTCAAACTTGTCCAAGATTTTATCAAGACAATTATTTTGAGTAAATTTCAGGTTGATTGGGCAAAAAATGTGGCCTCTAGAGTGCACACAAGGTTTTTCTAACATTTGACCCCGTGACCTAGTTTATGACCCCAGATGACCCAATTTCAAACTTGTCCAAGATTTTATCAAGACAATCATTCTGAGCAAATTTCAGGTTAATTGGGCAAAAAATGTGGCCTCTAGAATGCACACAAGGTTTTTCTAACATTTGACCCCGTGACCTAGTTTTTGACCCAAGATGACCCAATGTTGAACTTGTCCGAGATTCCATCAAGACCATCATTCTGATCAATTTTCAGGTTGATTGGGCAAAAAATGTGGCCTCTAAAGTGCACACAAGGTTTTTCTAAGATTTGACCCTGTGACCTAGTTATTGACCCCAGATGACCCAATTTCAAACTTGTCCGAGATTTCATCAAGACAATCATTCTGATCAATTTTAAGGTTGATTGGGCAAAAAATGTGGCCTCTAGAGTGCACACAAGGTTTGTCTAAGATTTGACCCCGTGACCTAGTTTTTGACCCCAGATGACCCAATTTCGAACTTGTCCGAGATTTTATCAAGGCAATCATTCTGAGCAAATTTCAGGTTGATTGGGCAAAAAATGTGGCCTCTAGAGTGCACACAAGGTTTTTCTAAGATTTGACCCCGTGACCTAGTTTTTGACCCCAGATGACCCAATTTCGAACTTGTCCGAGATTTCATCAAGACAATCATTCTGAGCAAATTTAAGGTTGATTGGGCAAAAAATGTGGCCTCTAGAGTGCACACAAGGCAAAGTTTGACGGACGCCGGACGCCGGACACCGGACGCCGGACACAGCGGAATCACAATACCTCACCATGAGCACTATCGTGCTCAGGTGAGCTAAAAAATCCCTTATGGGAAAGGGTTCTCTCCAGGCAGGAAGTGAATAATGTTTTCATTAAAAGCTATCCAATAATAAATTCCACTTTACATGGTCTTAATGAACATTCACAGAATCTTGTTAACCCTTTCCCAAACAACCCCTGGTCTTGACATCCTGTGTAGAAAATGCTTGGGAAAACATTGAGGTAAAAGAAGAAAATGCTGTTAAAACAGCATTTTCTTATTTTGCCTCCATATTTTCTGAGCTATATAGTACACAAATCTTATCATTGTTTATCATTATATTTTACCATCATCAAAGTTTGTCTATTTGGAATAGTCTGAAATGATGCTGTTTGGGAAAGGGTTAACGTACAATAAAGCACCAATATTGAGTGAGGAAAGACTTTTATACTATTTTATAACATGTTTCGCACTTTCCCAATCCATACAAACTTTTGATTTTCTTACCAATAACAGCCTAAGAAATATTGGGAGAAAAAGAAATTCTGGTCGCGATGTTCTTTATTTTTCTCTAAAAATTTTCTGAGGTGAAATGCACAAAAAATTCAATTTTACTAATTTCCATTTTGCTGTCTAGATCTAGCACAGGTCTCTGAAATTGGTTCAGTGAAAATTTTGTTGGCTTTGTACTTTCTCGAAGCTGGAAAAATAACATACCTCTTTTAGGCAAAAATTAGATTTAGAAGGAAAAGAAGACACAAACCTTAACATCTTCAGTTTACCAATTGGACCATCCTTAAGGTTTTTGGCATTTTGGAAAGAAATATATATGTGACCCGTCACGCTAAAAGGGACCTTATCAGAACTCCAAAAATCCAAACTTTTACAAACTTGTCAGACTCAGCACAGGTCAACCAGATACTGTATGCGAAAAATGAACATGTATTAAGATAGGGAAACATACCATATTTAGAAAATAGTGAAAAGTGTCGGCCCTAGTCTGGCTGCGCAGACTGCGCAGACTGACTAGGGTCAATATTTTTCACACTTCCTATAAGGTCCCTTTAAGCGTGACGGGTCACCTATAAAAGTATACAGAAAATATTTGTAGACATACTTACAGCTATACTTTCAATTTCTTTGAGGAGTGACACCAAATCTGCACACTGGGAACATCTCTGTCAGAAATAATACAATAGATTGAATTAACCCTTTCCCAAACTGCAAAATTTTAGGGTGATCCACTTCAAAAAGTGCCACAAATGAGAAAATTAATGTTATTAAATATAGAATTTGTGTAAAATATGGCATAGAAAATATTGAGACAAAAGGAGAAACTGCTGGTTATCAGCAGTTTCTTCTTTTGTATCAATGTTTCCCCAGCCTTTTCTATTAGGGGCGTAAAAACCAGGTATTGTTTGGGAAAAGGTTAAAACCACAGAAAAAACAGATGGGCATAAGGACCAAAAGCAGTCAACTACAGTGAAGAATCCAGAGTGTATTTGGGGAATGTACCCCTCTCTGATGCCTGATTATTTCATTTTCATGCAGAAATTCAATCAAAATTGTGTAATTCTAGGAAAACAAACGCCCAAAATTTGTTTGTTCAAACCCCCTTCATTGTAATCCTGGATCCGCGACAGAACTGCATTACCCATGCTGCATCACAAACATAATTTTGGTTAAAAAATTAAATAAGCTGTGATCTGTAAAAATGGCCCTTATAGCATTTGTGGCCCTTATTATAGCATTTGAGACAACTTCACAGTGTAGGAGCGGAAGTGTGTGAACTCTTGTCTTTGAGTGATTACTTGTGTGTCTGTACATCGACGTTACGCAACTTGGTAAACATCAGCGGTGGACATTGGTAAGAATTTATGTTTTTTTTTCTGGATAAACCCAATACTTTTGTCAGATCATTGTACCAATCTCTTTATTCATTATTTCCTGTAACATTTTTAGAGCAATCGGAGCCATTGGTTCTAGATTTAAATCATTTAAGGCCCGATTCACTTGGGCATGAACTACAACGGGTGGTTTAGCTGTTACGAGTCGCAGTTTTTAGTCGAATAGATGCATACTGTAGGGTCTTTCTCGACGAAATTTTCTTTCATAGCTCGTGCATATGTGTGTGTTGAGACTGATATAATTATTTAGTTAGGAAACCGTCTAAAACTTGCAATTTTTGCCGTTTTAAAAAAACTTCTTTTGTACAATCAATTGTCAAGTCCTGTACAATAGCCTGACAAGAAATATTTACTTTTGTACAATGGCTTGAATTGAATATGTGACATATTGATTGTAAAAAATGCGTCTTTACCTCTTTTTGTATTATATTCGACTGATTTTTTCATGATATTATGCTCGCCCGTAAAAGATACAGAGAAAAAATGTCGGGAAAATAAGAAATTTTTGCATGATGGAGAATCACGTGTCATAATTTCATAAAATCTTCAATAACTATCTAAATATTTGACCAAGTTGTATTCGGCTTGGGCAAAGAATGCGTAAAAACATCAGAAATAAACTTTGTATGTTAGATCTTTTAAAATCATCTGAAAAAACATAATTGCCGACCAAACCAACTCGATCCGCTTAATCCCTTGATCAAACCCGATCAAACTCGATCAAATGTATTTACACGACTTCTTCTTTATGTCTTGTCGATTAATTCCCGACCATTTTTGCCGACCACGCTCGATCGAGATGTCCCGATCACTCTTGCCGACCAAGCTCGATCGCTTGGTCGATCTTGTTTTGATTGTCAGTCGATAGATCGATACAATATCACGTGCAACGTAGATCTTAAGACAATGGGGGTGTGGTATTTTTCTAATCGTCCATTGGCTTATCGATGATTTTGATTGACAGCCGGCGTTTTTTTCAATTATACTGAATTTGCCAATTTATTTTGATCCATTGTAGGTGTTGTTGTAAAATCTCGTAACAACTGATTCAATCAAGCTGTAGTTACGACGTTTTTGATTTACACCGTCGAAATACTATACTAAAGTGTAATTGAAGTCTCAATCTTTGTCAATCTGTTAAAATCCGGCTTTAACCAATATTAACATTTGACCTATTAATAGTAATCATCCATGACCCTGGGAAATAAAAAAACGTTTAGTTTTAGTGTAACCAAACAGATCTCCTGTTATATACTAGAACAAAAAAGATACGCAACCCCAATTTTTCATAATTTCGACAAACTATGTTTTTAATGGCTATTGAGTGCCTTTTTAATATTCCTGCCTCCATACGCATGAATATACTGTCATTTTCTTCAGATGTCGTAAATTCATCACGTGATACATAGCAAATTGTTGAAAACTGATTATCCCCTGTCGTGTTTTCTAAATGACTATTATCAAAATAATTTTTCTTCAAACACAAGCTGAAACATTACACTCACTACACTACGCATAGCGGGTCTACGCCCAAACCAGCGCCAAGCTGCAGTGCGGATGTTGTTAGGTGGAAAAAGTCAAAATGTTGTCGCAACAAATCGACACATTTTCGACTGTATACGCTGTTGGCTCTCAATGGGAATACAATCGATCAAACACGGAGCGGACGTGCAAGAGATATGACGTCACGACAGGACCGTATTGTCAGGTAAACCCCACCTATGGGATAGGTTTAAAACTGCAACGGAGGCCGCTAATAAATCGCATGGAATGCACACCATTCAAATATCGGACCAAACTGAACGAAACAGAGTGTGTTTTTCGACCTACATCCACTTTTTTTTGTAAAATTGTGTTGATGCCCAGTGTAAACTGGGTGTTTTCTTATGGAATTTACTACAAACAAGATTTTGTGAACTCTACAAGGTGAAATGTTATTTCTTTAAATGTATTACGTTTTGTAAAAATCTAATTTGATGTCTTTGCGTAATCTTCTTGAAGGCATTGAAAAGGAAGTTGCGTTTCTTTTTTGTCTAGTATATATAATTTTACAAATCACAATTGTAAATGATCGATTTTGCACTGTTCAAAGTATGATTTCATCAAGGCATACCAATGGCTTTAGGCCACGGCCAGGGCGCAGTTGGTAGCGCATCTGCCTCTCATACGAGAGGTCCCGGGTTCGATACCCGGCCGCGGCTAATACCCTTTCTGGCAAAAAATGTCACCCATCAATGGTTTGATATCGTGAACCTATGTGGGGGAGCAGCTGGAGGCTCGATTAGGATGTTGTGGTAGTACTGGTGAGAGAAATACCAGGAATCTGTGGTTAGGTGCTCCAGCCGCCTCGGCATGGCCTTAGTAGTTGAAAACGGCGCGAAACCCCAATAAACCTAACGGCTTGATTCTAGCCGAAGTCACGAGTTTTCAAAAAGGCTCCGACGGTTTATCAAAACATTACGTTTAACAAACCAAGTCTACACGTTCAGCACAAAATTCCTTGCTATTATTGACGGCGAGATTTGACCCGGCAGAGCAGACCAAGCGGAAAGGTCAACAGACTTATCGTCCAGGGGTGGTAGGTGTGCCGGGACCCCTCGTGATTTGCTGAACACTTCGCATGCTTCACTATTTACAGCTTACAATCATATTATTCAACGACTTAACAGTATTTGCACTTGCATACATTTGTCGCGTCATCTTGAAATGGTAATTGGTTAACTGAAATCATATGCAAAAATGCCGATCCTAGTCAGCCTGTGCCATCTGTACGGTATGACCGGGATGTGAACTGTATTTCAATCTTTTCATTTTTTTTGAGATTATGCCTATTTTAATGATTAGCTTTACTGAAAATTTCGATCCAAACGGACCACGGTAGCTTACCACTTTTATTTGACTAGATAAGATAAAATCTTATTTTCACACGGCGGCACAGTGTTGTATAACGGATACAGTGCACGCTTTTACGTAAATTAACTACGGACCATTCCCGTCTAAAACGGACAATAAACTTTCCCACTTTTGTGAACAGTTAAGGTCACTCTGTCGGGTCAATTATTTTCCTCTATATACATGTATAAACTCATTCATCACAATAATATTCATTTTGAAATATAGGTAAAGGAAGAAGCCTATCCAGTGTAACATTGGATAACAAATTAAAGAAGATAAACCGAACGTTCGTGTTTGTGTTGATGTTTAAATCCGTGTGAAACATAGGCAAGCGACATTACAAATTGCTTGTAAATGATTGTACAATAAATTCATAAGGAAATTGTCATTAGCCAATTGATTGTACATAAAAACTGTCAAACTGCGGACACTTAAATCGGGAGTTTTATTGGAATGGATATCATTTCGTCTGAATCATGTTCTTAGTGAAAGAATACTTACATAAAGGCATTTAATTTTTGGAAGAAACAATACGATGAATGATAAAAAATCGATAAAAATGGCAGTTTTATGTGGTGAAAATCATGCGCCAATTTTCCCATCCAAATGTTCAAGGCATTTTTATGGTTTAAACAGCTCAGACCGGGCGCATATTTGGACGATGCCTTCCATGTTTATATGTTTATTCAAGATTACGACATTACAACAAAATATAAGATATATGTCGAAATAATTATCAATCATAAACTTTTTCTTACCTATGTCAACCGCTGATGTTTACCAAGTTGCATTTTCTCGATGTACAAACACACAAGTTATCACTCAAAGACAAGCATTCACACACTTCCGCTCCTACACTGTGAACTTTATTTCCAGATAAGTCTTTATTCCTTATTGCTCTCAAACAGTTGACATGGGTAACATGCCAGTAAACAAGGATGAGGATCACAGCTTTTGTAGAGTTAACCCATTAACAAACGACAAAATTTTTAGACTTGCCCAAATTGAAAGATGTTGCAGATGACAATTTCGAGTGGAAATAAAATTTTACATTTTTTACATCCACCAGAAGTACAAATCGGACAGGACAAGCTGGAATTTGTAACTAGCTTCTGCTACCTAGGTGACACACTTTCAACCAGTGGCGGATGCGAACTAGCTGCAACAACACGGTGTAAGTCGGCCTGGAAGAAGTTTAGGGAGCTCCTCCCCATTCTTACGAACAGGAACCTCCCTATCACAACAAGAGGCAGACTCTACTCCATATACATACGCCCAGTGCTGCTGTATGGATCCGAGACATGGGCTGTGTCATCCAGTACCCTAAAGAAACTGATCAGAAACGACAAAGCCATGATAAGATGGATATGTGGCATCAGACCAGAAGACAAGGTGACTCTTGATACACTGATCTCGCAGTTACACATCAAAGACCTGTCCAGTATCTTAAGGGCCAATCGATTAAGATGGCTTGGCCACGTAGAACGCAGCACTGGTTGGGTGTCCAAGGTGCGCACCATCAACGTACAAGAGAACAGAGTGCGTGGACGACCAAAGCTGACATGGGATGAACTAGTAAGGAGAGACCGCGAGGATGCAGGACTGATGAACACCAATCCCTTCGATCGCCAGACATGGAGAGGGAGACTTCGCTCTAGACTGGGCAGCCAGGCCCCACCCTCGGAGGAGGACTAATCCACGGCCTGGATAAACTAAACAGGATGATGATGATGATGATGATGACATCTTTTTTTAGTAAAAAACATTGTGGGAAATGAAGAAATTGGTTGTCACAAGCAATTTCTTCATTTTCCACAATGTTTTTCTTAGCAATTTATCTTTTTGTGCATCAAAAAGTGTCATTATCAATAGCTTACGAACAAAATTAATGTTATAATTTTTCACATTAACGTAATTGATCCGATTCAAAATTGGCAAACTACTCCAACTAGCCATCTAATAATTATTAAAAAAGATTACAATGATAAATTCACCTGTTTAATAATGGCCTGATATGGTCTCAATATTTGTTGCAGCTTCCAGTCACATTGTATACAAACATCCTGTAACTTGCCAGTCGATGGTAGCTGCACATCAATGTGGTATGATTCTCCCTTAGAAAAGTAAATAATGGGGTTCATACTTAGCATTGCTATAACATACACAAATTTCAATCATTTTACAGATTTTCTTTAGAAATAAGATTCGTTTTAACTCTCTGTTTGATAGCAAATTAAACAAATTATAATGCAAATAAGTGAGCTGATATCTGAACAAGAGCTGTCCGAAGACAGCGCGCTCGACTTTCTAAGTTGCTTAGTATAAAAGGGGCATAACTCCAAATATAGTCAAGCCAGGGTCATGGGCCCTGATAGTAAGGTAGAGGGTGTGATGGTGAATAAGTATTCCAAGTTTGGGTTGAATCCCTTTGATAGTATGGAAGTTATTGATGATTGAAAAAACTTTAACCTTTGTTGCAACGCCGACGCCAACGCCAACGCCCGGGTGACAGTATAAGCTCTCATTTTCTTCGAAAAGTCGAGCTAAAAAGGGGGTCTTATAGCACTTTAAATTTGTTTATATCATAGCTCAGAAAATATTGCAAGGTTTTAGGGGTTTTTTACCTCAATGTTTTCCAAAGCCTTTTCTTTTAGGAACACTAAACCCGAGTCTTCTTTGGAAAAGGTATAATCAAGATTAATAATGCTCTCTAACAGATGCTATGTACAGGTCATGAATGATTTATTACAGGACATCATAGATCTTGATCAGATTGTGCACATGAACAGGCTAAGCTGGGTCCCAAGTGGCACAGTAAACAGTTGGTAGCACATCAGACTCAATGGTTGGATAATTGTAAGACTATGTGGATAAGCTACTGGAGGCTCGGAAAGGAAAGGATATTGTGGTAGTCCAGTACTTGTAGGAGAAACAACAGAAATCCATGTTAACCCATTCCCAAACAGTGACGCATTTTGACGCCATACAAAATTTAGGCTTTGGGAAACATTGTGGAAAACGAAGAAATTGCTTGTGACAAGCAATTTCTTCATTTCCCATAATATTTCCTGAACAAAAACACGAAAAATCAAAGCCCTGAAGGGCCTGAAAGTCGCTACAACAGAATTATTTGTAAAACAAGATTTGCTTTTCATGATCCTATCAGAGAATGCTTTGAAGTATTGAATGAAATGTATGTATGCCCCCACAAGGGTAAACCTTTAACAATTGAAGTAGTGCAATTGTAGTATTAATTTACGAGGGTTGTCCCAATAAATCGTAGACAACGTCGATAAAACAGAAATTACTCAATATATATTTCTATTTTTTCTATAGATTATAGCCACATATATTGACGACAGTTTGACAAAAAATCAAGTTGACTGCTTATTGTTTACAAAATATATACTAAATTTAGCAAAGGCATGTACAGACCCGCGGCGCACGTCACAACGTCATAATAATAACGTTATTTTTTCACCGGGAAATGAACCCAGAAATGTCCAGGATAATTCCATCCGAACCGCGTTTCCTTGTGTTATGATTAATCTATAGACACATCTCGCAGGTACTTTTGATGCTAAAAGATGTTTTTAAATACATGGAACCTTTATTATCTCAAAGTCCGTTTTATTCGCCACCCACTTAACCATTTACTGTTTTCCCTAATCAGTTACCTCTTTTCTTTAACGCCTGGTTTTCTACATGAATTTAGCATTCTCCGAGAAGCAATATAAAAATGTCTCTTTGAGACTCTTTGAGACTCTTTTTTAAAGAAAAAATACATTCATGTATCCGGGACACATTGCCATGTATTTTGATTTCTTTCGTCTTAATGAAAGAGTCCTATGTCTCATTCCGCTATCCAAAACAAAAACGTGTAATTTTACGGTGCGCCGCAATTTTCTCAAACGTCGTCTTTTGACGTCAGCGCAACTGTTATTTGTTTTCACTTAAAATTCCTTTGTTGGAAAACAAATAACGTCAATGTTTTGAATTTTTTCTCAACTGCAAAACAGTATTTGCATAAGACGGCCACGTAAACGGTTTTGACTGGAAATAGGAACCAATGTGTTAAATCACGCTAGTAACTCAGGAACGATGAGCGGGAAAGACGTTATTTTTTACGTGCGCCGCATGACCGTTATACACTTAAAGTAAGTGGTTATAACAGGATATAAAGGAATGACATTTACAGAGAAGGGATGAATATAAATTCGAAAATGGACAAATAATATTCTCACAAAATATAAACATTGTGCGACGTTAAAAAGATAAGTTATTAAATGTGTCTACGATTTATTGGGACAACCCTCGTACATCAAGAATGAAAAGGGAAAATTGGCAATAACTCCACGAACATTATCAGCAGAGTTATATTTTTGTACAATACACTTCTACATAATGACACAATCCACCTATGAAGTTGCACGAATCTACCTCACATAATTTTTAGTAATGCTCTTGACAAACAATTAAATATGAAAATTAACAAAGGGCAAAAACCCAAAAATATGATTGACAGAGTATCAATTCTTACCTATGAAGTTTTATGCAATGTAAACAAGACCTAGATCTCCATTTTAAGTACGCAAAATATATCTTGTCAAAATGACGATAAAGTTTATAAACGATGACCGAACTCGTGATTAGATCACATTCTTTAGAAACAAATTGAAAAAAAAAAACAATAATAAAATGAAAGACAAAACAAGTTATAGAATATTTACAGAGAAACACAGCTTTATTTTTCATCCATATCTATATATACAAATTCATAATACCATAGGCTACAGCAAATCCATAGATAATTATATCGTTAAAATGAATGCTACATATGAAAAGCAGTGGAAGCTAGATCTATTTTCAAAATGTTAGATTGGTCCAATTTGTAGGTAATTTTGGGGTGTTTAGTTATTGGGAGTAAAAACGTCGTAACTACAGATTTCTGAAAGGGGCCCATGCTACGTTTTTATGCTTCTGAACTATTCGGGAACTCATATTTGTACATGGAAAAACAATTTGCAATGCATAAAAACCTTAATCACGGTGAATATCCATCTTTCCTTTGCTATAGATCAATCCTTTATAAGCGTGTTTACAGATTCTATTTTTACTTCGAAACGAGACAAGGTCAAGGTCAACGAGACACATCCCCAGCAGTATTAACACACTGTACAACCGGCTGCGTCGATGACTGTGACCTTATTTGCGAGGGATGCGTGGAAAGGTTTATTTTGTAGAAGCAGTTAGCACTGAACATTTATACACGTATTTATCAACTATAGAATACCAAAGATCCTTTGGTTTATTCATAAAAGTAAATTAATTTGACCTACCATGCACCTGACATCAGATGCCGAATCTGTCTTCGTTGACGACGCAGCCGGTTGTACGGTGTGTTGAATCTCGCTGAGCACAGATGACGTACCTCTGACGCAATTGCTTTTTGAAGGTTGGGCATGTGTAACCGTTACAAAACAAAAACCAAGGACAATGCATAAAATGCGGATCTGCACGTTATTCATTGACTTGGATTTTTATACTTGATAAAGCTCAATGAGTGCTAACAATGGACCCCTTCAGGTTTGTAATTTCATACGTTTATATCTGGTTTGTAATTTTTGTGCCATTTGCATTTTCGACAGCCTAGCAGGTCCCCCTTTAATCTGTAGTTGCGATGTTTTGGCTGCATGTCCCGTAAATTGACTGGAATTGATACTAAACTAAATTCTGGGTAAGAACGATGTTTTAAATGAAATATTTACCCATTTTGTTCTATTCAGATTTCCCAATTTCAGAAGATGTCACAGAAATTCATTGAATAAAATAGATCTATACTTCATAACGCATTCCTCAAAAACCCCTCAAAATCAAACTTGTCCTCCCTGGGTGAAAGTTAGATACTTTCAAAATACTGAATTTTACAGCTGGGGGGCCATGGACCACAGGGCCCCCGATGGGTCTATGGAAACGCCCTGGCCAGGGGTCCATTTAGGTACGCAATATTTTACAGTCACAGAAATGAAAAATCTCTAGAACTGTTTATTGCGGCAAGCCTAAAGTCATGATTAATCGATAATTTGAGCCTCCAATAATGGTTTATTCACGAATTAACTTCCCCTCTCTTCACAAAAACTATTTTATTTCACGTTGATTATTCGGTGATTAATGATAAGAAATTTAATCGCAGAAACGTCGACTGAATCGACAGACGCTCGACAATTTAATTTGAATGGTAATTCATGCAGATTTTATGATGTAAAGTAGAAAATTATACATCTAGGTTTAGAAGGTTATTTTGTTTTTGGTCGGCAAGCGATAATGTCATGATGATACGAAGAAAATGATACCTGTTAGTCTATTATCCAAACCAAAAATTCACCGGTAATAATCAAACTAACATATTTTGAAACAGTTTCCGAAATAACTGAGCAGGTGTTGGCGGTGTTTTTGAAGTCACTATTCCAGCCCAGATTGAGTAGACGCTACGTCATCAAGACGTCATATTGTTTTTTTAACAAAATGGATCCGACTGTATCACGTGCTTATTCATCTGAGAAGCATGTCAATCAACTAGTAAGTCAATGAATGGGCGGGGACAATTCTCTTTTTCAACCAATCTGTATAAATTTTACAAGCATTGCTTCATAACAGATCTAGAACTTAAAGGGCAATCGTCAGAAAAGAAGCTTTACCCCGAGTCTCTCCCTTAATCGGTCACATTTTAGTGAATATTTATTAGAGTGTTGACCTCTACATTTTTAAATTTTAGAGTAGATAGATTTAAGAGACAGTTTAATTTCATAAAGAGTTTTCAAAAGAAGAACGAAATTCAAAGGGTAGACTATTTCAGTGTATTTAGTGAAAAGAAAATTTCTTGCAGATGTAGATCTACATGCATTGACTCGTGCTTATACTTGCTACTCTCTTAAAACAAAGTACAGTACATTACCTCTTATGAAATGATATGTAATTAGTAATGTATTTTGATGATCTAATCAATAGACATCGGCTTTGGAGAGTAATACTTAACAACGTTCGTCTATATAACCTCTCTCTTAAATCCTTTCACAAACAAGACTTGATTCCGACGACAATCATGGGAACAAAAAGATTGGAAAACATTGAAAAGAAGAAATTGTCGATAACTAGCCATTTCTCCGTTCACCCGAGATACTTTCCATGATGTAATTCAATCTTTTTTAAGAAGGTATGTCGTATGCATGCAACAGCTTTCAAAATGGAGCAGTCTAAAAAATATTTCTGTTTTGGGGTAAACAAAATGACGAAAATTGAACATGAATGTAAATATCCATGAATTACACTTTGGGGCTAACGATTATCCATACATACACAAAAATCAAAACGTGTGGGCTGAAATATTTATTCTGATCTGAAACGAAGGTAAGGTTTTAGCTGCGATCTTTCGGGGGAACCGTATCATACAAAATGCCCGTGACTTGCAAAGCTGCTTTTGTGCCGTCTATGATCGCCTACCGGTCGCGAGATTCAACCCTGCAAATCAACAATTTCATTTCCGTAAATCCGGCGACGTAAAACCCTGTTTAAAGTAATCGTCGGATATGCACATCTTGCATATTTCGGGATCGTCAACATCACGGAACCAGCCGAGTAGTTAAGTCTCGTTTCTTTGATGTGGTCCCGTAGGTTTTCCCATTGATAAGCTGGCCAGGTGTGTAATAAAATGTTTTTTTTCTGGTCTTCCCGGTATTGACTAAAATATTCATGAACCTGCAACACTACCCAGAAGAAGCTTTGAACTCGCCCTGGATTTTGTATTTTGGTCCTTGTCGAGTTGAAGGGCCTTGACGCAAATCCCGATCAACTACAACTACAACTAGCCACTTGCCCGTAACTCCAAAATCCAATCATTCAGATCATTTTCCTGTGGCTCATAGGGACTGATCCGAATAACCCTCCATTTCTGCGATTTTGGACAATCACAGATCTTTGTCTTGTATTTTCGCCAGTCTCTCACTAGCTTTCCACTGATGCCGAAATCACTCTCAGCCGCACAGTTTTTCAAATTTTCGGCAAATTTGATCACACGATTTTTTAAGCTATCGCCATCACCAAGTAATTGCAGATTAAAACAATATGCAGTTACAAGGTTTTCGAAGAAAAGTGACGACTGCTTGTTGTGTACAATTATGTCGTGTGTTAATTTAGGGCATATTGATTGCGAGATTACACGCTTGAAATGGCAGAACGATGCATATCAAGCAAGACACCTTGTTAAAATGGAATTTATTATTACAAAAAGAATCAAGCAAATGAGTATTCCGTCGTTGTCGTATGTTTATTGTCGCCGAGTCATAAAGTCGATGTCTATTTCCCCCACATTCTGAATAGTTTTTTTCCTTGACTTATAGCCGAAGATATACAGTATTGAATATTGACTATCTAAGGGAAGTAACTCTTTCATGAAAACTGTCTAATTTAAACCTGGTTATTTCCCTTAGACCAATATACCTCAGAAAACGGAATTATTGCGCGCGATAAATTTTCTCCGCCAAAAAAGTAGTTCTACATAAAACGTATAATTTCCTCGTTCAACAATGGTTATTTGGCATGTCAGTTTAGAAATTGTAGAAAGTTGAATTTCAATATTAAATCAAAGTGTAGACAAGAAATCAGAGATCTACTTTGTCTCAAAACAGAAATACAGAAGAAGTTAAGAGGTCCGTCTTTGACCTTATTTGACCTGTCCAGAAAAACTCGTACGGCACCAATAAGTCGCAGCGCGAGCGCTAAGCGACTTAAAAATGTGAAATTCCATGCATATGAAATTGTTGTCTGCAACATCTTTGACTTTGGAATGGTCCAAAATTTTGTTGTCTGGTAATGGGTTAACCCTTTCCCAAACAACAAAATTTTAGACTGGTCTGAATTCAAAAGTGTTGCAGACAACAATTTCAAGGGAATGAATTTTTTCATTTTTTGGTCTTTTTACATGAAAAACATTGTGAGAAATGAAGAAATTGCTTGTCACAAGCAATTCCTTTCTTTTCCACGATGTTTTCAAAGGCCATTATCTTGTGGGGAGTCAAAAAGAGTCACTGTGTGGTAATGGGTTAAGGTACTCCAGTTTAACTTTGATATGACCATAGCAGTTGAACGAAGCCTCAGCGTAAAGGGCTACCACAGATCACATCTTACCTGTAATTTCAAGTATCCTGTGTATGCCCGTCCGTCTGGATCAAGCTGTACCAAATATGGAAACTCGGCTAAAATATCCATCTCTAACTCTTCTATAGATCATCTATAGATTCTGCTCATCTTTTCAGGTCATAGTAAAGACTGTGTCAAGATTTAACCAATTATTACTCAACAAAGTTTTAACCCTTTCCCAAACGACATAATTTTAGGGTGATCCAATTTGAAAGTTGCTGCAGACGACAAAATGAATGTTGATAAAGATAAGATTTGTGTATGATACAGCTCAGAAAATATTGAGACAAAAGGAGAAACTGCTGGTTATCAGCAGTTTCTTCTTTTGTTTCAATGTTTTCCCAAACCTTTTCAATTATGGACGTCAAAACCAGGTCTTGTTTGGGAAAGTTTTAAACTGCTCTAAATTCAAAAGTTTTGCAGATGACAAAATCAAATGCATGGAATTTTACATTTATTGATGTTGATGTGTAGAACACAATAACATTGTGGTAAATGAAGAAATTGCTTGTCAGTTGTCACAAGTAATTTCTTCATTGTCCACTATGTTTTCCAAATCCTTCATCTTGCAGGGTGTCAAAAGGCATCAGTGTGTGGGAATGAGTTAGTAGTTAACCCTTAAAAACAGTGATGCCTTTTGATGTATCTGAAAGTGTTAAAGCTTTGGACAATATTGAAGAAAAGGTAGAAAATGCTGATTACAAGCACTTTCTCCTTTTTCTCAATGTTTTGCTGACAGATGTTGTTGTAGACCTGCAACATCTTTGAAGTAGGACCAGCCTAAATATCAGAAATTAGAAAAGTGTTTTAACCCTTTCCCAAACAAGACCTGGTTTTGACGTCCCTCATAGAAAAGGTTTTGGAAAACATTGAAACAAAAGAAGAAACTGCTGATAACCAGCAGTTTCTCCTTTTGTCTCAATATTTTCTATGCCATATTTCACACAAATTTTATCTTAAATAATATCCATTATGCCTTTTGTGGCAGTTTTTTAAGTGGATCGCCCTATAATGTTGTTGTTAGGGAAAGGGTTAAAATCTATAGTCCATCTCCGAAGAATTGACCTACTTTGATGTCTTCAAGTTAAATTTCAACACTTTTCCAGACACAATTGACCCATTCATACAATGTTATTTATCAAACCATTTCTCATCCGGAAACCTTGTAGCACACATGCGAGCTTAGTCGTATACCACTAACCAGATTAAATAATCCGAGTCTTCTCTGATGTAAATACGCTCTTTGATATTTAGATTTTTCGCTATTTACAAATAGCGAAAAATCAAAATATCAAAGAGCATATTTACATCAGAGAAGACTCGGATTACAGATTAAACAGAATTGTTGCTATGAATGTTTTGATGATGAAAATGATGATGATAATGAAATTGATGATGATGATGATGATGATGATGATGATGGAAAATGGTACAGTAAAAACATAGATCTAGTATGGAAGAGTCTATATCTATCAAGTACAGGTTCAACCGGTTCAACTTGTAGCAGCCGTAAGATCAATGTTGATCACTGATGGCTGGCAAGGTTCGCCTAAGAATCAGGCAAAATCCTAATTTTGTGATAAGTCGACTATCACAGAGTTACTCAATTCTGTATTCAAATAGATCTAAGTATTTCTATGAAAAAAGTCCACACACCATTTTTTTTTCCACAAACAAACTTACACAGGAGAAGTTCTGCTAGAAAATACATTTCATCGCACCAAAACTAAGTTGTATGCCAAATATAAAAGGAATCTGAAGATATGGACTTATCACCCTCTGACTGATTCTTACACGAACCGGTACTTAACCCTTTCCCAAACAAGACATGGTTTTGACGTCTCTATTAGAGATTGTTTGGGAAAACATTGAGACAAAAGAAGAAACTGCTGATAACCAGCAGTTTCTCCTTTTGTCTCAATATTTTCTATGCCATATTTTACACAAGTCATATCTTTAATAACATCCATTTTGTCTTTTGAGGTAGTTTTTGAAGTGGATCACCCTAAAATTTTGCCATTTGGGAAGGGGTTAAGACTATTCAGTATTGGAAGCTGTAGCAGTCTAGTAGAGGACAAAATAAATCTGTAAGTAGATCTAGTATTGTGCTGTAGTCTAAAACATAATCCGAGTCTTCTCTGATGTAAATACGCCCTTTGATATTTTGATTTTTCGCTATTTACGTAAATAGCGAAAAATCAAAATATCAAAGAGCGTATTTACATTCAGAGAAGACTCGGATTATCTAAAACATTGAGGAGAAAGGAGAAATTTCAAAATGAGTTTTCCCAACAGCATTCTCCGCTAAGGATGTCAAAGGAATTCAATCTGGAAAAGGAAATGATTAAATCTGGAAAACCTATTATTGGCCGTGGAGCAACTGTTCTCTAGAAATGATGAATTTATTCATCTTTTCAAGGAATGGAAGATAGATTTAGATCTAATGTGAATTAGTGTATGTTATTTATAGAAGGGCGATGGATTTTCTGCATGATTCGTTATCTTGCTAGCATGAACGCACACAAATGACAACAAAAGAATGTCACAATACTTACAGAAAATACCTTGTTATTATTTTTACCGCCCAAAATTTCCTACTTTCGTTTTCGTTTTAAACAGACGCTTTGTTTTGTTCAACAACGTAGATAAAACAGCGCCCACTAACATTGATTATTGATCACGTGATTTACCGACGTAAATTGGTTACTATAAATAGACAGGGTATGGTTTGTGACATCAGACGATAACAAACCGCGCACGTGTAAACTAGGGAACTAAAATAATCTGGAATCATATTGAAGCATAATGACAGATATGGGGAAATTTGACAACGATAACGCAGACGTGGAAACGAAATTTAAACAAATGTCGACTGTCAAAGAATCGGATTCTGGAATAATTAGTCCAATTATGAAACAGCCTGCACAGCAATTTAGTTTTGTGCAGAAAGGTAAAAGTGTTGACGATTTACAGAGTGACATTGCAGTGCATTACAAAGGTGTGCTAGATGCGATCGGTGAAGATACAGAGCGACAAGGACTCAAAAAGACTCCAGAAAGAGCTGCTAAAGCTATGCTATTTTTTACAAAGGGTTATAGGGAAGAAATTACAGGTAGGCATGTCCATATTGTAGATCAATTTGTATTGTTTTGGTTTTAGAAGCAATGTTTGAATCCTTTCCAAATATGACAGCCTTATGTTCTTTGTATTCCAAATTGAACAAAAATGTTGCAATAAATGGTTTGAGATATGAATGGAAATTTGTTAGTGCAAAACTATTGTAACTCATCTTAGTCTTACAATATTTTTGCACTACAAATAATACATTTTGAATGCCAAAATATTGTGCAAAACTATGGTAAGTGACAATAGGTTTTCACTAAAGATCATTGATTTTGAGCTCAAATTTATAGTGCAAAACTATTGTAACTCAATTTTTGTGTGATAGTCTAGCATTCCAAATGAATGGTTTGTCATGCGCGGATCCAGAGGGGGGGTCAGGGGGTCATGACCCCCCCTGGAATTTGGCGAAAAAAGGGGTCATTAAAAGGATTGCTGGTTATGCCCCATATAAGCTGCGCCATTCTTCCTTGTGTGCCACAACAAACCATTGCTATACTTAGTCCTTCATGGTATGACATGTATCTGCATGAATCCAGGGGTGGTCAGGGGCCTGAACCCCCCCCCCCCCCCCCCCCTGAAATTTTGCGAAAAAAGAAGTTAAAGATCGGTACCCCCCCTGGGAAAAATACCTGGATCCGCGCTTGTTTGTAGTGCAAAACTACTGCAAGTCAAGTAACTATAGTTTTGCACAATGATTTTGGCATTCAAAATGAATGATGTGTTAGTGAAAAACTATTTTAAGTTGTGTTACAATAGGTTTGCACTATAATTTGACATCCAAAATAAATTGTGGTGCAAAACTATTGTAAGTCAATGACAGATCAATTAGGAGCAAAATTCATATGAAAAATAATCATTAAATTACATTCTTATGCTTCAATTTATTTTGAGAAGAAAAATCTCACTGTAAGGAAATGTTAAACTAGACTACTAAGACTAAAAAACATTTATATTATCACCATTCACTGTTTTTCTATTCTTATACAATTAAATATGTCAAAATTTAATGTGGGCCGCATTATTTGGGTTATGGGTAATTCAAGAATCAATTCTTTTTGGTAGTCTTATTTTGGGTTTCCCAAAGATTAACAATTTTAGGGTTTTTCTTTGGTACACACTATTTTGGGAACATGCCATATTGTAGAGTAAAACAGATTTTACCTTGCTCTATATAATAAATAGTCTTAATCCTAATAGGGAACGATTTATTTGGTTAACTTTGACATAATTTCGGACAAACAATAGTATTTCCGAAAGGTGTTGTTATAAAATCTGGTAACTACGGTTTGAACCTGCAAGCCGTAGTTACGAGATTTTATAACAACAGGGACGATTTATGGAAACATAACAGTAAACGTTTAACCCAGTCTATCTTTAGCACTAAATTCATTGCCATTATTATGCCAAAAATTTGAACCAATTTTTAGACACAAAGTTTGACAGATTCCACTTGAAAGCTGCTCTAGACAATAAAATGGATGTAAATGAAAATGGAAATTGGGCAAATTATAGTACAGAAAATATTTAGACAAAAAGAGAAAATGCTTGTTGTTAATATTTGCATGTTTTCTCAAGTGGCATCAAAACCATGCCTACTTTGGGAAGGGTTAATGCCATCCACATTTATTTGCATTTTGTGTTTGGTTGTTGGCATCATACAGTAGAGGACATGATCAGATTGTAAATCATTTTAGACTGATTTTGATCTGCAATGCAACCTCTGCACAATTATAAGAAATCTAGATTTTGATGTTATGTAACAAGCCAACACCTGTTTAGTGTTAATTCACCTGCAGTTTTCGGTTTCATGCAAAAAACATAGACATAAAAGGCTTAATAAATGAAATGTTTGTAGATCAAGTCCAGGCTGCACTTATCTCAACCCTTTCCCAAACAAGACTGGTTTTTGACGCCCCTGGAGGAGAGAGGATCAGAAAACATAGAAAGAAAAGATGAAAATGCTGATCATCAGCATTTCAATTTTTTCCTTCTATGTTTTCTTTGCAAATCCTGTGTTTATCAACATCAACTTTGTCGTCTGCAGCAGCTTTCAAATTAGATTAACATACATTTTTTGGCATTTGGGAAAGGATTAGGCTGATCTCAGGCTATGCTATATATCCAAAAGTTTGAACAATCTAAAGGCCTGGTCACATACACAATTCCACGTCCACATCACATTCAAAAATGGTAATCCTCGCAGCATACTTTTTTTTGGCATGATATGGATGCGATGTGGACACGAAGCTGTACATGACCAGGGCCTTTAGAGCATGACCTGGTCAAAGGGACATACTTACCAGATTTGGGAATATCGTTTGAAGAAAAAACACTGGGTTTCTAGCTCACCTTAGCATGAAGTGCTGGGGGTGAGCTATTGTGATCGCTTACCGTCTGTCGTCCGCCTCCGTCCGTCTGTGTGTCCACAATTACTAAAAAATCTTCTCCTCCCTAACTATAAGGCCTAGAGTCTTAGAATTTTGTATGTAGCATTGACTTAAAACCCTTTACTAAAATACTTTAAATTATTGTGATATAAGGAAAATTGGCCCTATTTTGTGGGTATCAAATATCATATAGAGACAAAGAAGGAAATCTAGTACAATCTTTTTCTCATGAATGTTTGGCCTAAAGCTTTGAAATTTTGTGTGTAGAATTGTCTCAAGGCCTTCTACCAAAATACTTCAAATTATTGTGATGCAAGAAAAATTGGCCCTATGTTGTGGATATCAAATTTCTTATAAAGACAAAGAAGGAAATGTTGTACAATCTTCTCCTGAACCGTTCGGCCTAGAGCTATGAAATTTTGTGTGTAGAGTTGTCTCAAGGCCTTCTCTGAAAATACTTCGAATTTTTGTGATACCAGGAAAATTGGCCCTATGTTGTGAGTATCGAATTTCATAGAGACAAAGAAGATAAGATAATTTTTACTAATTTGCAAAATGATATAAAATTTCTCAATGTGCTGTTGATGAATTAGTATTAAACATTTTCCGTACATCAAAATTTGGGCCTGTCCAAACCAAAGAAGGTGCTGCAAAGCAATCTTAAAAATAATACTTGATCCGATATTTTCTAATCTTTGATAACATACATCCTTCAATGTGTAAAATTGTAAATCTAGAAAGACAAAACATCTTTGCTTAACCTTTTCCCAAACAAAACCTGTTTTGACATCCCTCATGGAAAAGTCTTGGGAAAACATTTAGACCAAATATGAAAATGCTGATAATACCATTTTCTTCTTTTGCCTAATATCTGTGCTATACTGAGCACTAATTTGATCTTTATCAACATCTTTTTGTTGTCAGCAGCTGCTTTCAAAATGGAACACCCTCTCAAGTTTTATGGTCATTTGGGAAAAGGTTAAAACGTTTGTCTAATGAAATAAATGAGCATAGATCAATTAACTTGATAGTTTAATTTGTCATTGATTTTCAATGATACCAGAAAACAATTGAAGTTATGTGTACCTCTCTCCTTCTAATGCCCTGTTTTTGACATGACTGTGAAAAACGATGTAAGAAAACAAAAAGTTAGGAAATGCTGGAAATATGTAGGTTGTTTTCTAAAGCTTATAATTATAATATCCAAACCATGGGTTGATTGACAAAGACTTATAGTCCTATCAAAATATAGTGCTCCAACGATAATGAGGTTCCCGCCAAAAATATAGACCATACCCATTTGATAATGAAAGGTTAGACAGATCAAAACATAATTATCGCAATTATCGCAATGAAAACAATGATTATATTGTAAGTATGACTCTCTCCAAATACATGTGTCTGTGGTCTAATGGTTAAACAGTTGGAGCTTGTCCATAGGAAAGGAGTTCTTTTATAACTGTGTGGGTTCGATTCCACACATATCCATGTATTTTTTTTTTTTTTATTTGTTTCCCTTATTTGCGTTTTCCTTTTTTTGTGTGTTTGTTTCTTTCACATTTGTAAATAGATATATATTCTTTATTTTCAATGTAAACCATTGTCAAACGTAAAAATAGGCTGAATAAAATTTAAAAATGCTGCAATCGCAAGTAGATCTTAAATGAGCTTCACATTTTTTAAGCTTTTCTATGTAGAAAACAGTTTATGAAATCAAAACATGCTTATGACAAGCATTTTCTTTTTTTCGAATAAATAAATGAAAAAAGTCATGATCTTTTATTTTGTGGGCTGTCTAAAAGCGTCATTGTGTGGAAATGGATTAAATGTTTTTTATTCACAATATATAAAGATGCAATATATTACAAAACATAATTAAGTAATAAAGGTGTGGAACTCTCACTGTCGCCGAACGGCAAACATTTAGACTGCTCAATTTTTAAAGTTTTCTAGACTGAAATTTGCGATTTTCCGAAATTATCTTATAAATCTATATAAAAATCTTAAAGAGTCTGCTTTCTTCTCATCTTTTTTTTCTAAAATGATAAAACAAAATATATTTGTAAAACAAAATATGTAATTACCCATCGCTCTATGAGACTCGAACCCACGTTTGCTAAAAGAAAATGGACGAAGCGCCGGTGTGCTATCCACTGCGCTATCGAGTATGTCTATATAATTCAGCGTAAAATATAACATTTTAATCGTATATAACAAGTCTTTCTTACCTGTAGGCCGAGTTCATTCTATTTATAGCTTTGTTTGTAAATAGCACATTATCGTTGGAATGCTATACTGTGGTACATATTTAGAAATTTTACCTCTCTAAACAATGGAAAAGATGTTCATAAATCTCGACATAATTCTGCATGTATTGGTTCAGATCTTGCAGGTGTTGGACACCTGCAAGATTTGAACCATCACATGCAAAATTACAGTACTTTGGAGTTTGATATAGTGTTGTTTACGAAGGTAAATTTTGTAACACTTGCCATGATATCGTGACTGGACTGTAGTGTTATAACGTTGGTGCTATGACAAAATTGCGTAATAGAAATTTTGCTCGAAAACCATTTTTTTCAGGAGAGTCAAAAACGTTTTTAGTACTTTTTACCGTTTTAAAAAATGTGCCGACAAAATTGCGTAACTCAATAACTGCATGAACAATTCAGCTTCTTTAAGGTAAAATAAGGTAATTGAACATAACTTACAGTTCATTTATTGGTCAAAGTAGAAGAAAAACAGAGGAGAATGCCATTTCTCAGCCTTTTATTACTCTCGTGTAAATAATTTTTCTATGTACAACGCATTTTTGTCAGCTAAATCGAGTTACGCAATTTTGTCACATGGTAATTGAAAGGGTTCTAATAGGTGTAGAGAAACGCCGTTTTGACAGGATATGCGCCCCTACATAAAGCATTTATAAAAAAAATTGACAAAATTGCGTAACTAATTTGTTACGCAGTTTTGTCATAGCACCGACAATAAGCTCATTCCTAGAATGATCTCATTGGCAATAAAAGAAGATTCATAATGAACAATGTATGTAGAGGTAAATCTACTTTCACCAAAAATATGCATTTAGAGCAAATGCACTTTCATTATCATTGAAAGTACACAAACACTAGAAAATCCCCAAAAATATTGAAGTGGGCGATTAAGGTAAAAAGGGCCTAATTAGCACCAAAGAGCCCGCGGCGAAATTTGAAAAGTGCTAGTAATTCCGAAAGTGTGTTACATTTCTATTCCAAATATAAACATAAGCATTTTGTACGGTTTAGAATTTTGAATTAATGCATATTTATGGTAATATTAGACAAAAATGTTCCAAATTACCTCCCTTTTATATAAATATAGAGTAAAATAATATTTGTAAATTACTTTCTCCTTGAAGCATTATCTTGAAATCCGACACGGTGAATCAACTTATGTGAAGTGTATTTACAAATGTGTGTAATTTGATGCATTTCGTATGGCTAGAAAGTGGTGTTTTTAATTAGGCACTTTATACCTTAAAAGATGGGATCTCTAATTTTATACACTTACAATTTAAGTATGTCGCTAAAAATATATGCTTTAGACGGAAAGAAATAATTGTTAGAATGAAAAGACAACTTATCTATAGATCATAATTAGCTTTAATTGTCTGAGCAGGATTAATGTAATTGTACTCTCTTAAGAACAGAGCACATTCTCTCTTCATTCCATTATGATATTATGATGCTCTGTTCCCGCGGGGTCATTTCACGTCTAATCTCGGGGCCTTGGCGGGATTTCGGTATCCAATCGTTGACTTTACAGAACAAAACAATTTAAAAAGCTGATACAAACTTTCATTGGCTGAAGCTTCAAATTACCGGCTTCAGCCAAAAATAGAAGCAACGTAATGTATACGTAATCAAACAAGATAAAACTGAATGATTTGATTCGATAATTCAAATGTTACCGGCTTCAGCCAAAAATAGAAGCGACGTAATGTATACGTAATGATCATGCAAGATAAAACTGAATGATTTTGATTCGATAATTCAAATGTTGTGCTATAATTAGATTATGACGACCAAATAGGCTGTTTGTGTACCAAAAACTGCAGAGGTCATATTTGATGGTTAATCAATAGACCTCGGCTTTGGAGAGTATGTAATTGAAGCTTTCTGTATCATAAAGATCCACAGTTTCTTCTTTTCTCTCAAGTGTTTCTAAATAAACTTTCATATTGTACAGTTTTTAAAAGCACAGCTTGTTTCGGAAGAGGTTAAAGACTACAATGTTGGCAAGTTCATTTGAAAATATTGTGTGGAATAGTTGGTACCGGGTAATTGTCTCTTTCCTTAACCCTTTCCCAAACAAGACCTGGTTTTGACGTCCCTAATAGAAAAGGCTTGGGAAAACATTGAGACAAAAGAAGAAACTGCTGATAACCAGCAGTTTCTCCTTTTGTCTCAATATTTTCCATGTTGTAAGGGAAAGGGTTAAATAACCCTGTAACTACAGCATGTTTTAAGCTTTGTTACAAGGTTTTTGAAGAAAAGCAGTAGTTTATAGCTTGTCATGTGCTGAAAGACTATTTGTTGGACAAAGTGGAATAATATGTTTGACATCCAATAAATTCCAGAAGTTGACAAAATAATCCCCAAGAAAAACAGTCCTATCTGATTGGATCTGTTGGACAGCCAAAAATGCGGAGAAAACTTCTTTAAGACATCAAATCTGTAAACTTTTCCAAATTTGTAGGGGCTGCAGACAACCTGTGGCTGATCCAGAGAGAGTTATTCGGGTAGCCTGATTATTTCATTTTCATTCAGAAATTCAGTCAAAATTGTGTAATACTAGAAAACAAACCCTCTATTAAAATTTTGTATGTTCGAACCCCCTTCGCAGAAATCCTGGGTCTGCAGGCTGCCAGCAGATACAACTAATTGAGATGTAGAAATCTTCCTACAATGATAGAAAAAAAATTCCCCTCACTAAATCCATATGTCAAATTAAGTATTCCAAAAATGATCAATTTGAGATGTATTGCAGGTTAGTGTAATGGTAAATATCAATTTCTATCTATTTTACATCCCATTCAAATCAAGGACAGAAAAAAATTGGAATAAATTTTCTTAATTCTGTTCCCTGCAAACTGCAGACAAGATGATTGTCAATCTCTAACTTCTACTGTTGTATCAGAGAAATCAGCAAATCAGAGCTGTTGACAGAAATGTACAATTGAAATCAATGACAAATTGAATGAGGGTACAAATAAATGGAAATAGTGTTGATCACAGCTCATTGATCATGCTCGAGAATTTTCTCAATATCCTTTTCAAATGTGATTTGGAAGCCATTAGCACCTTCCCACTCACTTCCTGTCTGGGACTGATTCAATGCATTATTGTATCAACACTCTAGTTTCCATATGAATTTCATGAAGCGCAAATTGAGAGGTTAGCAGCTTAGCGCAAAACTATTGTATAAGTAGACCTGAAATTATTTTGCTTGCATTTATCAAATCAATCCATAAAATCCCATTTCTCAGAAACAAATTTCAACCAAATTGATACTATGCCATGGGTGACATTCAGACAGTTTTCCTCAAAAGATATACATTTCCTTTTCAGACATGGCTTTTGAAGATTGTGATTATTTTCAAATGAACTTTTTCATCAGAAAATTGAGTTAGTGCATACAGAACAAATTTACAAGGATGTTTGTCTAAGGCAATGCTTTGTGAGAATCCTTCAAGATCTTTGAACAATTAGAAAACATGAACTTTATGGGTATGGCCAATTGCTTTACATGCATATGGTAGTCTTCTGTACTAACAGTGAACACTTTTATAGTTTTATCCTCAGAAACCTATCAGTGTATTTTGTCCAAACTTCTTTTGGTGATTAGATTTCTTTTGATCTGTTGGATAACTTGGCTTTTATAGGCATGGCTTATAAGTAAGAATGTCTTATCATTATGATATCTCCATGGCTTGATAAAGACTTAGTGTTTAAAAAATCTATCTCTAGCAAGGTTTTATTTGTAAAATTAGTGTTTAATTTTTTGCCCTTTTAGATTACAAAATAAATAAAAAGAAATAAATTAATGACGAGAAAATTCGGTAAAGATGGATATTAACCCATTACTGCACAGTTACACTCTTTATTTCCTCACAAGAAAATGCTTGTGAAAACATTGTGGAAAATGAAGAAATTGCTTGTGTCCAAAAAATTTGCTGTCTGGTAAAGGGTTAATTAATGAGGAGATCAATAAGCTATAAACATTTTTATAACAACTTTAATCCAGAAATGTTGTAAAATTAGTATGTTCATGTACTGTAATTAAACATCTTATTTTCTCTGAAGTTTTGAGATAAGTTGAACCCAAGTACAAGAACTCTACATTCAGATGGGTTCTCAAATAACAAAACTTCATCGAAATCAAAATCCAATCTTGTTTTGGAAATGGTAAAATCATATGCGGGTACCCATTTGAATCGTCTCTATGTCAGGGCAACAACCCTGGTGAGAGGTCAAGGTCAAATAAGTAAAGTACTCCATGTTACCTTGCTCAAAATGTCATTTAAAAAAATGTGTGTCACTGATGTAATTATGATAAACAATAATGTAATGGATGTAATATTAGGTTCATAGTCAAAATCTTAAAAAATGATCTATAAAGTCACGTTTTTACATGTGAAAACATTGAACTATAATGATTATCCTAAAGGCCCTACCGCAGCAAGTAGAGCAAGAAAAGTTTTTGCTGTTTCATGTCCTTTTTGGTGTGAGCTAGATTCTTTTCAAATCTTTCTGAAAGGTTCTCTATTAACATATATATCAAATGTAAGAGAGCAGCTAGCATGGGTTTTGATCAGACTCTTCTATGGCACTTGCTTATCTGGAAACAGGACTGTCTCATTTAATGCCCTAAGGTTCCCTTTTCCTCTGACCCTAGCTCATATTAAGTGACTTGTCACACTAAAAGAGGCCATCTAGTAAGTCCGTAAAACTAATATATTATGAGAAACTGATCAAACCAAGCAGAATTGAATAAGCTCTGTTTGCTGTCCCTCATAGATATATCTTAGAAAAACATTGAGACAAAAGAAGGAAATGCTGAAATCCAGCATTTTCTTCTTTTGCCTCCATGTTTTCTGTGCTACATCGTTGTAGTTGTCATTTGACAGCAAGTCTCCCCTCATGGTTCTATATAAAAGTATCCTGCATAGTTGTCTGTCTATCTACCTGTCTGTCTGTCTGTTAAATTTGTAAGCTCCAACTAATGCTATTTTTCATTACAGAAGTGTAAAATGACGCAATATTTGATGTGGACCATGATATTAGATGTTGATTTCTAAAGAAAGTATAGATGGAAAATGAGAACTTGCAGATTATCTAATGTTATTATTTATTTTTCAGATGTGTTTAAATGATGCAATATTTGACAAGGATAATGATGAGATGGTGAATGTTAAAGAAAATATTGAGGGGAAAGGAGAGATTTCTGATCATTCAATGTTGTTATTTATTTTTCAGATGTGTTAAATGATGCAATATTTGACGAGGACCATGATGAGATGGTTATTAGCTCACCTGAGCACGAAGTGCTCAAGGTGAGCTATTGTGATCGCTTTTTGTCCGTCGTCCGTCTGTCCGTATGTCCGTCCGTCCGTCCGTCTGTCCGTCCGTCCGTCCGTCTGTCAACAATTTGGTGTTTACACTCTAGCATCTACAAATATAAGCCAATCTTAACCAAACTTGGTCAAAACATGTATGACCATGAGATCTCGGATGAGTTTGAATTTGGGTTATATCGGACCAGAAAGTCAGGAGTTATCTGCCCTTGAATGTAAAAAATAGCTACTTTTGACAAAGTTTACACTCTAGTATCTACAAATATTGACCAATCAATACAAAAGTTGCACACAATGTTGATGACCATAAGATCTTGGATGAGTTTGATTTTGGGTCAGATCGGACCAGAAAGTCTTGAGTTATCTGCCCTTGAATTTTACAAAATTGTCGTTTTTGACCGTTTTCGACTTTGTTTACACTATAGCATATACAATTATTGACCAATCAAGACAAATGTTTAACACAGTGTTAGTGACCATAAGATCTTGGATGAGTTTGATTTTGGGTGAGATCGGACCAGAAAGTCAGGAGTTATCTGCCCTTGAATGTAAAAAATAGCTACTTTTGACAAAGTTTACACTCTAGCATCTCCAAATATTGACCAATCAATACAAAAGTTGGACAAAATGTTGGTGAATATAAGATCTCGGATGAGCTTGATTTTTGGTTAGATCAGATTAGAAAGTCCTGAGTTATCTGCCCTTGAATTTGACAAAATTGCCATTTTTCACTGTTTTCGACTTTGTTTACACTATAGCATCTACAATTATTGACCGATCAAGACTAAATTTGGACACAATGTTAGTGATCATAAGATCTTGGATGAGTTAGATTTTTGGTCTGAATTGGCCAGAAAGACGAGAGTTATGAGCCCTTGAATTTTACAAAATTGCCTTTTTCGTCTGTTTTCGACTTTGTTTACACTCTAGAATGACCAATCAAGACAAAACTTGAACACAGACTGTTAGAACTCGTATTAGTTTGATTTTTGGCCTGATGGGATCAGAAATTTTAGAGTTATCGACTTTGTTTACTCTCTAGAATCTACAGTTTTTTTATCAATCAAGACAAAACTTGGACACAATGTTTGAGACCATAAGATCTCATATGATCTGCCCTTCAAATTTTACCCGGACAACCACAAATAGTGACTAATCAGAACAAAACTTGACACAATGTTATTGACCATAAGTTTGTTTTCAGTCTTAAAGTCATGAATATTAATTGAATTGAACAAAACTGTGCCTAATATCATTTTAGTTCAGGTGAGCGATGTAGGACCATCATGGTCCTCTTGTTGTTAAAGAAAGTATTGATGGAAAATGAGAAATTGCAGATTATTTTATGTCGTAATTTATTTTTCAGATGTGTTAAATGATGCAATATTTGACGAGGACCATGACGAGATGGTAATTGTTAAAGATATAGAAATGTTTTCTCTATGTGAACATCATCTAGTGCCTTTCATTGGAAAGGTAAGTCAGTATCTGATATATAACAACCCCTGCCATAAAAGTTCAAAAACACATTTTAGTTCTAGAACTGTTCAAGAATGTTCTAGAACATTAAATGAAACTTCTAGAACTGTTCTAGAACAGTTCTAGAAGTGTCATTTAACATTCTAGAACAGTTCTTGAACTTAAATGAACTTTTCACAGGGGTAATAAGGGTACAAGATTTTGAGGGAAAAGATAAAATTCTTTCCTAATACCATAAGATTTCAAAATGTAAATCATTACATTTATTTTTATGTAAGAAAAACTTTCAATAGCAATAGTGCATGGTAATTTTTGCTGTTTTTTGAAACAGCAAGTCGTGATTCACTGATTTTTTTTAAAGATGATAAAATTGGTGAATATGCAAACATATTACATGTAATAAAGATCATGAGATGCATTTGCAAATATAATAAGGTTTACTAAATATTTTTGCTTTCTAGTGCAGCCACAGCCATAGTGCATTATGGTTGTGCATCAGACTCTCATTCATTAAGTCTGGGGTTCAATCCCCATCCATGGAAAACATCCTGTCTACCATTTGTCTTCAGACAATAGTTGCATAATCATGAATCTAAGTGGGCAAGACCTGCTTTTGATGTCCTTGATAGAAAAAGCTTGGGAAATCTTTGAGGTGAACAAGAAAATGCTTATACATTATACATTATATACCAGGTACATTGTACTGTGATCCTTTCAATATAAATTTTGTTGACTGCAGCTGCTTTCAAATTGGAATAGTCTGATATTTCGCAGTCTGGTAATGGGATTAAATAGACGAATCATGGTTACTCACTAAAATTATTTCATTCCAGGTTTCCATTGGTTATCTTCCAAACAAAAGAGTTCTAGGCCTTAGTAAATTAGCAAGGTAGGTTATTGACCATTGTTCTGATGACTTTTAGTTTAGTTTCAAACAAACAAGCAAATTAAGAGACATTTCAATAAGATTAACCTTTAGAAGTCTTTGTCATAATAATAAAGTACAAAGCAGGCAGTATAGACTAAGATCAGACTGCACATCTGTACAGGCTGGTCTTAGTCTAAACAACCGTAATTATTCTAATAAATGCCATCCCCCAAATCTCAGCTGAAAATATGCTTATTTCAAGCACAATTTCAGCGGGAAAGGGTGATTCTAAGATTCTAATAAACGTCCATCCCCCCTCCTCCTCCTCACCCCCCCCCCCCCCTCCGGATTCCGGATTAAAACAATATAAGTCATAAACAAAGATCCTTTCCCAAAGCAATAAAAGAGAGGATCTAATGTCCCCTAATCTGTTTACAATGAATGTTTGAATGTATAAACATTGCAAACTTTTACTTCATAGATCAGTCCATGAATTGGCATTTGATTCCCATGATAAGACTAACAAAATTAGAATACCTCTAATAAACGCCCACCCCCAACTTTTCTATCAAACACTTTTCTAATAAACGCCCGGGCGTTTATTAGAATAATTACAGTACCTGCCAAAGCTTTTCTAACAACAGTAAATTGACTGGAACAGCATGAGAAGTATTAACTCTTTCACATACAACACCTAGTTTTGATATCCCTAAAACAGGATGCATTTGAAGGCATTCAGGGAAATGAAGGAAATGATTATGACCAGTATTTCATCCTTTCCCTTCAATGTTTCCCATGCTAGCCTATGATACAGTACAATTTCTTTATTTCCCACAATGATGTCTACCCGGTAAGTGCAAAATTTCATTTTTTTAAAGTGTCATCTACAAAATATTTGAAATTTGGACCAGTCTGAAATGTCGCCTGGTAATTCCTTGGCGTCGAAATCACAGGTTGCCCAGTTTGCAGTAGAGCATCTCAGAATCAGCCTGGATCTGGGAAAAGGCCCTGACAGTATTCTACACCTTATCAGCCTGTGTCTAAGTGCAATCTGATGAAGACGATTGCTGCTCTGCCAGATACCACATGAATGAGGTAGCTATAATAGAACAACATGGATCTTGATCAAATTGTGTATGCAAAGACTGATCTGGATCTATGTTGATCTCAATGCTCTTGCCGAGATTTTTTTTTAGATCTGGTCCTAATCCTTGAAATATCTTGGCTCTTGCTTTCACTTTTTTTAGCTCACCTGAGCACGAAGTGCTAAGGTGAGGTATTGTGATCTATCAATGTCCGGCGTCCGTCTGTCCGTCTGTCCGTCTGTCCGTCTGTCCGTCACGGCGTCAACAATTTCTTTAAACGACATCTCCTCCTAAACTACTGGGTCAAAATCAACCAAACTTGGCAGAAATGTTCCTTGGGTGGTCCTTTATAAAAATTGCTAAAATAATTGAAATCCATGAAAAACTCTGGTTGCCGTGGCATCTGAAAATGGGAAATTTCACAAAAGCTTAAAAATTTCTTTAAACGACATCTCCTCCTAAACTACTGGGTCAAATTCAACCAAACTTGGCAGAAATGTTCCTTGGGTGGTCCTTTATAAAAATTGCTAAAATAATTGAAATCCATGAAAAACTCTGGTTGCCGTGGCATCTGAAAATGGGAAATTTCACAAAAGCTCAAAAATTTCTTTAAACGACATCTCCTCCTAAACTACTGGATCAAAATCAACCAAACTTGGCAGAAATGTTCCTTGGGTGGTCCTTTTTAAAAATTGCTAAAAGAATTGAAATCCATGAAAAACTCTGGTTGCCGTGGCATCTGAAAATGGGAAATTTCACAAAAGCTCAAGAATTTCTTTAAACGACATCTCCTCCTAAACTACTGGGTCAAAATCAACCAAACTTGGCAGAAATGTTCCTTGGGTGGTCCTTTATAAAAATTGCTAAAATAATTGAAATCCATGAAAAACTCTGGTTGCCGTGGCATCTGAAAATGGGAAATTTCACAAAAGCTTAAAAATTTCTTTAAACGACATCTCCTCCTAAACTACTGGGTCAAATTCAACCAAACTTGGCAGAAATGTTCCTTGGGTGGTCCTTTATAAAAATTGCTAAAATAATTGAAATCCATGAAAAACTCTGGTTGCCGTGGCATCTGAAAATGGGAAATTTCACAAAAGCTCAAAAATTTCTTTAAACGACATCTCCTCCTAAACTGCTGGGTCAAAATCAACCAAACTTGGCAGAAATGTTCCTTGGGTGGTCCTTTTTAAAAATTGCTAAAAGAATGGAAATCCATGAAAAACTCTGGTTGCCGTGGCATCTGAAAATGGGAAATTTCACAAAAGCTCAACAATTTCTTTAAACGACATCTCCTCCTAAACTACTGGGTCAAAATCAACCAAACTTGGCAGAAATGTTCCTTGGGTGGTCCTTTATAAGAATTGCTAAAAGAATTGAAATCCATGAAAAACTCTGGTTGTCATGGCATCGGAAAATGGGAAATTTCACAAAAGCTCAAAAATTTCTTTAAACGACATCTCTTCCTTAACTTCTGGGTCAAAATCAACCAAACTTGGCAGAAATGTACCTTGGGTAGTCCCTTATTAAAATTGCTAAAAGAATTGAAATCCATGAAAAACTCTGGTTGCCGTGGCACCGGAAAATGGGGAATTTCACAAAAATTCAACTATTTCTCTAAACGACATCTCCTCCTTAACTTCTGGGTTAAAATCAACCAAACTTGGCAGAAATGTTCCTTGGTTGGTCCCTTATAGATATTGCTAAAAGAATTGAAATCCATGAAAAACTCTGGTTGCCGTGGCATCGGAAAATGGTAAATTTCACAAAAACTTAACTTCTTTAAACAACATCTCCTCCTTAACCTCTGGGTTAAAATCAACCAAACTTGGCAGAAATGTTCCTTGGGTAGTCCCTTATAAGAATTGCTAAAAGAATTGAAATCAATGAAAACTGGTTGCCGTGGCATCGGAAAATGGAAAATTTCACAAAAACTTAACAACTTATTTAAACGACATCTCCTCCTTAACTTCTGGGTTAAAATCAACCAAATTTGGCAGAAATGTCCCTTGGGTGGCCCCTTATGAAAATTTTTAAAAGAATTGAAATCCATGAAAAACTCTGGTTGCTGTGGCATCGGAAAATGGGAAATGTCATAAAACTCATCAATTTTTGTAAACGACATCTCCTCCTAAATTACATGGCCAAATTCTTCTCTGGGACCACAATGCGTAACATATGCAAAGTTATTTGGCATTATTAAAACATTACTCAGGTGAGCGATTTAGGGCCCTCAGGGTCCTCTTGTTTTTAAAAATATTTCTAGGTTAAAGTAAAGTGTTGATTTGTAAATAATCTGTTATAGGAGAAATTAAGAGACAATATTGTGAGATTTAGTCAAAAGCTGTCCAATAGAACAAACACAAGTTCCAATTAGGGTTTATTGCTGTTTTTGTGTGGCAACATTGATTTTCCTGGCGGGTCTCTAACTAACACAGTCCATCTGATTTCATCTAATTTCTCTGTGTCTCTTTGATTTTTTAATTTGATAGCACTTTTCCATTAGCTCTTCTGTCTTTACCACTCCTGACATTTATGGTGAGAAAGATAAGACAAAACATTTTCCTGAAATATATTTAGCTGGAGACAAAATTAATCATCTTGTGGTCTGATGAATTAAGTGCTCTTGGGCTTGTTTTACTAATGGCTTAGATTTAATTTTTTCCTTGTGAATTTGAAATTAATCTGTAGTTTTGTAAAAAAATGGAAAATTCTTTGAATAGCATTGAGAGAGGAGAAAATGCATGTAATAGTAACCAACATTTATCTCCTTTCCTTCTATTGTATTCATGCTACATTATAATATAGTTGTTTACAAACCTTGTTTGCTTGGATTATTTTGTCTGCATCACATTTGAATTAGAGTCCAGGAATTTTGATGTTGTTGAGGAGTGGGGGGGAGGGTTAACCCTTTCCCAAACGACAAAATTTTAGGGTGATCCACTTCAAAAACTGCCACAAATGATAAAATGGATGTTATTAAAGATAGGATTTGTGCAATATATGGCACAGAAAATATTGAGACAAAAGGAGAAACTGCTGGTTATCAGCAGTTTCTCCTTTTGTTTCAATGTTTTCCCATGCCTTTTTTATTAGGGACGTCAAAACCAGGTCTTGTTTGGGAGACGGTTTATGGTCAGTAAGGACATTCGGCAAAGTTACAAATATGATCTAGATCTTGGTGCTAATCATTATTTCACAGATATTGCAATTTAGATCTACCTAGATAAGAAAATTTCAGAATGGTTTTAAATAAATTTGTGATCCATGGACAAATTATCCCATAATTGTAAAAATCATTTCATGACAATATTTGTTCTTTAGCCTAAATATTTTTCTTTACATTTTTGCTTTAATGAAAAATGATATTCATGTTGAAATTTTGCTGAAACAATTCCCAAACTAGATCTGGTGTAGATGTCTACAGTAAAGGACACCTGAGAAAATATTGAAACAAAAGAATATTTTTCTCCTTTTGTCTCAATATTTTGTGTGATATATTGTACAGTAGCAAATTCTATCTTCACCAACATCCATTTTGTCATCTGCAGCTTGCTTCCAATTTTGGAAAGTCTAAAATTTTATTGTTTGGAATGGGTTCATGCAAAGCATTTGTAGATTTATGCTTAAAATTATAATTGTAAGTAGATCTATTTAACCCTTTCCCAAACAGCAAAATTTTAGGGTGGTCCAATATGAAAATTGCTGCAGACAACAAAATGAATACAAATAATAATAAAATTTGTGTACCATAAAGCACAGAAAATATTGAGACAAAAGGAGAAAATGCTGATTATCAGCATTTCCCCTTTTGTCTCAATATTTCTCAAGCCTTTTCTATAAGGGACGCCAAAACCAGTTCTTGTTTGGGAAAGGGTTAAAGCAGATTTTCGCTTACTGCTCATTGTGCTTAACTATTATAATGGTCAATGTATAAATATGTTATTTTATCATTTATTTCAGAATTGTAGAAATCTTTAGCAGACGTTTACAAGGTAAAATAACATTCCTTCTTCAAATGTAAATTTTTTGAAACCCTTTTCTAAACAATTTGTCTTGACATCCCTAACAGATAAGGCTCATACTTTGATTGATAGATTGATTGATGGATTGGGCTTTAATGCCTCTACAATGGTCACATTGTGGTGGCTGGAGCTCCCATCTATGCATTCCTGGTATTACTCTCACTAGTACTAAATTATATCCAAAATGTGCCTCCAACAGTTCTGCTCTCTCACATAGATGATTCACACCCATTGGTCAGAGACAAATGGCTTTTAATAATTGGCAGAATGGATATTGTCCGAGCCGGGGTTTGAACTCACAACTCCTAGATTGATGGCTCATACTTTGAAGAAACAAAATTAACCCATATGTTTACATGTCATCCAACCTTTCTTATTCAGTAAAGTTATTGCTTGTCTAGTTCCACTAGATTTTGATCTCTGCAATGGCTTTCAATCGAAACAGCAATTTTATAAAATGTTATGTTTTAAATTGGCCAAATTTTAAAGGATCAGTGACAATGGAATTATTAGTCCCCCACCGGTTATTAGTCCCCCACCGGTTACCGGTTGGGGACTATAGGTTTGCTCGATTCCGTCTGTCCGTCCGTCCGTCTGTTGGTCACACTTTTGTCCGGGCTATATCTTCTAAACCATATGTGCTAGCAACTTCAAACTTGGTACACTTATAGATCTCATTGAGGAGAAGTGTCATGTTCAAAAAACGTTACTCTGCCATGCCCACTTTTTGAGTTATTGCCCTTTGTTGTTTTTACCCTTACATTCTTGTCCGGAACATATCTCCTAAATTATAAGTGCTAGCAACTTCAAACTTTGTACACTTATAGATCTCATTGAGGAGAAGTGTCATGTACATGAACTGTTACTCTGCCACACCCACTTTTTGAGTTATTGCCCTTGGTTGTTTTTACCATTACATTTTTGTCCGGAACATATCTTCTAAACCATAAGTGCTAGCAACTTCAAACTTGCTACACTTATAGATATCATTGAGGACAAGTGTCATGTACAAGAACTGTCACTCTGCCATGTCCACTTTTTGAGTTATTGCCCTTTTTTTATGCTCCCCGAAAAAATTTCGGGGGAGCATATAGTCGCCATGCTGTCCGTCCGTCCGTGTGTCCATCCGTCCGTCCGTCCACAGCCATATCTCAGCAACCCTTGGACCAAATTCAACCAAACTTCACATGTGAACTCACAGGGATAATCCCTAGGGACCTTTTTCTCCGTTTGTTGATTTGAGGCTGCGTCATGGAAAAAGGGGCCTTAATGTAAAAATTAGATTTTCTCCAATTTCTCTTCATCCAATGGGCAGAATTTAATGAAATTTTGTACTTTTATTATAAATGAGATGTTCTAGACCATATTATATAAATAATGTGTGTACAAAAAATCTGTCATGGGAAAAGGGGGCTTAATGTATGATAATTTGTCCATCCGTCCGTCCACAGTCATATCTCATCAGCAACCCTTGGACCAAATTCAATGAAACTTAACATGTGAACTTCCAGGGATAATCCCTAGGGACCTTTTTCTCCGTTTGTTGATTTGAGGCTGTGTCATGGAAAAAGGGGCCTTAATGTAAAAATTAGATTTTCTCCAATTTCTCTTCATCCAATGGGTAGAATTTTAATGAAATTTTGTGCTTTTGTGATAAATGAGATGGTCTAGACCATATTATATAAATAATGTGTGTACAAAAAATCTGTCATGGGAAAAGGGGGCTTAATGTATGATGATTTTTATTTTGTGACAAACACTTATTCGGGGAGCATAATCTGTCTATGACGGCTCTTGTTTTGCACGTTTCTATCCTTACATTTTTGTCCCGAACTTATCTCCTAAACCATAAGTCCTAGCAACTTCAAATTTTATACACCCGAACTTATCTCCTAAACCATAAGTCCTAGCAACTTCAAATTTTATACACTGGTAGATCTCATTGAGAAGAAGTGTAATGCACAAGAACTGTTACTCTGCCACATCCACTTTTTTAGTTATTGTCCGTTGTTGTTTTTTATCCTTACATTTTTGTCCGGACCATATCTCCTGAGCCATCAGTGCTAGCAACTTCAAACTTGGTACACTTATAGATCTCATTGAGGACAAATTAGTGTCATGTACAAGAATCATTCTTCTCCGCCCACTTTTGGAGTTATTGCCCTTGGTTGTTTTTACCCTTATATTTTTGTTTGGGACATTTTGTCCAAAACCTAATGTGCTAGCAACTTCAAATTTTGTATACAGTTATAGATCTAGTAAGTAGGAGATATATTATAAGAAAGAATTTTTTGTTATGCGGTGGGGGACTCCTGTATTGCATCGCAATACAACATGCACTTGTTGATCAAGTTTTATGATAGTGAAATTAAATAATTGCTGCATATCAGGAAATCTTCTTTTCTCTTTGTTTTTTTAAACCTTTCTTTGATACAAACCAAGTGCATTGATTGGTCAAGTGCTGTTTTAATTGAAAAAAGTGATGTGTAAAATACTGAAATAATTCTTATAGCATCATTAATACATGTATTACAGTACAAGAACGTCTCACAAAACAGATAGCAGTAGCCATTACAGAGGCAATACAACCATCTGGTGTAGGGGTTGTAGTTGAAGCTACGTAAGTAGTCATAGACAAATGTTTTCTCATTTTGTTGGAGTTTAACAAACAGATCGCTGACAAGTGTTCTTAGTAATATGTCTCGGTATTTTGGTATATGAAAACCAATGAAGACGAAAGGACATTTGAACCCTTTCCCAAACGGCAAAATTTTAGGGTGATCCACTTCAAAAACTGCCACAAATCACAAAATAGAAGTTATTAAAGATAGTATTTGTGTAAATTATGGCACAGAAAATATTGAGACAAAAGGAGAAACTGCTGGTTATCAGCAGTTTCTTCTTTTGTTTCAATGTTTTCCAAAGCCTTTTCTATTAAGGACGTCAAAACCAGGTCTTGTTTGGGAAAGGGTTAAAAAGTATAACAGATAGCAGTAGCCATAACAGAGGCAATACAACCATCAGGTGTGGGGGTGGTAGTTGAAGCTACGTAAGTAGACCTAGCCATAGATCTCATTATTTTGTAATAGAATCTATGTGAACCACTAAAAATAAAAAATACATTAAACATTATCCCTTTGGAAATGGCAAATGTGCAGACTGATCCAAATTCAAAGATGTCACGGATAACAATTTCAAATGAATGAACATTTTTTTTTTTAGAAAACTTTGTGGGAAATGAAGAAGTTGCTTGGCACAAGACCATTCACATTTGACCAAGACTTTTGACCACCTTGTGACCTTGACCTGGGAGTTTGACCTACTTTTAAATAACTTTAACCGGGCCTCTATCTCATGTCCTTTTACATATACAGCCTTAATATTTCACACATGGACACCTCCTACCAAGACCTTTCACATTTAATCACGACCTTGGACCTTGGTATGTTGACCTTAGAGTTTGACCTACTTTTAAAAAACTTTAATCCGGCCTCTATCTTGTCTCTCTTTACACATACAGCCTTGACATTTCACACATGGACACCTCCTACCAACGCCGTTCACATTTAACCATGACATTGGACCTTATGACCTTGACTTTGGAGTTTGACCTTCTTATAAAAAATATTAACCTGGCCTCTATCCCATGTCCTTTTACACATACAGCCTAGATATCTCACATATGGACACCTCCTACCAACACTTCACATTTCACCATGACCTTGGACCTTATGACCTTGACTTTGGAGTTTGACCTCCTTTTGAATAATTTAAACCGGGCCTATATCTCATGTCCTATTAAACATACAGCCTTGGAATTTCACACATGGACACCTACCAAGACATTTCACATTTGACCATGACCTTTGACCTTGTGACCTTGGCATTTGATCTACTTTTAAAAAAACTTTAATCTGGTATATGTTTCATGTGTTTTTACACATACAGCCTCAATATTTCACACCTACAGACCTCCTACCAAGACCTTTCACTTTTGACCATGGCCTTGTGATGTTGACCTTGGAGTTTGACATAGATCAAAGGAAGGCCCTTGAGGGAGCATATATGTTTTACAAACATCTCTTGTTATCTTTAAATTCGGACCCTTCTAAAATTGTGACATTCTATAATAAGAGAAAGTAAGATAAATAATTCTTTAGAGCAAGATTTTTAAGTTCTGAAGGGAGAGCATGACACTCTATACTTCTTGCTTAACCCCTCAATCAATTTTGTGAATAATTATAATGAGAGAGAAATGTTGTTCAGAGTGTTCAATAACTTATAGATATATGACATTGCAATGATGTTATTTTCATAAAATATGAAGCATTTGGAACACTTTGGTCCGAATCTTACAACATTTCTATCATTTTCATGACGACTTTCAATGTTATATTTTATGAATTATAATATTCCTTTGCAGCCACATGTGTATGGTAATGAGAGGTGTACAGAAGTTGAACAGTCGGACAGTCACAAGTACGATGCTGGGTGTATTTAGAGAGGATCCCAAAACTCGCGAGGAATTCCTCACTTTGATACGCAACAGTTGACCATCAACAACATCTGGTTACCATGGAAACATTCCTTCATCCAATCGCATTCCAGTGGTTGTGCAGACAGCTTCGACACTGCCACATCATGAATTGGTCCCGTATCTGACTAAAGCCAGTCCTAAATCGCCGAATGATTGTCTGACAGCTAGTCTGTTTAAAGGCTTCTGCTTTCGCTGACAAATATATTTGAGCCGGGATCTGGAAAAACGTCCCTTATAGCATTTTCAAAAATTGAGTTTCAAGATCAGCCTGCTGTCAAATGCAGTCCAATATACATTCATGCTGCTTTCTCTAACTTAATAAAGGTCACAAAGAAGCTATTAGAGAACAACATGGATCCTGATCAGACTGTGCGTATGCACAGGCTGATCTGGATCTATGTTGGGCTCAAAAGCCTTAAGGGACGTTTTTCCAGATCCTGGCTCAATTATTTATGTGCTATATAAAGAGGGGGTTCTTGAAATATGTGAAAAATCTAACCCCTTTCAAAGCAAGACCTCGTTTTGACATCCTTGATAGAAAGGGCTTGAGAAAACATCAAGGCAATAGAAGAAGCTTGATTGAAATCTCACATCCTGAGTTATGCTGCTGCTGATACAGGATTTCTGTGGGGGTGGGGGGTGGGGTGGGGGGGTTGAATGTACAGGTAAGGGGGTTCGTTTTCCTAGAATTACACAATTTTGACTGAATTTCTGCATGAAAATGAAAGATTCCTGAAGCAGAGGGGGTTCCTTTGAACCCCTGAACCCCCTGGATCCACCACTGTTATGTGACCTTTAATTTGACAAAATGGCCATTTTTTCCACAAATATAGAAGAACATACAATACATGGACAAAATGTTGGTTACCATCAGATATGGCTGTAGTGTAATTTTCACATACTGAGTTGAGCTCCCCTTGAATTTTACATTGAATTTTATAGTCTCAAATATTAATCTGTTTGAGCAAAACTGTAAACTTTGACAAAAATGCAGAAACTTGGACAAGTTTCATTTTCAGCCTAATCTGAGCGGAAGCAGTGTCTTCTTAAGCCTTTCCCAAACCGCAACATTTTAGGGTGATCCACTTCAAAAACTGCCACAAATGACAAAATGGATGTTATTAAATATAGGATTTTTGAAAAATATGGCACAGAAAATATTGAGACAAAAGGAGAAACTGCTGGTTATCAGCAGTTTCTTCTTTTGTTTCAATGTTTTCCCAAGCCTTTTCTATTAGGGACGTCAAAACCAGGTCTTGTTTGGGAAAGGGTTAAGCTTTTTCTATAGGGTATACAAAACAAGGTCTTGTTTCAGAAAATTAAGGGATATTTAGATATGTATTTATCAATAATATAATCTTAAAGATCTTGATATCCATTTGTTAAAGCTTATGATGAGAGGTAATGATGAAAACTAGATTCCTTAAACACTTTCCAAAACATCATTTTGAAAAGAAATGATGTTATCGTTATTTTTCTTTTACGCCTCTTTCAACTTCAATGGTCATATTTTTCTAAATCCATATTCAGTGAGGAGTAAAAAAGAATTTTTGTTTTGATAGATTTATTTGGCGGCTGCATTCCATTGGAATTTGCACCAATTTAAAAATTTGCTGCAAGATAAAAGGCCATCACTCCCTCTTTTCTAGAGCTCTGATGTCTATACATTTTTCCATCAAGTAGATCTAGCTATTTATTGTTAGACAATCTTTTCCCTTTCACGAAGGCAAAAATTCTTTTGGTGGTATGCAAAGGGCAAAAACATGATACCAAAGGTAGGAAATGTGTATGTTATAGCATAGAAATATTGAGGCAAGAGGAGAAAATGTTGATTATCAGCATTTTCTTCTTTTGCCGCAATGATTTCCCAAACTTTCCCATATAGAACTGTCAAAACTAGCAATTTCTTTCCTACTACATTTCAATAATAATCGTACTTGATTCGTTTCAAAAACGGTCAAATATCAACTTTATCAAAGCCAAACAAAATCGGATGAGTCGAACTCCGGATATGTCGAGGTATACAACAAGTGTCGACTGTATATGAATTTGGTTTTAAGAATGAGAGTAGAAATGTCAGGGACTTGTAAGATGTGATAGATCTTATAAATAGTACCTGATAAAAAGTTATTGACAACCAAGCAAAATTTGTCAATAACATTTTTCAAATCATGAAGTGTTTGAAAGATTCACCACTTGTAGTAAATCCCTTGCATTTTTCAGTCATGTACATGTATTAACCCTTTACCAAACGAGACTGGGTTTTGATGTCCCTAATAGAAAAGGTTTGGGAAAACATTGACACAAAAGAAGAAACTGCTGATAACCAGCAGTTTCTTCTTTTGTATTAACATTTTCTATGCCATGTTCAACACAAATTTGATCTTTAATTTTCATTCCATTTTGTCATTTATGGCAGTTTTAGAAGTGAACCACCCTAAAATGTTGTCGTTTGGGAAAGGGTTAACAGATTTATCGCAGATTTCCTTCAATATTTGTTGTTATTGTGTCACACACTCAGATAGGGTTTTTTTAGCAAAATTTCAACTTTAATCCTAGTTTTTAGCTCGACTTTTTGAAGAAAATGAGAGCTTATACTGTCACCCGGGCGTCGGTGTCGCAACAAAGGTTAAAGTTTTTTCAAACATCAATAACTTCCATACTATCAAAGGGATTCAACCCAAACTTGGAATACTTATTCACCATCACACCCTCTACCTTACTATCAGGGCCCATGACCATGGCTCCACTATATTTGGAGTTATGCCCCCTTTATACTAAGCAACTTAGAAAGTCGAGCGCGCTGTCTTCGGACAGCTCTTGTTAACTTTTTAAAGACTTTCCACATTGTTTTATGTTTCAGTAATATTTACTTTTTCCTCAGTAAGTTACCAATTTTGACCAGCTTCATACTGCGGCTATCTTTAGAAATGCTGTAACTATGGCTTATATCATCTGTAGTTACGGCTTTATGGCCAATACTACATGTATATACATGTAGTTGGTCATCTGGAATAAGATGAAATGCTTGGATTTGCTATGTTATGAACCAATCATTTCTTTTTCCAAACCTTCCAAAGATGGTTAATATTTTAGCTGCTTCTTACAATTCAGGTTAATGAAATTTGAAATTTTGGTCTTTCCTGGTAGAAAACAGTTGGGAAATAAAGAAATTGCTTGTCACAGACAATTCTTTATTTTCCAAAGCCTTTATCTTTTCTGGGTACCAAACAGCATCATTTTGTGGGTTTACCCTGGTTTTGACGTCCTTAATAGAAAAGGCTTGGAAAACATTGAAACAAAAGAAGAAACTGCTGATAAACAGCAGTTTCTCCTTTTGTCTCAATATTTTCTTAGTTATATTATACACAAATCCTTTATTTTTCAACGTCTATTTTGTCATCTGCAGCAACTTTCAAATTGGACAGCCCTAAAATTTTGTCGTTCGGGAGAGGTTTAATCATGCACCATGTACAAACTACACAACAATATTTATATCCAACTTTTATGTCTTGAGTTCTTGCACAGGTATTTACAATCACGAAAAGGCATCACATAAGTTATTATACGCCCGAAGGGTCGTATTATGTTATGGCCCCGCTCGTCCGTCTGTCTGTCCGTCTGTCTGTCCGTCCGTCTGTCCGTCCGTTAGCAATTTCTTGTGTGCGCAACTCCTCCTACAGTTTTGATCGGAATTTGATCAAACTTGCCTCAATTAATCTCCATGGTGTCTAGTTGTGCACCTCGCTTACGGAATTCAGATAACTCTTTTTGTTCTTGAATTATCTGCCCTTGAATTAAAAAAAATGCCCATTTTCTTGTGTGCGCAACTCCTCCTACAGTTTTGATCAGAATTTGATCAAACTTGCCACAATGAATCTCCATGGTGTCTAGTTGTGCACATCGCTTACGGAATTTAGATAACTGTTTCCGTTCTTGAATTATCTGCCCTTGAATTTAAGGAAAAATGTCCATTTTTTCAAAAATGCTCATTTTTTCCTGTGTGCTATTTCTACAGTTTCAACCAGAATTTAATCAAACTAGCCACAATGAATCTCTATGGTGTCTTGTTGTGCAAACAAAATTTTGATTACTTTTCATGTTTGAATTATCTGCCCTTGAATTGACAAAATTGCCAATTTTACTGACAAGCCCCTCTCGGGCGTATATGCGCCGCTCTGCGAAGCTCTTGTTTTGTTTTTAGTCTGACATGTCCCTCTTGTCAATTGCTAGATGTTCATTGTTATTAGTTTATCCCATTACAAGACGGCAATATTTTGGACTGTTCCAACTTGAAAGATGTTCCAAACGACAATTTCAAGTGAATGAAACTTAAATTTTTTGTGTCTTTTTTGGAAGAAAACATTGTGGGAAATGAAGAAATTGCTTGCCAAAATCAATTTCTTCATTTTCAACAATGTTTTCCAAGGCCTTAATCTTGTTGGGCATAAAAAAGCCTCATTTTGTGATAATGGGTTATAACAGTTGTTTACTTTTTAATTTTTTATATGCGATCCTAGGTGGAGATTTATTAATTGGCATCATTTTCTCGGTACATTATGTCCATTCATATCATGTAAATGCAACTCCTACATCTATGGAAAAACTTGGATGAAATTTTTCACAGGATGTTCTTAGTCACCTGACCTGTGCCTATTGTGATGTGTCAAGGATAAATGGGACTAAAAGCAAAAGAAGAAGTGTATAATGTGACTGTGGCACTATTGTTCTAAATTTGTCTCAGAAACTATTGTACTGTATCTAATCACATTTTACATGTGAATTCCTTTTGATGAAATTTTTGAAGATTTTTTATATTGTATATTTCTGTTGAAACATTACTTTCGTTGGCAAGACTATTCTTACATACTGGTATGTGGCATATAATAACAATGATCCTACTCTAATTTACATTTTTAGCTCGACTTTTCGAAGAAAATGAGAGCTTATACTGTCACCCGGGCGTTGGCGTTGGCGTCGGCGTTGGCGTCGGCGTTGCAACCAAGGTTAAAGTTTTTTCAAACATAAATAACTTCCATACTGTCAAAGGGATTCAACCCAAACTTGGAATACTTATTCACCATCACACCCTCTACCTTACTATCAGGGCCCATGACCCTGGGACCACTCTATTTGGAGTTATGCCCCCTTTATACTAAGCAACTTAGAAAGTCGAGCGCGCTGTCTTCGGACAGCTCTTGTTATGCTCCCCGAAGGGAGAGCATATAGTCGCCGCTTTGTCTGTCCGTCCGTCCTGTCCGTCCGAAGTGATTTCTCCATAACCCTTGGGCCAAATCAAATGAAACTTACCATGTGAACTCCCTATCACATAATGCCGATGTACTTTTCCCGGTTTTTGGATTTGAGGCCTCGTCATGGGAAAAGGGGACTTAAGGTAAAATATAGTTTTTCTCTAATTTCTCCTAGTCTAATGGTCAGAATTTGATGAAATTTCATATTTGAGTAGTAAATCAGATGCCCTTGACAATAAACTATGTGAAATTTGGTTATAAGAATTATGTCATGCAAAAAGGGGGCTTAACATTTGCTAGCTTTATGTTAGCTCTGCATGGCATACATTTATTGTGACAATGCCTTATTCGGGGAGCATTGTCCGTCTCTGACGGCTCTTGTTTGAATAGCATTGAAAGATAAGCAAAATTCTAAAAACTATCATTTCCTCAGTTATATGATGTGGTATGCACCTTTTTTCACTACAGAAATTTGCAACCTTTTTTGCAAACAGTAACAGTTTTGGGTGATCCAATTTGAAAGCTGCTGCAAACAAAATATATGTTCTAAGAATATGATTTGTGTACAATGAGATAACATTTAGACTACAGGGGAAAATGCTGGTTATCAGCATTTTCTTCTTTTGTCTCAATTTTTTCTCAGGCATTTTCTAAAAGAGACAATTAAATTTGGTCTTTTATTGGAAGGGTTTAAGGAAAATGATTATAATACATGACATTTTATCCGAACTTTTACATGTATAGATCTGTAGACTGGTTGACAAAGCCTGTCTCTGGCCTCTTGTTTTAATTTTGTTCAGTTTTAAATTCATTATAAGGAGATTATCCCTTTTCCCAAACGACAACTTTTTTTTAACTATTCCAACTTGTAATATGTTGCAGAATGGCAAAATGGATATTCATGCTTATGTTATTTGTGTGCATTATTCGGGAGGTACTGTGCAATCAGAAGAGAGTGTATCATAAACCAAAACTGGCTGATCCTTTAAATAGGGGTGACACTATAATAAACAAGCCTTTACCTTTCCCTTACTAGAAAATATTGATACAAAAGGAGAAAATACTGGTTATCAGCGTTTTCTTCTTTTGTCTCAATATTTTCCAAGCTTTTATTTTGAGGATATCAAAACAAGGTCTTTTTTGGAAAAGGGTTATACATGTTAAAAGTATATGACTATATTTTAATTTATGTTTAAAAAGCAGGTTGTAAATATAGATTGGGTTTGTTGTTTATTTATTCCATTTTGTCTAAGGGTTACTTATGCCATTTTATAGAAGGCAAAATATGTTGCTGAATAATTTAAAGCTTGTTTACCACAGAAAAGAAAACATTAAGGGAAAATGAGAAAATGCTGCTTATCAGCTTTTATTAAAGGCTGCTTATCAGCATGTACATCTTTAGCCCTAATGTTTTCCTAAACAAAACATATATCTAGTCAGATTTGCAAAATTGTTTTGCTGGGTATAATATACTAAAGTTTTGGAAAGGGTTAGATGAAAAGATGGCTTTGATAGTAAAGAAAGGAAGTAAGTCTAGGGATAATGCGAGAAATTGCCCTTATAGGCACAAATCGAAGTGTTGATTTTCGAAATATATATATCCCAATCTATTCCCTCACAAGTATTACCACCACAGCATCCTTTATGAGGCCTAGCTGCTCTTCCACATAGATTAAAGATTTTCCACCCCATCGTTTGGAGACAAATGTCAGAGGATATAAGATGTGAAAGGGGATCAAACCTGTGACCTCGTGAGAGTCCCGTTGACTACCAATAGCCCTATGGTCACAGATTCAATAGAGGCTTTAGAAAGCATTGACGGGATAAACATTGCTGATAATCAGCAATTTCTTCCTTTCCTTCTAAGCTTTCCATGCTAATATTTTGTTCAAATATGCATTATGTGACATCAATTTGGATTTCTACATCAGATTTTAATTAGGATCATCTTGAAAAATTGTTGGTTGGGACTAAGTTGAAACAGACTGATATGTGGGAAAAGGTTGAAATAGACTAATATGACTGACAGTACCTTCTCTCAACAGTGAGGGCAAAGATGTTACAAAATTGGTTGCTCAATCATGATTATATAAATATAAATATTGCAGTTAAATTGGCAGGTTGCAATACTGAATAATGTTAAAGTAAGCATGACATTTTGACGATACAAATCAATTATTTAGCAAATTTTTGTTTGATGTGCACCATTGCTACAAAAACTGCATCATAAGATGCATCTTAACCCTTTCCCAAATGACAATATTTTAGACTGGTTTAACCCTTCCCCAAACAAAAGATAGATTCGTGAACAGAGATATGGTTTGTGTAAAATCTAGTGCAGAAAATATTGAGGCAAAAGAAGAAAATGCTGATTATCAGCATTATCTTCTTTTGCCTCAATGTGTTCCTAAGACTTTTCTACAAGAGACGTCAAAACCAGGTGAGAATAGGTCAAGTTGAAAGGAGCTACAGACCACAATAAGTGTTAGCAACTGAGCAAAACTTGTTCCATATAGCATTAAACCTTTATAGAAAATGCTGATCATCATCGTTTTCATCTTTTCTCATTTCGATCTTTAATTTTCAAAGCTTTGTTGTTTACTAAGGATGTCAAAAATTAAGTGTTTGGAAAATAACAAGAAAGTTTCAAGGTTAAGGACATTGTTGACTAAATTGGCTCTATATCACATAATTATATGCATCAATACTTACCAAAATAACATTTTAATCCATTACCAAACATCACAATTTTAGCTAATCCGAGTCTTCTCTGATGTAAATACGCTCTTTGATATTTTGATTTTTCGCTATTTACGAAATTACTAATTTGTAAATAGCGAAAAATCAAAATATCAAAGAGCGTAACTATTTACATCAGAGAAGACTCGCATTAAATTTTAGCCTAGTCCAAACTCATAGGTGTTGCTGACGACAAGTTCCATTGAACAAAATTTAACATTTTTTGGTCTTTCTTCTTCTTCTTCAGACGTTCCTTAGAACGCATTTATTTTACATCGATTGGGAAGCAAGTTTTTTCAACTTATTTTAATCCCTCTCGATTCTGCTTCCTGGAAATACACTGACCAGTACTCGCGCCGAATGTGTGGGCCAATGAGAAGCCTCGAACAACCTCCACTACCGGGGATCAAACTCGGAACCTCTTAGTCGCTAGGCCGACGCTCTACCTCTCGACTACGGACACTAGAAAACATTGTGGGAAATGAAGAAATTGCTTGTGACAAGCAATTTCTTTATTTTCCACAATGTTTTCCAAAGCCATTATCTTGTCGGGGTGTCAAAAAGAGTCAATGTGTGGGAAAGGGTTAAATTACTTTCAAAACCCCTTTCTACAGTGTAAAGTTTTGGCAAGATAAATTTAAACAAGATGGCCCTTAATTACTCGAGAGAATCTTGAGACTTTCTACATGCAAAACTCAAGACTCTGGAAATGGAAGATGAGACATTGCTTTATCATTAACACGGTTGATAATCACGTGATACAATATTTACTGAATATCTTCAATAACTTTGTTAATATGGGACCGATTTGAATTCGGTTTGAAGCAGAGAATGTGGACAATCGTCACGCATTAGATGGATGTGGTTGACTTTTGAATAATCAACTGATAAAAAAGTTATTGAAGATAAACCAAAATTTTGGTTTATCTTCAATAACTTTTTTATCAGTTGATTTGTTCAAAAATCTACGACGTCCATGTTATTCCTGACATTTTTCCACCTTCTCTGCTTCAAACCGAATTCAAATTGATCAAGTATTGACAAAGTTATTGAATATTATCGATTATGCACCGTGATTAATCCTTTCTGCAATGACAAAATTCTTCCACAGTCAATTCAGATATACATGTATCAGGCTCTGGACAATACAATGAGAGTTGATATAGGTAGGATTTGTGAATGATATTGATTTCTAACACAGAAAATACTGAGCGTCAGGTGTTAGGAGAAATAGCACATTATCAGCATCTTCTTCTTTTGCCTCAATATTTCCCAACCCTTCTTCATTAGGGATGTCAAAACCAGGTCTTGTTTTGGAAAAGGGTTAAATTTCAATCTTCGGACATGGGAAAGTATTGTCAAAGCTGTTTTTTTTGTAAAGTCCATCAGCTCACAACAAAGGGGCTCAAGGAACACAACTAGAATGCCAGTCACCAAAAATATCAGAGAAAATAGGACACATAATGCTAGACCTTTTTCGTTTGGTTCTAGTTCTCAAATCTCAAATGATGACGGGATAGCCTTACCTTTCTTTGACATTTGGCAAAATACCTATCCAAACCGTATTAAATTAACTTTCTCGGACTGGCAAACTAGAAACGATGGAGAGAAGCATGTGCCCAATCAGTCTGGATGCACACAGCTCCATTAAAGTTGCTACAAGCAAAATTAATATCTCCCGAAAAATTTTTGTTTGTCGATGGAGTATATCAAACTTAGGGACAGGTTATATGCTATCTACATCAATCAAGGACATGAAAAATATCCTGTTCATGGTTTACAACTACTATACAGCCAATAGTTTTCAAGAAATAGCTCGGAAACGAATATCATGTATATGGCTTCCCCAATTAGGGGCAATAACTCTGAATTTAATAGTCGAACTGGGTAACCCAGACGGTAATCCTGACGATATGCACATCTTTTTGAAGTGAAGCTTTCTATAAAGTTTCATTGAAATCCAGTCACTGGTTTCAAAGACATAGCGCAGAAACGAATATTACTCTGTGTATATATTTTCACCAATCAGGGGCAGTAACTCCCCCCCCCCCCCCCCCATGATTTCATCAGCGGGAGATAACAAGTCATGAAGGAACTTTTAGAGAACAATATGGACAGCATGTTTACGCATATTGATCTGGTCTACATCAGTCTCGATGCCATAAAGGCCTTTTTCCTAGATCCTTGCTCATATATGCTATGGTGCCAGCATCAAGAGTCATGATAAGACTGGTTATGCTCTCCATTTAACCCATTACCACACAGTGACTCCTTTTGACTCCCATTAAGATAATGGCTTTGGAAAACATCGTGGAAAATGAAGAAATTGCTTGTGACAAGCAATTTCTTCATTTCCCACAATGTTTTCTACGTAAAAAGACCAAAAATGTAAAATTGTTGTCTGCACCATCTTTGAATTTGGACTAGTCTAAAATTTTGCTGTTTGGGAATGGGTTAAGCTTTTCCCAATCAACAAAATTTTAAGCCGGTCAAATTAGAATACTTAGGCAGACAAAAAGGGTTTGATGAAGATAGGATTGCAGTAACAGTATTGCAGAAAATGTTGAGGCAAAAGGAGAAAAAACTAATCATCAGTATTTTCTTCTTTTACCTCCACATGTTCCCAATTATTTTCCATTTAGAATGTCACAATCAGGGCTTATTTAGGTTAACTTTTGATAATTTGATTGATTGGGTTTTAACATCTCTTTCAACTGCTATGGTCATATTGCGGCAGCTAGAGCACCTAACCATGGCTTCCTGTCCTTTCTCATACCAGTACGACTACTACCACAACATCGAGGCTGCGGCCTCAGCGCAGTTGGTAGCGCATTTGCTTCTCGTTCGAGAGGTCCTGGGTTCGATACCCGGCCGCGGCTAATACCCTTTATGACAAAATTGTAACCCACCAATGGGTTTGAAATCGTTAACCTAGGTGGGTGAGTAGCTGGAGGGTCGGTAAGGGTGTTGTGGCAGTACTGGTTAGAGAAACAACAGGAATCCATGGGTAGGTGCTCCAGCTGCCGAGATGTGACCCTGGCAGTTGAAAACGGCGTAAAACCCCAATAAACCAAACTACCACAACATCCTTCCCAGGCCTCCAACTGCTCGCCCACATAGGTTAAACCCTTTCCCAAACGTCAAAATTTTAGGGTGATCCGATTCAAAAGCTGAGGTAGATGACTAAATTGATGCCAAAAAGGAAGGAATTTGTGTGAAATATGGCATGGAAAATATTGAGACAAAAGGAGAAACTGCTGGTTATCAGCAGTTTCTTCTTTTGTTTCAATGTTTTCCCAAGCCTTTTCTATTAGGGACGTCAAAACCAGGTCTTGTTTGGGAAAGGGTTAATGATTATCAAACTATAATAATTGTTGGGAGACAATTTTGTCTAAATAAATATTTGCCTCTGCCGAGGATCGGTCCCAGGACCTCATGAGTGAGAGTCAGATGCGCTACCAACAGTTTACTGTGCTATGGCTGTGGCTAACCGCTGATGGACAATTGTAACAAAGTTTGTTCAATGGATTTTTCTGGTAACATAAAAGACAAGGGCCGTCAGAGACGGACAATGCTCCCCGAATAAGGCATTGTCACAATAAATGTATGCCATGGAGAGCACTTTATTGTCAAGGGCATCTGATTTGCTACTCAAATATGAAATTTCATCAAATTCTGACCATTAGACTAGGAGAAATTAGAGAAAAACTATATTTCACCATAAGTCCCCTTTTCCCATGACAAGGCCTCAAATCCAAAAACGGGGAAAAGTACATCGGCATTTTGTCACAGGGAGTTCACATGGTAAGTTTCATTTGATTTGGCCCAAGGGTTATGGAGATATTGCTTCGGACGGACGGACGGACGGACGGACGGACGGAATGACGGACGGACAGGACGGACGGACGGACGGACGGACGGACGGACAGACGAAGCGGCGACTATATGCTCTCCCTTCGGGGAGCATAAAAACAAACTCCATGTCTGACAAATATAACAAATATGATCTACAAGTATTCTATAACATGTGTACTTACATCCTTATTTACATGTAACCACGTAATTACATCAAGTCATGGTTAGTCAAAGTAAATTTTTCATATAATTTACATTTAGAATTTTCATTAAGGTGTGTTTGTGAAACAAGAATGCCAAAAAAATGGCAAAATTTAAGTTTTCGGACAGACAGAGAGACGGACACAAGTAAAACAATATGCCCTTGATGTTTCGATACAGGGACATAAAATAATCACCTTATCAAATTATCATTACGATGCTTGTTGTTACTTTTCTTGTATCTTGAAATTCTTATCAAAAGAATTCATATATAACTAAATTTCAAATGAAATACTTTGATTTGACAATTCTGTACTATATAGCTTATGAAATTATAAATGTAGACATTCTAAATTAGGTTAAACCCATTAAATACCAGACAACAAAATTCTAGACTGGTTCAATTTCATTCTAAAATTCACTCACTTGAAATTTTTGTCTGCATCATCTTTAAATTAAAGATGATGCAGACAAAAAATTCAAGTGAGTGAAATTTTAGATTTATTGGTCTTTCTTGGTAGAATACATTGTGGGAAGTGAAGAAATTGCTTGTGACAAGCAATTTTTTCATCTCCCACAATGTTTTCCAAAGTCTTTATCTTATGGGTATGTCAAAAAGTGTCATTGAGTGGAAATGGGTTAAAACTGTCAACTTGTCAATCTTTATTGACAGCCAATAAAAGTGTATCTGTCCATGGTCAAACTAAAACTTAAATTTTACATCATCATAGTACAAGAATGTTCAATATACTAATTCATTGGCAGATTAATCCTTTTGTGAAAAAATGTAAAGTGAAAGGCATGACAGACAACAAAAGTAGTATTGTATGGAAGGTGCATGTTGTAGCATCGGATTTTGGCATTTTCTTCCTATCTTTCAATGCTATGAGACATCAAAGCCTGGGCTTGTTAGCAAATGGGTTAATGGGACAGCTTTTAATAATACTATCTTTAGGACAGTTTATGTATGCCTTGGAACGGACAATTGCCCTCCCTGACAATGGCCCCCGTACAATTTCCCTCCAGGACAATAATAATTATCGCCCTCCCGGACAATAGCCCCTCCTTACATAATAGATCATATGATAGACTTTTTTTCAACACATTTTTTCCCGACAGATCATTTAATTTTGCAAACCTTTGATGTCATGTTTCAAAAAAGCTTTTGAAAGTAATGAGAGAAAAGAGGGAAGTTTTAAATACTAGCTCTTTCTTCTTTTCTTGAAGTCCGGGAGGGCAATTGTCTGGGGAGCAATCGTCCAGGAGGGCAATTGTCTTGGGAGCAATCGTCCGGAGGGCAATTGTCTGGGGAGCAATCGTCCGGGAGGGCAATTGTCTGGGGAGCAATCGTCCGGGAGGGCAATTGTCTGGGAAGCAATCGTACGGGAGGGCAATTGTCTGGGGAGCAATCGTCTGGGAGGGCAATTGTCTGGGGAGCAATCGTCTGGGAGGGCAATTGTCCTACACTTGTTAAAGTCACACAATTGTTGTTTACACTTGTAGATTGTTCATGATTATTGTTTCAGAGGAAATGATATGAAACCCCTGTACCCATTTCAAAAACACATGGGTCCCGTTTTACTAACAAATGTATGCTTATCTTTGTGTAATTGTTTGTTACAACAAACCTGATTGGACCAATCTGATTTCTCATGCAATCAGATGTCTTCTTACACAGTTTACGCCTTAATGTGTTTGTATGATCGTTAGTAAAACAGGGCCCAGATCTGGATGAAATAATGATTTTCTACCAGAAAAACTTAACCCTTTCCCAAACAAGACCTGGTTTTGACGTCCCTAATAGAAAAGGCTTTGAAAAACATTGAAACAAAAGAAGAAACTGCTGATAACCAGCAGTTTCTCCTTTTGTCTCAATATTTTCTGTGCCAAATTTTACACAAAATCTATCTTTAATAACATCCATTTTGTCATTTTTGTCAGTTTTTGAAGTGGATCACCCTAAAATTTTGTCGTTTGGGAAAGGGTTAAAATCAACAAAAAGCTGAAGATTCTCATTCCTGATTTACTGCCAGAAAAAAAGACATATCAAACACAAGTATTTCCAATACCAATAAAACAATGAAAGACACTGAGGCTCAATTGTGGACCCTTGACATCTTACAAAATATTTCATACTGTACACAAATATTCATAACAACGCATGCATAAAAACAATCACAGTACTTTTAGAATTTTGACAACCCCACTAGAAATGGGTTTATACAACCTTGGAGGAAAAGAAGAAAATGCTTATTTCCAGCATTTTCTTTTTTCCATTCAAGATTTTCTATGCTATAACATGTAGACTTAGGACAAAAGTTTGCATTAATTTGTCTTTTGAAACTTACTCCTTTCTAATTTGGAATTGCCATTTTGGAAAGGTTTAAGTACAATACACAATTAATCATAATAAACAATGCATGCATTTAAAGAATCTCTTTCTAGCATGAGGAACCATCATTATCAAACATGCAGTGATAGATTACCATCATAGTACCAGGCAATGACATGCTTTATCCCTTGCCTAAATAACAAAATTTGAGAGGTCAAAATAAAGGCTTTTTTGGAGGGGAAAGCTAACAGTATATTGCCTACAGACAGGATTTTTCTCAATCTTTGAGAGTATGGAAGCCTGTTAGAATCAACATTATGTGTCATTTCATCAATACTGAATACAAACTAAATGCTATCTATGTACAGTCAGACTCAAGTACTGCCAATAAACCTTGTTTCTCATCAAACTTAACCCTATCTCAAACAAGACCTGCTTTTGATGTTCATCATAAGAAAGGCTTGGGAAAACAGAGACTAAAGAAGATAACCACAATTTCTCCTTTTGCCTCAATATTTTCTGTGCAATATTGTAAATGGTTCATATCTTTATCAACATCTATTTTGCAAATAGGACCAGCCTTAAATAGTGCAGTTTGGTTAAACATAAAATGAGGGCACTCAGACGAGAGCATTACTTTTTTGTTTACAAACTAAAATTTCATCAAGACATAAATTTGTAAAGAACCAAAATCATTTCAAAGGCCTCTTAGAACAAATCTATTAGAAGTGCAAAAATTCCATACATATGTTCAAAAAATTTGCACAGAGCCCTGGGCAACAGATATGAGGGGGCGAGGATATTCTAACTTTGTTATTTCAATTCCAAACACTATGTTGTGGGTACTCATTTGGATTGTCTTGATGAGATGATTTCAAAGAGTACCCACAACATAGAGTTTGATTAATAATAAACGAAATATTGCATTTCAAAAAGTCTTTACTCCCCCCCCCCCCCCCCCCCCCCCCCCATACTGACATGATGTCTGAAACAAAGCAAACTGGACAACAAGATGTGTTTTGTGAAACACTAATGCTCAAAATTTTGGAAATGTTAGAGTGTTCACATAAAGTTTTCGGAATGACAGACGGAGGAACAGACAGGAGTAAAACATTATTCCTCCATCTTTCAATGTGTGAAAACATTGAGATCAAGAAGAAAATGCTGATGACCAGCATTTTCACATTTTTAACTCCATATTGTCTATCCAACTACATGCTAATCTTCACTTTATACTAACATTTATATATTATGATTTGAAACTGTTTTTTATTCAGACTAGTACAAAATCAAAGAAAGGGTAAAAAAAACATCAGATCAAACAGCACCAGCTGCACAATTACATGGCTTATAAGGACAGAGGACTAGTAAAAATGTTATAAATGAACATATTACCACTGTAAATCAAACAAATTATTGTTCAATCAAATGTGACCATGCTAAAAGGGATATTCTGGGCAGTCCATGAAGCTGATTAGTCACCTGAGGTCAACCACATGTCCCATTTGGAAAAATGAACATTTTCCAAATGTGACCTGTCACGCTAAAAGGGACCTTATCAGAAGTCCAAAAATCCAAATCTTTGCTAATTGTCAGACCCAGCACAGGTTAATCAGATACTGTATGTGAAAAATGAACATATAACAGACTGACTAGGGTCGATAGTTTTCACAAATCGGATATGGTCCCTTTTAGCGTGATGGGTCACATATAGTAAGATAGAAAAGACAATGTAGATCTTTGATAGTGTGAAAAGTTTTGACCCTAGTCATTCTGCACAGATTCAACAGACTGACCTTGCTTGATATTTTTCGCACTTCTCAGAAGGTTCCTTTTAGCATGATTGGTTACCCCAAACACTGACATTGAAATTTAACCCTTTCCCAAACAACATAATTTTAAAATTGCCAAAATAAAGGGCTGCTGAAGATGCAGGGGTTTCCCTTGACTTTTTCTAGAGGGGGTCATTATGTCTCCCTGGTCTTTAAATTTGGGGGTCGTGCCTATTGTAACATCGTTTCTTCATGTCCCAGCTGATAATTTTCAGGGGGACATTTAAGATAAAACTGCGCCAAAACACAAATGGCAGAATGAATGCTATTAAAGAGTGATTTTTTGTTTATAAATTCATCTAGAGTTCTTAGAAAGTACTGAGAAGAAGGATAAAATTGCTGATTAACAGATTTTTTTTCTCATATTTTCAAAACCTATGTCTTCTTGGGTAGTTTGGGAAAGTGTTAATGTCTTCTCATTTTTGAAAGGGTAACAGTAAGAGTGTAAAATATTGATCTTCCTTTCATATGCACAAGATAAGTTGTCAGTTAATTAGCAACCAGAGCCTCTGTGTCGTCACTATTTACAAGAATATTGTTCACTTCACTGACATGTTCTCCATTCTGCAGTGTTTTATCAACATGGTTCACATTCTCATCCATCTGCTTTATCTTCGTAGTTTCTATCTCACTCATGTTTATCTCAGATGCCTTTATCTCACTCATATTTGACTCATTGGTTTTTATTTCACTTAGACTTATCTCACTCGCCTCCATCTCACTAATATTTGTCTCAGAAGCTTTTATCTCAGTCATATTTCCAGCATCCTCCAAGGCAGTTTCTGGATTATCTACACTGTCTGTGAGATTTGTTTGATCTTCATTTTCCTCCAGTTCTGTTTGTGATGTATCATGACCAGCGAGCGCCTGTAGCACCTTGTCTAACTCAGGGTCATCAGACACTATTCCTATCTCCCTCTTTATCTCTTCTATACCCTTTATCTTCTCTAGTAACACAAAAGGACTGTTTTGGGATGCTTCAATTTTCTGTTTGAGTTTTGTAAATGTAAGTTCTGGCATCTCGTAACCTATCTCTGGCAAGTTTGGATAGTTGGGGTCCTTATCTCTCCTCTTTTTCTTCTTGGTGAAGGTCAATTCTGGCATGTCGTAGCCGATGTCTGGCAGTCGTGGGATGTTGTAACGCTTCGTCCGCACCTTGGCGAACTCCTCCATGGTGAGTTGATGTATACCGCTGGCTGTAAGCAGCTTGCCATGCCGGGTCTTCAGGTGACGTTTGTAGGTGTTCCTGGTCTTGAACTTTTGTCCACAGTCCATACACTCAAATGGCGTCTCACCAGTATGTCTTCTCAAATGTTCCTGAAATCAGAAACAAGGATTCTGTTTTACTATCAAACTTACAAATGAGCCAGGATCTGAAAAAAAAACATCCCTTATAGTATTTAACCCTTTCCCAAACGACAAAATTTTAGGGTGATCCACTTCAAAAACTGCCACATATGACAAAATGGATGTTATTAATGATAGGGTTTGTGTAAAATATGGCACAGAAAATATTGAAACAAAAGGAGAAACTGCTGGTTAGCAGCAGTTTCTTCTTTTGTCTCAATGTTTTCCTAAGCCTTTTCTATCAGGGATGTCAAATCCAGGTCTTGTTTGGGAAAGGGTTAAGATAGCCATGTTTCAAGATCAGGAAGTGAAGACTGGTAGACATCCATGCTGCTGTTTCATGACTGCTACTGGACATGAGTAAGCTGGTTGAGAACAATGTGGTTCCTGATCAGATTGCGTGTATACGCAGGCTGATCGGGAACCATGTTGAGCTCAAAAGCCTTAAGGGACCTGTTTCCAGATCCTGGCTCAAATATATCTTGCGTAAATTGTGTAACACATGACATCTGATTGAACGAGAATTATGTCTCTGATAGATCAGATTGGTTGTTGTGTAATTACCTTCAAATTTATGCAAAAAATGTTCAACAGTTTGTAAGTAACTTTTAAACTTTTAAGGTGTTAACAGTATTCAACAATTATCCTTTATAAATAGAACAATTATTTGATTGAAAGACCAATTATTTGATAACATCATTGTTTTCAATTGTTTTATTGTTGTACACATCATTGCATATTTAGGAAAAATATAATCCTAAATGTACCTTCAATAATTTCTCACTAACACTCATTACAAGAATAACATGTAAAATAGTCAGCATATGTAGTGATTGGTTACTCACCTTGAAGTGACTAGGATGTCTGAACTTTCTGCCACAATCTTTACATGTAAACCTACTCTGATTGTTATGTATCAACATGTGATAGTTGAGACTGTGTTGTCTGGTGAATGTTGTGTTACATATAAGGCACACAAATGGCTTTATACCTGCAACATATAACACATATGTTTAATTTGTAACACAATCTTTACACGTAAACCTACTCTGATTGTTGTGTATCAACATGTGATAGTTGAGACTGTGTTGTCTGGTGAATGTTGTGTTACATATAAGGCACACAAATGGCTTTATACCTGCAACATATAACACATATGTTTAATTTGTAACACAATCTTTACACGTAAACCTACTCTGATTGTTGTGTATCAACATATGATAGTTGAGACTGTGTTGTCTGGTGAATGTTGTGTTACATATAAGGCACACAAATGGCTTTATACCTGCAACATATAACACATATGTTTAATTTGTAACACAATCTTTACATGTAAACCTACTCTGATTGTTGTGTATCAACATATGATAGTTGAGACTGTGTTGTCTGGTGAATGTTGTGTTACATATAAGGCACACAAATGGCTTTATACCTGCAACATATAACACATATGTTTAATTTGTAACACAGTCTTTACATGGTTGTTATGGCTTTATACCTGCAACATATAACACATACATTCATTTAAAGTGACATTTCAGAATTTTTTATCATAAATTTTACTTTTATTTTCATCTGAAAGAGCATATTTCCTTATGAAAATTCTGAAAATTTCAAGCCAAAATATTGCACCGTTTACGAGAAATTTATATTTTTGTGTTAAAATAGAACAAATTGTTGTGGACAACAGTTCGGATCTACAGAGTGTCCCCAAAAAAACGGAACCCATTTTTGAAAGTACATTTCTCATGTATCAAGTAGTATTTCTCGTCCAAATTTACATGTACAATAGCAACGACAGTTTTCTATAAGCAGTTAAAATTTGGTTGAAAAATAATGATTAGTTTGGAAAATATTGGCATTCAAATGAATATACCCGGAAAACCATTTTAACACGATATCGATCTTTTCGTTTTGCACCGCGCGCCTACACTCATTGAATAAATTGACGCTATTCAATTGGTTAATATATTCAATACAATACAAAAATGATTTTGAAACATTGTATTCACAATAGTGCATTTTCATTTCATCTTTTTTGCTAATAGATAAACTGTTCATGTAACTAAAATGAATAAAAACAAATATCCAAGTGCATCACAGATTCATGAATGATAATCATAGGCACTTATTTTATTTCTGACAAACAAGCCGGTCACCACTCAATTGAAAAGTATTACGGGTTTCATTTGACCTGACACTGACCTTTATGCAAAACACAAATAACACAAAATTCACCAAAAAGAATTAAATCATAGTCCACAGAAATGTAAACTATGCAAGAAAATAAGACTGGACTACTTTTAGGAAATATATCAAGCATGTAATTCATGAAAATAAAAGTTAAAACTGTGTCATGTGAAATGAATCACATAATAATTTGAAATTAATTCAAACAACCACCCTATCGACTCAATTTGAACGTACAGAACGTATACATATTAAATTTTGGGAAAATGGGTACATACACGTACAACGACAAAGAATTCAACAGCTGACCGTAAGTGCGCTTTCTCGAACAAACAAGACGCAAAAATCAATATCATGTCAGATCGTTTTTTTAGTGTCATTAATAATTTGCTCATATCTTTTGAACCGATGCATATTTTTAAGTGAAATTTGGAACACAAATGCATAAAATAATGTATCTTCAGTACTGCAAATTCAAAAAATAGATTGTTCGCTTACGCTTTAAAATATTTGACTTTGAATTAGGGTTCCGTTTTTTTTTGGGACACTCTGTATATGCAATTTATCGATTATGCCTCAACTTTAAATGCGTGTTTCTCGCTTATTGGCAACAACTTCAGAAAACTAATAGTATTTATACTCATTAGAATAACCAATCTTGGCATCAAGACATACTTTAAACAAGAGCCGTCACAGACGGATTATGCTCCCCGAATAAGTGTTTGTCACAAAATAAAAACTATCATACATTAAGCCCTTTTTTCCCATGACAGCTTTTTTGTACACACATTATTTATAGAATATGGTCTAGATCATCCTATTCATTACATAAGCACAAAATTTCATTAAATTCTGCCCATTAGATGAAGAGAAATAAGAGAAAAACTAATTTTTACACTAAGGCCCCTTTTTCCATGACGCAGCCTTGAATTTACAAACGGAGAAAAAGGTCCCTAGGTATTGACCCAGGGAGTTCACATGTGAAGTTTCATTGAATTTGGTCCAAGGGTTGCTGAGATATGGCTGTGGACGGACGGACGGACGGACACACGGACGGACGGACAGCGTGGCGACTATATGCTCCCCCGAAATTTTTTCGGGGAGCATAAAAATTGAAATTGGAATGAAATGTCCCTTTAACATAATTTAGACAACATATTAATTATGTATACATAATTACATCAAAATGCCATAACCACAGCCTTTTCTAAACATGACATTATGTGTCTCTTGTATCATGATTTTGAAATATGACCATACTATGGTTAATTTGTATCGATATAACTTTGATCAAATTCACATTCCATGCTTTAGTTTGAAATAGTATTCTAGTTCGCAACACCTTTCAATTCTGACAAAGACCACCTGTCATTCTGATATTGGATCCACGTCCCTAGCTTTTAACTTTCTGGCCGGTCTTGTGAGTATTCCAATATGGCAGGTCTGAATGTCCAGTAAAAATTCTAAATGGTCAATTACATACAAATAGCTATGTGATTGTAATTTACTTTCAGTCATATTAAAACTGATTGATTTGGTCTTTTGATATTGATAAAATTTCTTAACTGTATCTCCTGTGATCAATATTCAAATACTTTCAAGTAATGACCAGACCAACCTAATATTTGTCATTTAGAAAAGGTTTAATTACCTGCATGACACTATAGTGATACATAAGTGTGGCTGCCGCTGTGAAGGTTTGATCTTACTCACAAAAAGTTATGGACAGTCCAACCTGTCCTTATTCTGAAGTGTTACAGAGACCAAAATTAATCCGACTAACATAATGAACATTCTCTTCATGACCTTGGAAAATATTGAGGAAAAGGGAGAAAATGCTGGTATTCAGCATTTTCTTCCTTTTCATCAATATTTTCCCAAGCTTTAACTCTTAATTGTGTCAAAAGGCATCATAATTTAGGTCAGGGTTACCTGCATGACTTCTGTAGTGGTACATGAGTGTAGCTGCAGCTGTGAAGGTTTTATCCTGACAGATCTTACACACCAGAGGGATGTGGTCATCCTTCTTCCTTCCCTTCAACTCACGGATATACTTCAACGCAAGTTTCTGTAATAAAACATTCAATAAACATGACACAGACAAGAATTTCATTCCCTAATTCCCCATTTCGGCTTTGTAAACATATCTTTTTCAAAGTATGTTGGAATTAATAATCAATCAGAAAGTCCATGGAGCGGCAGTGTAAGTTAAAACTTCTTTGTAATCCTTATTCCAATCATGAATGGCTTGTCAAAATTGAAAAACAAGGAAGATGACAAGATAATTCATTGGAGACTAGAAATATGAAAAACTTTCATAAGTATGAATCAATATTAAACATACAGTCAGTGAAAATGTCGGTATTTTATCATTAATTGTTCTCTTCCATTTTTCATACTCACAAACTAAGACAGTTTTTTTTTAAAGTTTGGCTGTAACAAAATAAATTGAAATAATAACTAACAAGGGTCAAAGAATTCAGAGATGGCACTTATCCTGAACCCATTTTAGATCACTTTGCACTAACTTGTAGTTCAGAAGTCCAATAAGCAAAGATCTAAGCTGCGTTTTTTAGAGCGAGATTTCTTGAGATACCTTGAGATTTCTTAAGACGTTTTAGGATAAAGCGCTCTTTTGAACAAGATTTTTAAGACGATCACTGCGAGCCACCATTACTGTATACTTATTTCGGAACCCCTCTGTAAATTCTGTAGAATCTATATGGGAGAGAATTGACCGAGTTGTTCCGAATGCTCCATGATTCATAAACCGTGGAGTTCCGAATGCTCCATACTTCATACAAATGACGTCATGATGACGTCATTTGTATGAAGTATGGAACATTCGGAACACCTCACTTATAATCTCGGTCTCAAAGACGCTGTATCAAAAACATCTTAAGAAATCTTAAAAAATCTCGCTCTAAAGAACGCGCCTCCGGTCTTGATTATCAGAGCTACAGATAAGAGGGATTTTTGGCTTTTTAAAATGCAATATTTCATTAATAGTTTATCAAACCCTATATTGTGGGTACTCGTTGGAATTGTCTCATACAGACAAATCAAGTGAGTACCTATAACATAGGGTTTGGATTTTAAATAACAAATTCAGAATACAAATTTCTCATGCCTCAACCCCCTCTTAGCTATTGCTCTGCTGTCTTTTATATTGGTGCAGGTAAGAAGACAAGCAGATTCTTTAGACCCTGTAAAACTGTATGAACTGCAGCAAAAATTATCAACAAATAAGAACAAATGAATGAACGTTAACTAAATACTAAAATGAACATCATATTTGATGTTATACAATACCTGAATAGGAGTAGTCTAAGCTGTCAATATCCCAAGATCAAGAGATGATTATTGGATAATTATAAAACATTATCATTCAAAAATTATTTAAATTGTACAATTCTAGGATTTATCGCAAAATTTCAGTCATGTTTCTTCAAAGGTTTCCTTTCAAGATAAAAACCATTATTAGATACATGTTCTCTTTGTTTTTCAAATGACTTTTTTGATTCACAGAAGAGAATCTTTCATTTCTTTCACTACACAAAACACTCCAAAAGAAAGTCAAAAGCTATTAGTAGTTGGTTGTTATCATAATTATTTCAGTTATGTTATTTCAAAATCAGATTTTTTGCTGCAATTTAGCAAAGGCTTAGCAAGTCCTAGTTTGTGGAAGTGATAGTGTACATACCGGCTCCCACCCGAGATTTCCTTCCCTCCCCTCCCTACAGAGTGGGTTGACAGACTTCTTCTTCTGTAAAAACTCAATCTCATCTTCCTGGCCGTCGGGTGGAATGTCGGCTATATCAAACCCAAGGCGACCCTTCTTGGCCAGTAGACTCTTAGGCATTGGTGGGTAGGGCTCTACATAAACAAAACAGACGCATATAAGAGGGTGAAAAATTCTTATTTTGAACCAAATCCAATGTTCTAAATACCTATTTTAATTGTCTTGGTGAGGCTTTTCTAAATTGAAAGATGCTACAAAGGATAAAATGTTGATTTTTTTTTCTTCTTTTTTCCCTCAAATTATTCAATAGAAATATTGACAGGTGTCAAAGGGCAAATGCCTGCAGTGCAATAATAAAGATTGGTATTTACTTGAATGAACAAGAGCAGCTGTCCGAAGACAGCGCGCTCGACTTTCTAAGTTGCTTAGTATAAAGGAGGCATAACTCCAAATATAGTGGAGCCAGGGTCATGGGCCCTGGTAGTAAGGTAGAGGGTGTGATGGTGAATAAGTATACCAAGTTTGGGTTGAATCCCTTTGATAGTATGCAAGTTATTGATGTTTGAAAAAACTTTAACCTTGGTTGCAATGCCGACGCCAACGCCCAGCTGACAGTATAAGCTCTCATTTTCTTTGAAAAGTCGAGCTAAAAAGGCTTTGCTGTAGCTATACAACCTCAAAAATAAGTATGTGTGTATCTTGGGGTTGATCTATAACTCATTCCATTCAGGGATTACTGATCAATCAAGAAAATTCTCATCCGTTACAAGGAGTAATGAAAATCTAAACCTATTATTTCTAATTCAAACCTTTTATAATAGATATTCATTTGAGTTGTCTTAATGAATAGACATTACATATTTTGGTTGACTAGTCTTCAGAACAATATGGATCTTGATCAGACTGTGTGTACACACAGGCTGATCTGAATACATTTTGGTCGCAAATAGCATAATATTTTGAAACCTTACCAAGGTGTCAGCTAAAATACATTCACTCCCTTTTATCTGTATTTATAAATACTTACTCTCTCCAGAGCTTAAGGAGACAGCCTCCAGATCAACTCCATCGCTCATGTCTAGTCCTCCTTCATCTTCATCTCTCGGGATAATCACTTCCACACTGACCATGGGCACATTCTCGTCCGGAGAGCGATGTCGCAGAAACAGTATAGGTGTGGGATTCTTGACAGCATGACCTTTAGTATCTAGAAACAATATCTGTTTGTGACCAGACAGATAGTCCAGGTCGTTTCCGTGTTTTCTGGTGGCATCAGCTATATCTTGATCAGACATGTAGAGTCTGGAGAGGGCTTCAGATTCTTGTCGAGGTCCAAATATTGTCGTATAACAATGGTCATGGTGTGGCTGGGTTTTACTCAACAGATCTATTATAAACTGTTCATTCTCCTCTATCTTCCGTTCATCGTCAGATTTCTGTTTTCCATCACTCTGTGATTTGGTTTCTCCAGGCATGAATTTAGAGCTTGAAACTTTATTAGATTTCAGTTTGTCAGGTAGAGGTACAAACCCGATGGAGTTGACTTCGTTATTATCGTCTTCCTCTGCCTCGCCAGGTTCCTGTTTACAAACATACGGCGTACCAGCAGTCAGTGCAGGCTTCACGTCACTCACTTTAATCACTTTACATCCAATCTCCAGTGGTTCCAGTGATGACCTTGGCCTCTTGCTACTTTTTGGCTTTGGTGGCATAAAACCTGAAAATTTTCAACAAAAACCTTGTAACTGCTGCTTGTTTTAAGCTGCAGTTACAATGTTTTTAATCAAAAAGAGTGAAATATAAATTGAGATCTGATCTCATTCTAAACAAAAGAGTTAAAAGATTAGTCTGTGGTCAAATGCTGTTCAATAAGGATACATACTGCTTACAACAGTTGCTTCAAATTATGAGGAAGCTATAAGAGAACAATATGGATCTTAATCATACTGTCCATATGCCCAGGCTGATCTGGATCCATGTTGCTCTAAAATAACAAAAGGTACCTTTCACAAGATCCCTGCTAAAGTATTGTGTTGTCACACTGAAAGGGATTATGTCTTCAGAAGAGAAACAAGTATCTATCCAGGGTTTTCATTAAGAGGCGGCAGGCGGCCAAAATGACCGTCTTAAATCAAATTTCAGCCGCCTATAATCGTTCGATAAGTGGTACTGTCTCTATTACCCCTGCTTGGGAAAGGACTCCCGTGCCTCCTACTGTACCTTTTCAGCCTCCTACTTCAAATCTTATTGAAAACCCTGTCTATCTATCTATAGGAAACTTAATTATTATCTCTTCACAATTATAGATTGTCGGATATTGCCAGAAATACAAGACACATTCGGACTGAAAGAATCATATCTAATTTAACCCCTTTATTCATCATGCTAGTTCCAATAAAGAGAAGAGAGTATACAGTAGGGGCCTATCAATCTTGTTAGATAACTCAACTGAAACACATTGATTTGAAATATATGCTGCAGATGACAAAGCGCATGTTAATTAAAACTAGAACTGTCGCAAAGCGGACAAATAGCCCCCCCACTAGCGCCTTGTCAATGAAAAAGTGCTATAACTTAATAATAATAAGTCAACCGGTTCTTTAGTTGGAGCATGGAAACAGATTTTAAACAGTCTAATTTTGACCTTGACCTATGACCTTAATGACCCAACTAGAAGACCTGAAGGTCTTGAGTCGCTCCACAGGCCTGAATTTCATGTAATATTTATTCCAAGTTTTGATTAGATTGTTCAATGCTTGTGTTTCATAGAGCTAAAAGAAAGTAACAAAACTAGATTGTTCAAAATGTGTGGTTCTTGAAGCAAAGAAAGTAAAATTACATGTTTGCCATTTGAGAAAGGGTAAAAGGAAATGGGAGAACATTCTAGCTTAGGATGTCACAAGCAATTAAAATTTTCCTTCTTCCCAGCAGATCTAAATAGCGAACAGTTTTCCCGCTTTCGTGTGCTAAAAATAGATTTCCGATGGGAATACCCCAACAACGTTTGCCGGGTACCAGTTTAATATTTTGTTTATCGGTCAATGAATCGGACAATTTTTCGTAACTGTGTTAGCAAAAAAATATTATTTTCAAGCGCGATATTAGTCGATCATAGATAATGCAGGCGGGAACTAAAACTACGAAACATTGCGCATATGCAACATGCAACATTGCTTCCAGATACGGAGACAGATCTGAAATGACAAACGTTTTTTTCTTGAGATTCCCCAGCAGCTTAACCAGAAAAAACATCGAAAAGTCTGAAAGTAAAGTAGCTTTGATCATGAAAGTTCTCTGGTAGATAGATCTCACCAAGGAGAAGTGCAACGTACAGGGAACATAACTCTATCTTGCTTATTTTGTGAGTTATTGCCCATTGTTGTAGTGAAAGCCTATGGGTATCAAATCACATTCAGCGACAAATTCTAGTTTTTTTCTATATTAACCCTTTTCCAAACAAGACCGGTTTTGACGTCCCCAACAGAAAATTCTTGGGAAAACATTGAAGCAAAAGAAGAAAATGATGATCGACAAAATCGAAAATGCATGCACAGCAGACAAAATGGGTGTGAATAACTTCTTTGGATATTGATGATCATCCTTCTTTTGCCTCAATATTTTCTCCGAGATAAAACACTAAAGATATTCACATCCGTTTTGTTGTCTGCAGACTTTTTTCATCAATTTAGCCCAACATGACATTATGTCGTTTTGGAAAGGGTAAGCGAGCACGCACGAGCGGCACGATGAAGTCAGGACATGTCCGTATGTGTAAACATTACTTGTCAACTGCTTATTTCATAGTTACCGATCTTAAAAAGTACACGACAGTGCAGCAACCTTCTCAACTCGGAATTAGAATGTTTCTCAACAAATGATTACAGCAATCAAGCTCTTAGAATGTTATCTCCGACAAGTTGAACGTGGAAAATCTTCGCGAGATTCACAGCCATATTTGTACGATAAGGGATTCCCAATCTATTTTTAGACCAGTGAGGCGTGACGATGACGTATTTGTTCACACGGAAAATCGAAGCCTATTAACAGAACATTGATTACTCCAAAATATTTCATATTTCTAAAAATAGATTTTGAGCTAAAAATAGATTATGGAAAAACCCTTTTCCACAAATAATGCAAATGGCTGTCAAACCTGAATTTCTTGTAATATCAAGTACAAGTTTTCACTAGATTTTTCAATATGTGTTGCTCTTTTAAAAGCAATTACAAAGTAACTAGAAAGCTGAAAATACATTCATATAAGATCTATTAGTTACCAAGCTTTGCAACAGTCTTTATTAGAGTGAGTTTGGCTGTTAGAGTGAAAAAAAGTCACAATTAGCAATTTTGTCAAATTGAAAGGCATGTAACTGATGATTTTATATTCCTATCTAGCTAAGAATCACACTAAAGCAAGATCCCAACTTCACCTACATCTTGTTTAAGTTTTGACCTGATTATTCAATATTTGTAGGTGTAAAGAGTGTAAAATCAAAGTCGAAAACAACAATTTTGTCAAATTCAAGGGCAGATAAATCATGATTTAAGATTCATGTGAAGCTGAAAATTACACCAACACAATATCTTATGGCCAGTAAGATAATGTGAAAGTTTTATGTTGATTGGTGGATATTTATGGTTGTTTGAGTAAAAATAAGGTCAACTAGAAAGACCTGAAGGTCTTGAGTCGCTCCACAGGCCTGAATTTCTTATGGATCAAGCTGAAAATCACAAAGGCAATATCTTATCGTCACCAACATTCTGTTCTAGTTTTGTCTTGATTAGTCCATACTTGTTGATGCTAGAGTGAAATCAAAGTCAAAATAGAGCCGAAAATGGCAATTTTGTCAATTTCAAGGGCACATAACTCATGATATAAAATTCAGATCAAGCTGAAAATTATACCAAGGCAAGATCTTATGGTCACCAATATTCTGTACAAGTTTTGTCTTGATTAATCAGTATTTGTAGTTGCTTGAGAGAAAAAAAAAAAATAGAGCCAAAAATAGTAATTTTGTCAAATTCAAGGGCACATAACTCATGATGTAAAATTAGGATCAAGCTGAAAATTACACCAAGGCAAGATCTTATAGTCACCAACATTTTGTCAAAGTTTTGTCTAGATTTGCCAATATTTGTAGTTGCTAGAGTGAAAACATGTCAAAATAGAGCCGAAAATGGCAATTTTGTCAATTTCAAGGGCACATAACTCATGATGTAAAATTCAGATCAAGCTGAAAATTATACCAAGGCAAGATCTTATAGTCAAAAAGATTCTGTACAAGTTTTGTCTTGATTAGTCAATATTTGTAGTTGCTAGAGTGAAATCAAAGTCAAAATAGAGTCAAAAATGGCAATTTTGTCAAATTCAAGGGCACATAACTCATGATATAAAATTCAGATCAAGCTGAAAATTACACCCAAGCATGATATTATACTTATATATAATCTGTCCAAGTTTTGTCTTGATTGGTTGATATTTGTAGATTTTAGAGTAAAAATGAAGTCAAAACCAGCTATTTTTGACATTCAAGGGCAGATAACTCGGGTTATTCTGGTTCGATCAAAATTCTTTGAAGGAATCTGAGAGAGGGTCACCTTAGGATCATTCCTGTGAAGTTTGGTTGAAATTCATCCAGTAGTTTCTGAGGAGAAGATTTTTAAAGAAAAAGTTTACGGACGCACGCACGGACGCACTGACGCACGACGGACACATCGCCATGACAATAGCCCGCTGGCCTGAAAGGCCAGTGGAGCTAAAAATGGTAGTTTTGCCAATTTCAAGGGCACATAACTCAAGACGTAATATTCAGATCAAGCTGAAAATTGCACTCAGGCAAGATCTTATCAGCACCAACATTCTGGACAAGTTTTGTTTTGATTGATCAATATTTGTAGTGGCTAGAGTGAAAACAAAAGAAAACAGCCGTTTTTTAATTCAAGGGCAGATAACTCCAGACTTTATGGTTCAATCAGAATTAATTGAAGGAATCTGATAGAGGACCACCTAAGAATCATTCCTGTGAAGTTTGATTGAAATCCATCAAGTAGTTTCTGAGGAGAAGATTTTTAAAGAAAAAGTTGACGACTAGCCGCACGCACGACGGACACAACGCCATGACAATAGCCCGCTGGCCTGAAGGCCAGTGGAGCTAAAAACAATAGGGCACCTCCTTAGGTCATGGGCAACAACTGTGTAAAGTTTCATGATCCTAGGACAACTGGTTCTTGACTAAGAGTACGGAAACAGATTTTAAGCAAGATGATGTTACTTACCAAATTTAGTAACTCCCCTTATGGTTACTGAGCTTTGCAATTTTAAATCTTGACTACTCCTCTCCTCCCCCCCCCCCCCCCCTTAAAAAGTTCAAAGTGGCATAACTCTGAAACTAATGACTGGATCAAGATGAAAATTGCAGGTGCACAACTTCATATGATAGGAAACAACCTGATAAAATTTCAGCAAAATTGGTCAAAAACTGTGGGAGGAGAAAAGGACACAAAATAATGTCCACTGACGGACGGATGGACAGACAACCTGATTCCAGTATACCATCCCCATAACTTCGTTATGGGGGGTATAAAAAGATCTGTGTGCAATATAGCACAGAAAATACAGGGATAAAGACTGATAATTTGAACTTAGGGGCCCAGAATAGCAAAATTCAATACTTAACATTAAGGGTATGGGCATTTTCTCTAAATATTCAGGGGCCCAACCCAAAATCTAGGGGCCATGGGCGACTGGGCCCCTGCTAGTCTTTATCCCTGAAATATCGGTAAAATTATGGAGCTTTTTCATGCAAGCTTTTCCTGTTAGGTACATCAAAACTTACTGTTCATAAGTCTTTTCCTTCTGACATGTACAGGTTCAGCCAAGAAGTTTTGCTTCGTCTTGTCATCTATGGAGAAAAGAATATCAATTAACAATGACATACACAATGATTATCGTTATAAATACAATGTCATGAGAGATAAGGAGCATTACTGACAGAAGTAGTTCTTGTATGAGGGTAGGTAGGATAGTTAAATGAGCTTCTTTTTACAAACCTATTTATGATTATACGTCTATCTAAAGTTAAAAGAAAATCTATTTTCAAAGGTAGCCCAGTGCGTTACTGCCTGTAACTTAAAATTCCTTGAATATGTCTGTCGGAAAACTTTTGACTTAATTGGGGTTTAACTCTTTTGACCTTGTCGAAACAAAAAGAAGCATGAATAAGATATATTGAAACAAAAAGATGATAAAATTATACAATAATGAATATGTGCCTAGCACACGTGCTTAACACTTTCCCAAATGACAAAATTTTAGGGTGTCTCAACTTGAAAGCAGCTGCAGACAATAAAATGGAAGAAAATGATTTTGAAATTTGTGTACATGATACCAAAGAAAATATTGAGGCAAAAGGAGAAAATGCTGGTAATCAGCATTTTCTTCTTTTGACTCAATGTTTTCCAAATCCTTTTCTATTTGGGACATCAAAACCAAGTCTCTTGTTTTGGAAACGGTTAAAGCACATTCATGAGCAAAGGTCTTGGAATTCAAAGGAGAAAATATAGCAAGTTTTAAGGAATTCAACAATGAAAAAGCAAAGGAAAAATATCTGACAAAAAAACAAGAGGGCCAAGATGGCCCTGTATCGCTCCACTGGCTTTTAGACATTTAGACTACAAACTTCTTCAAGGAATACAATAGAGGTCTATTCAAAGAAGATTAATGCTACACCAGAATGAAATCCAATAAGTGATTAAGGAGCAGAAATGTTTTTAAAATTTTCTTAAAATGACACTGTTTCATATAGCGAAAAAAAAAAGCCTAGCCCACAACGGCCAAGCTTTTCATACGATCGTGAAGGAATTTGGAACAGATTCATGCAAGGAAGATTCCAGTGAAGTTTGGTTGAAATTGGTCCTGTAGTTTTGGAGAAGAAGATTGTTTAACATTTTTTTCGAAAATTCAATTTAATTAAATATCAAAATTTAAGTTCTACACGGAAATTATTTTTTTAAGGAATTAAGAGGAGATAAATGCAAGGAAGATTTGTGTGAAGTTTGGTTAAAATTGGTCCGGTAGTTTTGGAAAAGAAGATTTTTCGAAAATTTAATTCAATTTAATTAATCAAAATTCAAGTTCTACATAGATTTTTTTTAAGGAATTAAGAAGAGATTAATGCAAGGAACATTTCTGTAAAGTTTGGTTGAAATTGGTCCAGGAGTTTTGGAGAAGAAGAATTTTTAAAGAATATTCGAAAATTTAATTCAATTAAATTAATTAAAATTCAAGTTCTGCACTGATTTTATACTTTTGAAGGAATTTGGTAGAGATTCATGCAAGGATGATTCGTGTGAAGTTTGGTTGAAATTGGTTCAGTAGTTTTGGAGAAGAAGAATTTTTAAAGATTTTTCGAAAATTTAAATCAATTAAATTAATTAAAATTCAAGTTCTGCGCAAATTTTATTCTTTTGAAGGCATTTGGTAGAGATTTATGCAATAAAGATTTCTGTAAAGTTTGGTTGAAATTGGTCCAGTATTTTGGAGAAGAAGAATTTTTAAAGAATTTTCGAAAATTTAATTCAATTAAATTAATTAAAATTCAAGTTCTGCACGAAATTAATTTTTTTGAAGGAATTTGGAAGAGGTTAATGCAAGGAAGATTCCTGTGAAGTTTGGTTGAAATTGGTCCAGTAGTTTTGGATGAGAAGAATTTTTAAAGATTTTTCGAAAATATGGTTTAATTTTTTTAATTAAAATTCAAGTTCTGCACGGAATTTATTTTTTTGAAGGAATTTGGAAGAGGTTCATGCAAGGAAGATTCCTGTGAAGTTTGGTTGAAATTGGTCCAGTAGTTTTGGAGAAGAAGAACTTTTAAAGATTTTTCGAAAATTTGATTTAATTTATTTAATTAAAATTCAAGTTTTGCACGGAATTAATTTTTTGAAGGAATTTGGAAGAGGTTCATGCAAGGAAGATTCCTGTGAAGTTTGGTTGAAATTGGTCCAATAGTTATGGAGAAGAAGATGTTTAAAGAAAAAGTTTACGCACGGACGGACGGACGCACGGACGCACGGACGACGGACACAGGGCCATGACATAAGCCCCGCTGGCCTTCGGCCAGTGGAGCTAACAATAACTGCAAAAATATCTCCCAAATATTTCTAAAGGCTGGCAGGTCTGTTCTGAAAATAGCCAGTTACATTCAACAATGCAAAAATTTATAACTATGCTTCTGAAGCTTTTACATCAGGGATAAAGACTAGCAGGGGCCCAGTCGCCCATGGCCCCTAGATTTTGGGCTGAGCCCCTAAATATTTAGAGAAATTGCCCATACCCTTAATGTTAAGTATTGAATTTTGCTATTCTGGACTCCAAAGTCAAAATCGTCAGTCTTTATTAGAGCATCAAAAAAGTGTCAATATGTTGGAAATTTTGTTGGAGAAAGATAAAAACAGAGATCATACCTGCATTTTCAAGTTTGTTCAAATGTTCATACAGATGCTTCTTTATTTCTGTTCTAGCTTTCACCTCATTACCAAAACTGCTGAACTCCTTGCTACACTCTTTAGGCATGAGTTGACAGACATATGTAAATGTCCTCGACAGTTCATTTGACTTGACCTCGGAGAACAAGTTAACAACAGTCTTCTCTGTCAGACCTAGGATCTCTTCCAGAGTCAGTACATTGATACAGCCAATGCTTTTCAGAGTGAGCTGCAAAACAAACACATCCACAAGCTGATTCTATAATCACTGTACAAACTAATTTGAAACTATTGTATTAGTCTAATTTCGAAGTAAACAAACCTTGATTGAGAATAAAAATCTTCTTGAAGTCTTGAACTGGAATAACTTTCAAAACAAGAGCAACGCTGGGCGTGGCATTATACACCTGAAGCTCAGAAATAAATGGGTGTGTGATATTTGTTGATGTCCTGTTCTTTTCTAAAAGTCTCTTGCAAGTATCCTTGCAAATATCAGATCTATACACCTGTGAAGTTTCAAGACCATAGGCCTTATAGTTTCAAAATTATGGACCGGACACGAATTTGCTAACAGACAGACAGACAGACAGACGGACAGACAGACAATGCACGCGATAACATAATACAACCCTTTGGGCGTATAAAAAGGGAAAAGTGACAAACCAGGATTTTAACTTTCCACCTTAATCGGGTTAATCCTTTCAAAAACAATCCCTATTTTTGATGTCTTTAACGTCTGAAAAAGTAAAAAAAAACATTACCAGAAATATTTTCCTTTTCCCTCAATGTTTTCAAAAATGAATTGCCTTGTTAACACATCGTTTTCAAAGTTTTGAAAGAACGAATAAATGAAAGAGATAAACTCTACCCTTTTCTTTCCCTTTTTCGGAGATTTGGGCTCATTCTTTAGTGTTTCCGAAGCCACTTGAGCCAACACGTCAAGGGACATGCTCCCTGCACTCTGGTCATTTTCTTCATTTTCTTTACTCTCAGCATTTCTGGATCTTAATCCAAAACTTCGTCTTGGACTGTTTTCTGCATCTGAAAAATTGAAAGGAAAAAAGAAAATTACAGAGCATCAGAAATAGGACTTGATCTATGAAAATAAAGGCATACTTCCTTTTATTTCTGTTATCATACAACAAAATTTGTTAGCAGCTTTCATTCTTTCATGATGAAAGATTGATAATTATCAATCTTTTTGGTTGAAAGACAGCCTATCTGGTTGCTGCCACGTGCTGCTGGCCCTTAGTACTCCCCCAACTTGCGGCTGGCATGTGGCTTATGGGTAATTGTTAATTTGTATCATCAAAGGTCTGGAACGACCATATGGAATATACCATTTTAACTTCACTTATTACACTCTACGACTGCCCGCTTTTAGCACTCTTAAGTTGATGTCCATAGTGGCATTGAAGAGTAGATCTACAACATTGAAATTGCATGAATTTTGTGCTAAAAATAGACTGAGTTTACAGTTATGTTTTGATAAACCATCAGTTGTAATAAAATCTCGAAACTATGGCTTGATTCAAGCCGTAGTTATGAGATCTTATGACAACACATGAGCAACACTATTGTTTGTCCTAGTGATGTGTCGATAGTCGCCAGCTATCGAAAGCTATCGGATTGAGCCCACAATCGGCGACAATCGATTGCAATTTTCAACTATCGATAGTTGCACTTTTTCTTTTACAGTTAATTTTCCGGACATTTGGTTCTAATAATCAAAAAAGAAAATTGATGAATGAAAGTTCCAGGCTATTTCCTTACTCTCCCCCAATCTCTTGCAATGACTTTTACGAAGTGAAAGTAGAAGTTTATGGGTCCCGAAGTTTATGCGAAGTAAACAGAAAGAATGACTTGATTGGTAGTCTGCTATTTACCAAAATTAATCGAACATTAACAATGACTTTTGATGGATAGATTCCAGCATTTAAAGCTATAATTAAGAAATGAAAATTGCTTAATAGTTTAATCAGTTATTATTTATCATGCATGTGCTTTAAAAAGTGTTAACGATCGAAATATTTTATTCATAGCATTTCTAAGAACATAACTCCAAAAAGCAAATCTAGTAAGGGGGTACCACTTGATTGGTAGTCTGTGATTTCAGTAAAATTAATCGAACAAGAACAATGTCTTTTGATGGATATATTAAAGCATATGAGGTGCATTTTAGTAATGAATATTGTTCAATCAGTTGTAATTAATTAATCAGGTGCTTTAGATCGTATAAACGATCGGAATATTATAATCATAGCATTTCAAAGAACATAATTCTCATCCTAGACTGACATACTCATCTGCAAACAATAAAGCACACCATCAATAAAAGAAGTCTAATTGGAAAACGACAACAATAATGTCTCCAAATTGATCCACTGACAAAATTTAGCTTAGTTTGTTGACATGTTTACGGAAGTCATGCTATCACATCGGCAGTGAGAAAACAGAAAAGTCTGTCTGAAGCTGGTAAAGAAATGGATTAACCGCGATGATTTCTACCTGTCCTGGAACTTCATCTGTTCATCACACATACATCATGTATGATGAATAGTTATATAGGTAGATACATAAGCATCAAAAGCAACCAAGGGCAGAAAGATAAAATTTAAATTAATTTTCCCCAATTTAACAAGTTTTCATGTATAGGCTCAATTTTACAAGATGAAAGGCTATATATTGCTTTTCTACCAATCTCTTATATATGATACTGAGTTAGATCTACATATTTAGGCTATGAAAAAAAACTTGCTCAAAAAATGAAAAAGCCAGCGTTATATACATTCAAAGACAACTAGCCTCAGAAGCAACTCCTCAAGACCTTGTTTAAATTTGGCTCAGTATTGGAGTAGCATCATAATTATGCAGTTAACACATAAACAAATATACTTAATTATGATATTTACTAGGTTACACTGACAGACTTTTTTTGTTTACAAAGAACCGATTGTACAATCGATAATCAATCGGTTGTGACTTTCCGATTATCGATAGTGATTTTGCTGTCCGATATACAACACTAGTTTGTCCGAAATTACATCACCGTTAACTGGATAAAATCGTTCCCTATTGAAGCCCTAATTTCTCAGAGGCGGATCCAGAGGGGGTTCAAACGAACCCCCCTCTTAACCCTTTCCCAAACAAGGCCGTGTTTTGACGTCCCAAGTAGAAATGGCTTGGGAAAATATTGAGACAAAAGAAGAAACTGCTGACAGCGTTTTTTCTCCTTCTTTGGACGGGTCCTTAAAAAGGACCCGTTCCCAATGCCAAATAGTGTATATTTTTCCCAAAATCTGGAATGAAAATTCCCAATGCAAAAGTTATTTCTTCTTTTTGAAAGAAAACTTAATCATCCCCTATTATATGTTGAGAAAATAATATCCAGAGGCAAACTGAAAGTCCCTACAGTTGATTTCATATAGTTAACTATGCACAGGGCTCAATTTTTGTTGCAGTCTGTGATGAAAACATTTTCCCAATTTTTGATAAAACAAGGCAATTTTCCCAATTTGTCTGGTTTCGGACCCGTTCCCAAAACTATGAGAAAAAACACTGGCTGATAACCAGCAGTTTCTCCATTTGCCTCAATATTTTTTATGCTTTATTGTACACAAATCTTCCATGTAATTAAATTAATTTATTGTCTACAACTGCTTTCAAAGTGGAACAACCTAAACTTTTGTCGTTTGGGAAAGGGTTAAGCCTAATTATTTCATTTTCATGCACAGCAGAAATTCAGTCAAAATTGTATAATAGTAGGAAAACGAAATCCCCTAATTGTAAATTCGAACCACCCTTTCAGAAATCCTGGATCCGCCACTGTTTCTGGTCATTCAAGCCAAAGGGACAGATACAACACCAGGGGTCTTGCTACCAATTTTTGTTTGGGGCCAGTGAAATTGGGAAAAATAGCGACATTTTAACCTAAATTGGGAAAAACTAAAACAAGACCAAGTTTGTATTCATACTGTCACCCAGTTTCAGCTGCAAATTAGACTGTAGTGGCAGGGTTCGATACTAACGCCAGTCCGTCGGCCCGAGGCCTGTAATTTTTCAGGAGGACTGGCATAACATCCTTTGGTGCAGGTCCGCCGGGCCTGCAAATTTCAGAGTCTGTGCCTGTCGGATTTTGTTTGGGCATCAAAATCAGTGTCAAAATGTGCATAATTTATAAAGTTTGTTTTGGTTCTTAGGGGGAAAAGTCGGCGACCAACCCATAATTCCTTTTTAAACAAAACCATTTGGAGACAGTCACAGTCAGTGATTATCTCAACAGTAAACAACAACAAATCGTAAATTTGTGATTCACTTACTTACTAGATCTAGTATAATCCAACTAGACAGCCCTGGCGGTCTGGAAGCGCTCCACTTGCCTGAGTGTTTGTCTTATTGAATGCAATTTCAAAGGTTCAGGCTGCGCAAACAAGCAAATGCATGACAAAGCTGAACATTAAAAGCAAATAGGATTGTATGGTCAGTAAGATTCTGCGAAAGTTCTGTATTGATTAGTTAATACTTATGGTTGTCAAAGAGAAAATAAAGCTGAAAATGGCAGTTTTGTCAATTTCAAGGGCACATAACTCATGTTATAAAATTTAAATCAAGCTGAAAATTAGACCAAAGCAAGATCTTATAGTCTCTAATATTCTGTCCTAGTTTTGTCTTGATTAGTCAATATTTGTAGTTGTTAGAGTGAAAACAAAGTCAAAATAGAGCCGAAAATGGCAATTTTGTCAATTTCAGGGGCACATAACTCATGATGAAAAATTCAGACCAAGCTGAAAATTTAGCAAAGGCAAGATCTTATGATAACCAACATTCTGTCAAGGTTTTGTCTTGATTAGTCAATATTTGTAGTTTCTAGAGTGAAAACAAAGTCAAAATAGAGCCGAAAATGGCAATTTTGTCAATTTCAAGGGCACATAACTCATGATGTAAAATTCAGACCAAGCTGAAAATTATACCAAGGCAAGATATTATAATCACCAACATTCTATCCTAAGTTTGTCTTGATTGATCAATATTTGTAGTTGTTAGAGTGAAAACAAAGTCAAAATAGAGCCGAAAATGGCAATTTTGTCAATTTCAGGGGCACATAACTCATGATGAAAAATTCAGACCAAGCTGAAAATTTAGCAAAGGCAAGATCTTATGATAACCAACATTCTGTCAAAGTTTTGTCTTGATTAGTCAATATTTGTAGTTTCTAGCTGAAAATTATACCAAGGCAAGATGTTATAGTCACAAACATTCTACCCTAAGTTTGTCTTGATTGATCAATATTTGTAGTTGTTAGAGTGAAATCAAAGTCAAAATAGAGCCGAAAATGGCAATTTTGTCAATTTCAGGGGCACATAACTCATGATGTAAAATTCAGATCAAGCTGAAAATTATACCCAGGCAAGATCTTATAGTCACCATCATTCTGTCAAAGTCTTGTTTTGATTGATTAATATTTGTAGATTTTACAGTACAAATAAAGTCAAAACCGACTGTTTTTGACATTCAAGGGCAGATAACTCAGGTTATTCTGATTCAATCCAAACTTTTTTAAGGAATCTGAGAGAGGGTCACCAAATGATCATTCCTGTGAAGTTTGATTGAATTCCATCTAGTAGTTTCTGAGAAGAAGATTTTTAAAGAAAAAGTTTACGGACGGACGGACGCACGGACGCACGACGGACACACCGCCATGACAATAGCCCGCTGGCCTGACGGCCAGTGGAGCTAAAAATCTGCAGTATAATTGCACCCTTCACGATCTTGAATGGAAAATTATTGAACAAAGAAAGAAGTCAAATTTTTTTTGTGTTCAACTCGGATCTATTTTAAAATCCATTGATAAAAAAAAGTGGAGCATTCACCCACCCTAGAAACTCATTTTGGATCACAACATTTAAACTATAGAAATTGCACTAGTAGTCCACGGTATTCTCTATTTCACAGAAAATATGTATTTCCTTTGTTACAATTTCCTTAACCCTTTCTTCGTCATTCAGTCAAAGACAATTAGAACTAATAATCTTTAATCAAACAAAGAACTATGCATGAGATCTAAATTGATGACAGAGAAACTCATGCTTTTTATTTCGTCTTTCTCTTCCATTCTGAACACAAAGAAAAAAAAACACAAATCAAAATTTACAACTGAAAACTTTGTTCTGTTGGGTAAAGGTTAAAATAAAATCTATTTATAACTCTGTAACTAGGCTCAATCAATTGTTCATAACCAACCAAAAGGCAGACAGTGTGACGTCACTGCTTACATCACACAGAGTGAGTTTAGATTTTCTCCAAGATCAAAGAGAACCCTTTTTTTCCTCTTTACACACATACAAATAGATCTAATGGATTATAGAAGTGAATGTGCACAGATTTTCAGACTTTGATTATATTTAATAGGAATATATTCTGATGAGGTAAATCCAAAAACAAGGTTTTTAACATTTTCTGTTCTTATTACGCAGATTGCATTTTAATTCGTTTGTTGAAGAGGTACTCTTTTTATTGGCAAAAAACCATTGTCAAACCACAAAATGTGGACTAGATGTAGACCAATTCGAAAGGTGCAAATCATTATGTATCTTAACCCTTTCCCAAACGACAAATATCTAGGGTGATCCACTTCAAAAACTGCAACAAATGACAAAATGGAAGTTATCAAAACTATAATTTGTGTAAAATTTGGCATAGAAAATATTGAGACAAAAGGAGAAACTGCTGTTTATCAGCAGTTTCTTCTTTTGTTTCAATGTTTTCCCAAGCCTTTTCTATTAGGGACGTCAAAACCAGGTCTTGTTTGGGAAAGGGTTAAATCTTGGATATGGCTGTATGCGCAATTTCCAATCAACTGATCAGATACACATCGTCTGTCAAAGGGCTTGATCCTTTCCCAAAACGGACATAATGTAATCAAGTCCAGAACATGTCATAAAATTGAGGGGAAGGAAGAAAATTCTAGAAATCAATGTTTTCTGTAATATTTCTCTCTTGTTTTCTTAAGAAATGATTAATAACTACATTAACTAGTGAAATCAAAACTAGTCTTGCTTGGGAAAGATATACAACAATGTTTTCTTTGTTTCTGCTACTATTCACTGAGTCAGAATGTAGGACCTGTAAAACTACAGGAGGACCTGTAAAAATTGCAATCTACTGGTCCTGCGGGCCTGTGGAAAATTTTAGTTAGTGTCGAACCCTGGTAGTGGTGTAAAATGCATTTGTACATACTCTTGTTTAAGAGTCCAGGAGTTTCATTAAGAGGCAGGGGGCGGGGAATTCCCCCTCCTATTTGACTGAAATCGAGTACAATCCCCCTGCTACTTTTGAAAATTTTGTATGGGGTTAATAGGGAATACATTGAAAATCCCCCGCCTACTTTAGCTTCTGGCCCAGGTGACCAAAAAGTTATTGAAACCCCTGAGAGTCTACTCTAAAACTGTCTTCAAAATGTTTGTAAATGAAGATGAGGTCTTAACATGCCGCATTCTTGGTTCTATTTGGGAATTTTCACCAGAGAACCGGAAAAAAAGATACTTTTTGCCTTTGGGAATGGGGCCCAATAACGGCCCCAAATTTTGGCAAACGAGACCCCTGAACACTGTCCAGAAAAGCTGCTACAAGAGCATGCTATGTTTCAACATCGATGTTAAGATGCAAAGCTGTCGTGGTTAGACCTTATGTCTAAAACTTCCCGAGTTGAAATTCAGTTATCAAAAATTGATGAAAATTGGGTCATTTTATTCAAAATGTCAATCAAATGCACTATGACAATTAGATAGATCTAGATCTTAAATAAGCTGGACAATCAATGTTAAAATAAAGAAATAGAGTAAAAACGGGTAATTTCGACACCTTAAGACGAAATTAGCAAAAAAAGTTGTGGCAAAATATTCCGGAGAATAAACATTTATCAAAACGGAAGTTGGCTTGATTTTTTTCATTTGCAAAAAACGCCGCCTGAATACGAGATTGTCATTGTCGTCTTTTTTTCCCATTAAATCATGAGACCCATCATGGTATAAATTCGACACCTTGCGGGTAAATTCGACACCCCAAGAATTTGTGCAAGAAAATAATCAGAAAACAATGTTTATATCTCTTATAAACTGCAAATCAGGTGAATATGTTGATTATAATGATGCACTGGATTTATCTTCATTGAGATTTTCATTCTCACCCATGATTCGGAGACAGAGATCAATTTGCGAAATGTGATTTTTTTAAATGTTCATCCGCGCAAAGTCATATCCTAAACCACAAATATTCCCTTAAAGCATCTACGAAATATTCCTTCTTCATTTAAAACACCGCAGTCGCCAAACAACAATGTTTAGAAAGTTAATTGTCTCCTCGAATGAAATGTAAAAGTAATACCTTGTCGCTGAAATATTCCAATTAATGGTGCAATTAATCCATGACCATATTAATCTTAACTTAACATGCGCAGCCCGAAAATTCAACAACTTTTCCCTTTAAGTGCTGTATGGGAATGAGTCTATTTCTATTTTCGGAAACTGTTGAATAACAGTTGTTCCGCGCGTGGCTTCCCGGCTTTGTTTGATGTTTTAAACTCTCCCTTAGACGGTTAGTGGTATGACGATTGTATGACGTCATTTTGTTCCGACAAAGGAATAAGAAATCAGCACGTGGATATCCCTGTCAATCAAGCATATAAATGATCGCATGGGTGGAGACTGACAAACTGTTCCGACCAATCAATTAAACACAATTTACTCAGTAGATTTACAAGGCGGTGCCACGTGAATTAAAAGAACCGCATTCGGGTGTTTTGATAGTCGCTAAATAAGGAATTTGTGCACCTTCAAACAAAGGTCAAATCTTTGAAAGTTTGAGTGGTATTTAATTTCCATGTGTTGGATTGTTAACTATTGTGGTGGATTAATAAGGATGTTTCTTACAAAGTAAGACTCGTCATATTTAATATATTCATCTACTACAGTCGAGAACTTTGACTGACCTCAGAATATGAATCTTATGGAACAGTTTTCCGCGTGAAACGTTTCAGATGCAAATTGATGTGGAATTCGTTAATAATATGTATATTTAGATCAAAATTGTTTGTTGGTTGATGAAAAGGGCATCAGCGCCAGTTCTACTGTTAAAAATAAGCGCAACAACCAAACTGTAGTCTGTTTCTGTCAATGTAGGAACATCCAAATTCAAACAATTAATCACGTTTTAGGGCATGTCGAAATTATACGATCTTGAAATATTTTGTCGTATAAATTCGACACCCTTTCTCAAGATGAAAATAAAACAGAGAGATGCTTTTTATAAAATAATTTATGAAAATATATACATTTCCGGCATAGTATTGAAACATTTATCATATAAAAATGATTTTCAAAAATTTTCAAATGTCTTTGTTTAGATCCACTTTCTTATGATAATCTATAACGGTCATTTTTGCTCATCAGAAAATTCGACGACCTTTTCCTTCCGCGATTTTTTCGGGGAAAGGGTGGGTTTTTGGAGGACATGAAATATTTTTATACGCCAGTTATTGCCCCGACATAAGGTTTTCAGTATTAGAATGCTATTATCACGATTTGTGTGTCATATGTTGTGAAAATTATAGAAGGGTGTCGAATTTTGACGACTGTCAAATTTACCCGACTTTACTCTACTGTTAGCAATAACAGACCATTTTCAAAAAATAGGTATTTTTAATCAAAAATCGTTTCATCATGAAGCGCAAGCATTCAGAAGGACAGTGCTGCTTGAATTTTCAAAATCCATTCACAAACAAAAAAGTTATGCAGCTTTGAACAGCACAGCCCTTCAGAAATGTGTATATCAAAATCGATCAGCTGGTTTAACTGGAGTGTGTATTGACGCAATACACATCACTGCGCATCCGCCATTTTTCCAGTACTTACATGGCTAATTTTGTGTTACAGCACCTCTGGGAAAAGCTCAGGCGCTAAAATTCGCTTATATTTAGATCACTAAATTTAGACTGATTTGTTTTGGGAAATCCTTACGAACATCCAGTCGTAAGTGTTCTGAAGTGTTCACGGAGAATAACGGAGTTATGCGGCTCCAAAGTTGACCAATATTCAAGCGTGATTTCCAGTCACATGGTTGCCGGAAATACCCGACTTTTTGTAATGATATCATTTCTATATTTATCCTAATTAATGCAAGCCAAAAATACTTCTTGTCAGATGATTGGTTGATTTTCTACACAATTTTAAAGTAAACAACCGCACAAGGTCGGCGACCGCCATTAGTCATTTTTTATGAAAATTTTACAAAGTCAGCTCAGTTGAAATCGATATAGTGCAACAAATACATAACTTAGGTAGATGTTTTTTTATTTCATCAGAAAGAATATTCTTTTTAGATTTGATCTATGTTTACCATATTTTTATTTTTGAAATAATTGCTGAAAAAATGTTGATTGAATTGGACCAGGTTATAATGGCGATATATAGGGAGGCGATGTATTATCAATTCCTCTGTCATTGCTACTACTGTAATCCTTGGGATTGTCAGAAAATTAATAAAAAAAATTCGAAGCCCATCCAGTTTGTTAACATGTGACATAAGTCGTCTGCACTTTTTAGCAGAAGACAGAAATGATCCAGGCAGACGCCATTTTGAAAAATTCGTCTGTTGTTCACCTCAATGTGGAACAAGACTTTCAACCACGCATTTAACATCGTGACACATCTTAACGTCTACGTAGTTGAAATGAATAGTTCTGGTGTTGCTTTTGCTTGATATCAAAATTCATATACGCTGATCAAAGGCGGTCAGATCTTTACCCATTTCAAATTTTCACATCGCAACAAAAACATTTGAGCAGCCGACATGCGTTTCCCGTCCAAGTTAAACGTCGACATTTGCATTTAATAATTTAGCAATATACACCTTTTGGCCATCAAAACTTTCCCTGATAATCTGATTACATGAAAATATATGTAAATATGGTGAAATATATACCTTTTCCGAGTTTTGAGCTTCTATTTGATGCCATATCTTGTTCGCAGCTCGTCTGCTATGGCGAAAAGGAAACCTCATTTCAAAATGTACGGAAATATAAAAAGTGCGATTTTGCTCTAAAACATTGTAAAACACTGTGCAAACACGCAATTTTTACTATTTATAATTTGAATAACTATTTCTCATGTTAAATATTGTTCTAGGTTTCTCATTTTGTCGAGAATTTGAGAATTTTAACATTTCCCGCTGTATCTTAGGATTGAGGTAAAATTTAGTTTGAAAGACCTGGCTCATTTTTTGACTGGGAGTCCTGTCCGACACCATTCGTCACATCATTTATATAAAGTTCTTCGGCCGATTACGTGAATGTTGAAGGCCCGGCAAAACCGAATGCGATCGCCATTAGCTAAACCAGCATGTACAAATCAGTGGCCGATCCCGGATTTCTTTGGGGGGATTCGAATAAAAAATATACAAATACAAATAGAAAGATCTACTCCGTCTCGTTTTCATATTGTTAGGCCTAGGGAGCGTACACAATTTTGACTGAATTTCTTCAGGAAAATGAAATAGGTCTAATAAGGCTACAGAGTGGGGTTTGTTTGACCAGCCACACCCCCGAAACCTCTCTGGATTCGCCACTGCAAATTAGATGGGCATCGTGCAAGGGCGGATCCAGGATTTTTTCCAGGGGGCGGGGGGTCCAAGCCCAAGATTTTTTCCAGGGGGGGGGGGGGTCAAAGCCCAAATTAATGCTTAAAATGTAGTAAATATGTAACGTTACACTAAATTTATATAGATCTAGTCAAAATTTAGTTTTCGGCCAATGCCAGGGGGGTCCGGACCCCGACCCCCCTCTAGATCCCCCCATGCCGTGCTAGATCCTACATGTCTTCGAACACACTAACAACAAAAACATTTTTAAGAAATATGCATAGGCCTATTGTATCCTCATGGCCTGGGACAGGGTTGACCATTTCTTACCAGGGAATCATCGGAATCAAGTTCATAAATTTAGATCTAGTCCTTCTATATATAGATCAAGACTGTATCTGACTTACTTACCCGCACAGTTAAAGTGACATTTCAGAATTTTTGTCATAAATTTTATTTTTATTTTTTATCTGAAAGAGCATATTTCCTTATGAAAATTCTGAAAATTTCAACCCAAAATATTGCGCCGTTTACGAGAAATTTATATTTTTGTGTTAAAATTGAACAAATATGTTGTGGACAACAGTTCGGATTTATATGTAATTTATCGGGAGACCGGGGCAAGATGATACACTTTTTCGAATTCTTCAAATTTCTCCTTACACGGCTTGCTCTGCTGTTCAATTTAGGACAAAAAGGACAATTGGTTTCTTGACTATTATTCAGGCCGAAATCCGCACTCATGAAATGTTTGCAACATATGGAATTTTGCGTTTGAAACAGACTGGTGAGATGTATCATCTTGCCCCGTGCTCGGGGCAAGATGATACAGGTGGTGGGGCAAGATGATACAACCTCGTTTTACGATTATTAAAATAAATTAACTATGAGAAAAATACTACGAGGTTATTCAGAATTTATAAAGGGTCGTACTTCATGTCAAAACAATAAATGAACTAATCTATTTTAGCGAAGATGTGGGAATAAAAAAAGTAGCCATGCCGTATTGCGCCCTGGAACGGTTTAATTTTTTATTTTCGTGTCTATATAAAGAAATGGTCTAAAATATTTAAAATCTGATATAATCAAGTCAGCAAATACTAGAAAAGATGGCAAATGGATTACGTTTTCATTAGAATGTTCTCTTTCTTTCTGAATCCACTAACATTTGCAAGGATATAAAATGGTTTCATAGTCAAATATATCTATCTATGGTTAAGAAAAATGTTTTTTTTAAATAAAGTAAGAAAATAACAAAACAAAAATAATTAAGAAAAGAGCGCACGTATTATGAAAACCAATATTAAAGTAAATTGATAGAATATAGCCTAGTAGATCTTTACTCTCTTAAAAAGATTAATTGAATTAAATTCCTTTTAATATCATACATATAAAGCCACTCTTAAAGGATTCTAAGTATATGAATGATCACTGAATTCAAAATTTTTACAAATATGATGTATACATCAGAATTTCCAGCAGAATCACACTGAAACAAATTTATGACCTGCATTAGTTTTCGGGGAAGGTATTTATGGGTTGAATACATCTTTTGCAAAACATGACAGTCACCAGGACAAGATGGCAGTCTGTATCATCTTGTCCCGACTATGCTGTATCATCTTGCCCCGTGACACCTCGTTTCCTTTCAACTCGAATCATTAGAAAACAGACAATATTTAGATGAAAATAAGAATAGTAAATAAATGTTGAAATGACATGTTCTAATCTGGAAAAGATTTCAAAAAAATATTCTCGTATTCTAACGTTACAGAAGGAAATGGGTAAAAATGAAAATAATTACTAAAATACCCCGAAAAACGATATTTCTGTATTATTTCTGTATGTGTTGTTGTACTCCTGAGATATTTTTGCCAAATATAGATGACAAAAAGGCGCTACAACATAGAATATATATGGCGTCATACATGGCGTCATATTGCTTAAAATTGCTCTGTATCATCTTGCCCCGTGTATCATCTTGCCCCGGTCTCCCCTATGTATCAACTTTAAATGAATGCGTGTTTCTCTATTATTGGCAACAGCTTAAAAAAACTAATTCGGTATTTATACTCATTAGAATAACAAATCTTGGCATCAAGACATACTTTAAAAAAATGAAATTGGAATGAAATGTCCCTTTAAAACCCGTAATGTCGCCATTTTGAGATTCATAAAACATCGGCTTTTTTCGAGCGCCGTCGTTACTTTTCTCAACTATCCGAACCTATTCGGGTGCGGTCGTAAACATTCGGCGGTGGAGAGTTCCACCGCCGAATGTTTTCGATCGCTTCCGAATAATTCCGACGTCGTGCGAATCTTATTAGGGGTAGAATACCTCAGGGAAAATCCAATTCAATGCCCCCAATATTCAGACATTGGCACCGTCAGAAGCTCCAGCCCCCCTGTAAAAATGGTCTTGGGGTACATATGGATAGCACATGACATTAGAAAACCTTTTTAATACTGAAATACATGTAAATCTATTTCGTGTATTTCAAAAAAGCTTTTTTTTCTCAGAGACAGGTCGATTCGCCTATACGGAAATGGTAATCAGATACGAGGGGATATCAGAACGTTTTGAGCCGAAGGTACTTTTACCATTCAGATAGTATAAATCTAATACTTTACATCCTTATGTACAAAAATATTTCAAATGTAGGAAGAATGCATGATCATATTGTAAGTTGTTATGATATTTAAGTCATAATAAGCTGTTTAAAAAAAGGACATACCCTATTCCCAAAATATCAACGAACACTATTGAGAACTGAGGGTATAATCTGGCATGAGACTCTGTATATTTATGTTATGTCTCAAGGCACGCAACCGTGAACAACCTTCAGAATTATAGTGAATTATCTTTCCTTGGTCTGACTGATATACAGTTCTAAATATCTGGGTCTTTCTATGCGAGACTTAAAACTTTTTGATACCCTAGTATATTATAGAAGTCCAAAAGGTGTTACACACAGATTTTCTAAGTCTACTACCATAATCCTATTTATCCACTGATCTGTCGTATGTGGTATACAGTGGTGATCCAGAGAGAGGGATTAGTTCAAACTTATCCCAGAGGTCTGATGCCCGACTTTTTCATTTTCATTTAGAAATGTGTCACAGCTGTGTGCTAATAGGAAAACGAACTCCTTATTTGTATGCTAGAACCACTGTGTTGTAAGTTGTCCGTTAGATTTGTGTAGTTGTACGGAAGTTTTGAGTGGTCAATCAAAGATGGCGTCCGTGGAAAATCGTTAGAGGTGGGTGTCTTAGTTTTTCGTCGATAATTTCCTTAAATGGCCGTATCTTGTCTTGATACTGATATCATCGTACAGGAGAAATGTATACCTAATAACGGTGCTATATAGCCAAGTACCAGTGTTGTCCTATCGTACTCAGTCGTTGTGCAAAGACAGCCAAACACGGAAAACTTTTTTTGAAGCGAGAAAGTTGGCTTTTTAAGGATGATTACATTGTACACAGCGAACTAGGGAACAAACTATTGCTCTAACTTGGATGTTTTGAACATGCTCTTTGCTATGGTTACCGTTATAGTACGCAAAAATGTCCAGAATGACCACAAACGCTGTGTTTACTAAATGGCCAAACAACGGTGTAGTCCCAGTGAAAATATGCAGACACAACGGTGCAGTTTCTGTGTTTTATGTACGGTGTAGTTATTATTTTCACAACAAGTTGTGAACGGTGTAGACTTGGTATGTTGTATAGGGCGAACTAGCTCTAACAGCTAGCAGATCATCTGCACATCTGATTTATCTCCCTCAAATACTTTGGTCTTAGAAAACACAGTTATTTCCCTTGATGAAAACGCCACCATCCTCAAAGTAAACGAAAACAAAAGTTAAGGAAATATGCCGTTCTCTCTTTTCTTCATTCACATAAGCCTAAAACAGTTCGATGTATGTTTAATTTAATTTTTGGAAGACATTTTTTGTTATTTGGTATTGAAAAAAAGAACATCTGACGGACATGATAATCACAAGGAATACCATCACAAAATATTAAACAAGACATACGATAGCAGTCATTTTAGAGCCATGTTTAGTGACTTACCCTAAGATGTGGGTGCAATGGTCAGTTTCTTGTTCATCCGTTCATTTGATTTGTAGATTCGAGATGTCAGCTCTGACTTTGAATTTTTCTTTGTAACTGTTTTAATTGGTTATTACAATCAATTCTTGTAATTAATGAAATGATTTCAACTTAAGGAGTATGATAATTATTGATCAACATGTATCTAGTTTTCAAATTGACCTCTCATTGAAGTATGATTTTACCCAAAATAAAGGATTCCACCAACAAAACATAAATTATAAATAACAAAACATAAATTATGAATTTGTTTCATAAACATTTGGGCCTTTCGTCTTGTTCGACTTAAACTAATTAAGTCTTGAAAATAGAATTACGGAACTGCAAAATACATTTTGGAATTTTCATACGTAATTAACCTCTTCTTCAGGACTGACAATTTTCTGACCAAGATTTTTTGGGCCCACTCATAAAATGTAACCATTTGAAATGAAAAAGACAATATTCTTTTCGCAAAAACCGTTTGACTATTGGAGTAAAACGCATTGAAGTACTTCCAAGAGAGTAGAACTTTCATCCATAAATAAATGAAATTCAATGTTTTCCATCGGGAACCGACCTTCCTCGACTAAGATAAACAATTACCAAGTTGATCAACGCTTCTCAATGACTTAATCACAATTGGGAACAAACTGTTCATTTCAGCCATTGTTTTCATGTCTCGTGGGGAAAGAGAAGAGTCCCTATCCGTATCATCTGTTTCAGCACGTCCAATGGAAATATCAGGAATTAAGGTCGGAGCTTTTTGAACGACTTTATGGGGTGTTGAACTTCGTATTTTTTATGTACTTTGACTCATGCATTCAAAATCGGGGATATCATCGATAGAAAGATGGTTAAGGCCAAAATCCATTTTTATACGCCGCCGGAGGCGGACGTATATTGGCGTCATCTTCTCCGTCTGTCCGTCCGTCCATCCGTCCGTCCGTCCATCCGTCCATCCGTCCATCCGTCCGTACGTACGTCCACTTTTCTTGTCAACGCAACTCCTCCTAAGTTTCTGGCTGGATCTTATTGAAACTTGGTCAATGTTATCACCTCAATTGGTAGATGTGCATGAAGGAAGGATTTTATGGTTCGTCGATTTTTGCCTGAGTTACGCCCCTTAAAAACTTAGTCTCTGGGGCTTATTGAAATTGCAGCCTTGTCAACGCAACTCCTCCTAAGTTTCTGGCTGGATCTTCTTGAAACTTGGTCAATGTTATCACCTCAATTGGTAGATGTGCATGAAGGAAGGATTTTATGGTTCGTTGATTTTTGCCTGAGTTATGCCCCTTAAAAACTTAGTCTCTGGGGCTTATTGAAATTGCAGCCTTGTCAACGCAACTCCTCCTAAGTTTCTGGCTGGATCTTCTTGAAACTTGGTCAATGTTATCACCTCAATTGGTAGATGTGCATGAAGGAAGGATTTTATGGTTCGTCGATTTTTGCCTGAGTTACGCCCCTTAAAAACTTAGTCTCTGGAGCTTATTGAAATTGCAGGCTTGTCAACGCAACTCCTCCTAAGTTTCTGGCTGGATCTTCTTGAAACTTGGTCAATGTTATCACCTCAATTGGTAGATGTGCATGAAGGAAGGATTTTATGGTTCGTCGATTTTTGCCTGAGTTACGCCCCTTAAAAACTTAGTCTCTGGGGCTTATTGAAATTGCAGGCTTGTCAACACAACTCCTCCTAAGTTTCTGACTGGATCTTAATGAAACTTGGTCAATGTTATCACCTCAATTGGTAGATGTGCATGAAGGAAGGATTTTATGGTTCGTCGATTTTTGCCTGAGTTATGCCCCTTAAAAACTTAGTCTCTGGGGCTTATTGAAATTGCAGGCTTGTCAACACAACTCCTCCTAAGTTTCTGGCTGGATCTTAATGAAACTTGGTGGATGTTATCACCTCAATTGGTAGATGTGCATGAAGGAAGGATTTCATGGTTCATTGATTTTTGCCAGAATTATGCCCCCTTCAATCTTAGTCTCTGGGGCTTAATGATATTTCAGCCTCGTGATAGAAATTCCTTCCAGGTTTTTCACTGGATATTTATAAAAACCTTTTTGTGAACACAATTTTTTAAAGGTTTTTCAGTGAATATTTATAAATCCTTGTCAATGTCATTTTTTTGTCTCAAGTTTTATAAGTGGCGGCGTATATTGTGACGATGGCACTCTTGTTCTACATTGATGAGGTCTATCTTGTGTATTCTATGCTCGCAAATGGGGATGATGTCCTAGTCTGACCTCTTGATAATATTTGGAATGATACTACAGTTCAGAGTTTTCAAACCTGAATATCTGACCGGAATGGTCCTGTCCCGAATGCTTCACAAACTTTTCGAAACTTCCTTCGAAATGACAGTAGTAACAAGTGAACAGCATGGAACTGAAAATAAAAGAAAAAAAATAAAACAGACACCGCCAGTGTTTGTGGACATTCTGGACATTTTTGTGTAAAACGAGGGTAACCATAGAAAAGAGCATGTTCAAAACATCTAAGTTAGAGCAATAATTTGTTCCCTAGTTCGCTGATTACTATGTAATCATCCTTAAAAGGGCAACTTTCTCGCTTCGAAAAAAGTTTTCCGTGTTGGGCTGTCTTTGCACAACGACTGAGTACGATAGGACAACACTGATACTTTGATATATAGAACCGTTGATAGGTATACATTTCCCCTGTATAATGATATCAGTATCAAGGCAAGATACGACCGTTTAAGAAATTTATCAATGAAAAACTATGACACCTACCTCTCATGCTATATCGTTGTCGCCATCTTTGAATGACTACACAAACCTAACGGACAACTTACAACACAGTGAGAACCCCCTCACAATAATCCGAGATCCGTCGCAGGTATATAGAAAAGTACTGTCTAACTTCAGATGCTTAAATAGTCATGATCTAATGGTCGAAAAGAATAGGCATCTGGAAAAAGACAGAGGATATTGACCTTTATTCAAAACTAGCCATACAATAATTATAAAAAGCATATTAATGAATATAATTTGTTTTGTGATCGTAATATCACACCGTTCATCCAGATACAAAATACACGGATTGGTCTTCCAAACGCGGATTTGAAAATCAACAGCGTGGGAATACACAAGGTAAGAAAACATCAACATATAGCCTTTTAATTGCCGCAATATAAAAAGTGTTTGTGCAGAGCTGATGCAAAATGGTTTATCTTGAGCGTGCTGCAGTTTCATAACAAAAGATTTGAGTAAATTATAGATACAAGCGATTTTAAATCGTAAATCACTATTTTCTCGCCTACTTCCCGTTTTGTTTTATATTTGCAGATATTATTTAACTGGTTTCGAGCAAATATCTCTTCAAAATAGTTTTCGACATCTATGGAACAAATCTATACCTATCATCGAACTGGAAGAATAAATTTTGGGTGTCTAAAGCCATGTTTAAAAATTAGCCTAGTTTGCTTCAAGGTACAACTTACCACGGATGTTGATACCACACACCACGGATGATTCACATAATTTGGGTAAAACAAACTCGGATGCGAAAGTCGGGTTTAATAGTGCAAAACACTTAAAATGACGTTTTCTTATTAAAATACAGTGACAAATGCTTGATTTTTAGCTCCACTGGCCGAAGGCCAGCGGGGCTTATGTCATGGCCCTGTGTCCGTCGTGCGTCCGTGCGTCCGTCCGTCCGTGCGTCCGTCCGTCCGTGCGTAAACAATTTTCAAACATCTTCTTCTCCAAAACTACTGGACCAATTTTAACCAAACTTCACCAGAATCATCCTTGCATGAATCTCTACCAAATTTCTTCAAAGAAATAAAATCCATGCAGAACTTGAATTTTAATTAATTTAAGTTTAAATTTTCAAAAAATCTTTAAAAATTCTTCTTCTCCAAAACTACTGGACCAATTTCAACCAAACTTCACAGAAATCTTCCTTGCATGAATCTCTACCAAATTCCTTCAAAACATTAAAATCTGCGCAGAACTTGAATTTTAATTAATTTAATTGATTTAAATTTTCGAAAAATCTTTAAAAATTCTTCTTCTCCAAAACTACTGGACCAATTTCAACCAAACTTCACATGAATCATCCTTGCATGAATCTCTACCAAATTCCTTCAAAAGAATAAAATCTATGCAGAACTTGAATTTTAATTAATTTAATTAAATTGAATTTTCGAAAAATCTTTAAAAATTCTTCTTCTCCAAAACTACTGGACCAATTTCAACCAAACTTCACAGAAATCTTCCTTGCATGAATCTCTACTAAATTCCTTTAAAAGAATAAAATCCGTGGAGAACTTGAATTTTAAATAATTTAATTGATTTAAATTTTCGAAAAATCTTTAAAAAAATTCTTCTCCAAAACAACTGGACCAATTTCAACCTAACTTTACAGAAATGTTCCTTGCATTAATCTCTTCATAATTCCTTCAAAAAAATAAATTCTATTTAGAAGTTAAATTTCAATTTATTTAATTAAATTAAATTTTCGAAAAATCTTTAAAAATTCTTCTTCTCCAAAACTAATGGACCAATTTCAACCAAACTTTACAGAAATGATCCTTGCATTAATCTCTTCTTAATTCCTTAAAAAAAATACATTCTATGTAGAACTTAAATTTTGATTAATTAAATTAAATTTTCGAAAAATCTTTTTTTCCAAAACTACTGGACCAATTTTAACCAAACTTCACACGAATCTTCCTTGCATTTATCTCATCTAAATTCCTTTAAAAATAATTTCCGTGTAGAACTTGAATTTAAATGAAATTTAATTAAATTTAATTTTCGAAAAATTGTTAAACAATCTTCTTCTCCAAAACTACAGGACCAATTTTAACCAAACTTCACAGGAATCTTCCTTGCATGAATCTCTTCCAAATTCCTTCACGATCGGACGAAAAGCTTGGCCGTTGTGGGCTAGGCTTTTTTTTGCTATATGAAACAGCGTAATTTTAAGAAAATTTTAAAAACATTTCTGCTCCTTTATCACTTATTGGATTTCATTCTGGTGTAGCATGAATCTTCTTTGAATAGACCTCTATTGTATTCCTTCAAGAAGTTCGTAGTCTAAATGTCTAAAAGCCAGTGGAGCGATACAGGGCCATCTTGGCCCTCTTGTTATAAATAAAAGTAAACGTGCTATAACCGCATCCCGTTGACTTTTACAGTCGGTTATTTACTTTGCATCACACGCTTAAGAATTTTATCTTATGTACCAAACTGTGTTTTGGAATGATCTTTATTCTATTTATTCCAGATACAAAAACCTTTCTAAAGAAGTAGTTCAAAGCGCTGATATTTCATTACCGCCCTCAATCACTTGATCATGTTACCGCTGTGTCTCATGTGTGTTTGAGACCTATACGAGGCACATATGAGAGAAGCCAAGTTCTGCTTGCGGGTCTACCAGGTGATTTTTCTTGGGGTTCTCCTGCTTTCGCACCACCTACTGACTGTCCCGTCTCATTCGGGTTGATATAATCTTAAAAGGGACGTAAAATTGAATAAAACAAGAAGAAAAAAAATCTACTTGATCAGAAACTTTAAATAATGAAGTTTAACCTAAATGATCAGTCACCGTTCACGATTAATTAAATGCTTATCATAATTGTTTACGAAGCACTTTCGAATTAATTTTTTGGATTTAACGCTTGCTATATTTTTTAAATCCGCAACTGTGATATTTATATGAACGTGTACATGTACGAGCTTGTTGGGAGCAAAAAGTCATAATTAACCCTTTCCCAAATGGCAAAATTTTAGGGTGGTCCATTTTGAGAACTTCTGCAGACGACAAAATAAATGATATGAAATGCAGAAAATATGCATTTTATTGCATAGAAAATAGTGAGAGAAACGGAAATAAATGCTGATTATCAGCATTTTCTTCTTTTGTCTCAATGCTTTTCCAATTGAGTTTCTAATAGACACGTCAAAACCAGGTCTTTTAACAGTTTGGGAAAGGGTTAAGTGGCCGTTTTATCATTTGTTTATTTCAGAGCTATGGGTTTTCGTTGTTACTATAGCGGACGAGAATTGACCTGGCAGAGCATTCCATTCGATTAGCATGGACTGCTCTGCCAGGTCATTTATCGTGAGGTATACTGCCTCTTGAAGTTTTGCGACCTTGAAACAACAATCGATCATTGTACAACCAAACATGATACAGACCTTCTACGATACAGACAGCTTGTTCTATGTCCAGAGTCTGGGCATATGGAATACCAATCAAAGTTACACGAAGGTCTAGTTCCAAGGGAGCTTCATGGGGGCCATAGGGGGGGGGGGGCAGACCCCTTTTCTAAATTATTAGGGGGCAGGCCCCCAACTGGCACCCCTCTTCCTACGCCTATGTAGTTTGTTTTACATGCTATCGTAGAGGGCCTTTCATAAAGACTTTCACTTCAACCCACACTAAAGAGTAAGAGAGACAATCATGATAAATATTCTTGGCAATATCTTCATGAAAGAAATTGCACCCATATACCGTATGTTTACATGTAATAATTGACAGACATGCGTAATAGAGTTGGTGTTTGAATATCGAAGATGAAAACCTCATGGGGCTCACTATCAAACTGCAATGAAACAAGATGATAATGAGGATTTTAATCCTAGAATTTAAAGATTGAAAACAAAGACACGGACAACATATATGTTAATATGCAGCTGATATTCGCCTATCTCTTTATAAAACATGTAAACATGGTTCACTAATGTCTTTACCGTCGAAAGTGCTCATCCATAAGCCTTTTAGTTTTAGTAAGCCAAAATAAGCCATAATTGGTCTTAAATCAAACATCTATTGACTCTAAACGATATTAAATTGGTTTTAACAAGGATGCAGCCAATTTTCCTTAAAAAAAAGACCGGAATTTGCTTTTTATTATCCGTGTCGGTTGTATCGATTGGTCCGAGTTTGTTTTACCTGCTGGAGAATTTGCACCGTGGTATGTTGCACCATAGCAACTGACAGTACCCAATTTCAAATAGTTCTTGTTCTTTTTCTGTACTTTTTTATGGGTTCTTGTAAAGAAATCACTTGAAGCGATCCCCGATCCTCCATGAAACATCAATTTGACAATAATTATGTGCTTTAATAATGATTTACAGACATTCTTACCAAGATTTTTCTCTTTTCGTTCATCAAAGTCAGATTCAGTAGCATATATTTCTCTTACTATCAGATTTTATGAGACAGGATATTAGGTAAACATTGGCAAAGTTATGTACGTTTTCATCGTATGTAACACAAAAATCAACTTGGCCGATATTCGTTGTAATTAAAGATAATAAATACTCACTCTTTTTTCCCGCCGTTCAAAATAAAATTGTTTACATCCGCGTTTGGAAGACCAATCCGTGTATTTTGTATCTGGATGAACGGTGTGAATATAGTCGGCGTTGAAAAGTGCCGATTTTTTCTAACTCGTAAGGTGTCCGTAGGCCTGTACATGTAGACCGGATACGTTGCGAATGCTAGTGCACGTCGCACGATAAATTCTGACGTCGCATGAATCTCATTCTAGGATGGCCTACCTTACTTTACCTCTTTACACAGTTAGTCCAGTGAACGTCACTAAACTGCAGATTATCGGCATTTTCTTCTTTTTCTCAATATTTTCCCAAGCAGTTTCTAATAGGGATGTCAAAACCAGGCCCCGGTTTCTCGAAAAAAACTTAGGTACATAGCCCTACTCACGAGAATATGCTCAACTTCAAAGGAATACTCTCTAACGTTGCAGGGTATTCGATTGAAGTTCACGTGGATTTCGTGCGATTTGAGCACGGTGCTCAGATTTGAGCATGAGAACGTACTTTAGTATTTTCGAGAAACCGGGGCCAGGTCTTGTTAGGGAAGGGGTTATATTTACTCTTACCATTTAAATCTTTTGTTATATTAGTTATAATTAAATGATGGTCCATTACATGACAAACACGCGGAAACACATGGTTATGCACAACGAACCCACCTCTGAAACTTCATTATTTCATTTTCTAAATGAAATCAGTCAAAATTGTGTAAGACTAGAAAAACGAATCCCCCTTATATAAGAATATTTGTATGATCGAACTCCTCAACAAAAATCCCGAATCATAGCTTCACGCGATCTACTCTCCATTGTCGAGCTCTATTGATTAAAGGGGGAATGGCACTTAAAATCATGCAAATTTTCCGAGAACTTCGTACAAAATAAATATGTATTATGAAATTATGGCCTTTAAATTGCATCTATGCCAAATCTTAGCTTTCTATCTTGTGTATTGGCTAGGATGTCGACGGATTTAAAACCCCATATGTTCCATTATTGTAGGGCCTAAATACTATCACCGGGACAAAAAAAATCATGGGGTTTTAAATCCGTCGACATCTAAGCCAATACACAAGGTAGAAAGCTAAGATTTGGCATATATGCAAATTAAAGACCATGTTTTAATAATATATATTTATTTTTTGTACGAAGTTCTCGGAAAATTTGCAAGATGTTAAGTGTTATTCCCCCTTTAAACCATCAAAGTCATTCTATCGAAATGGAATGTAGAGATAATGTGCTCTGTTCATAAGAGAGTACACGCGATCCGGCTTTTTTTCTTTTCATTTTTTGTGAATAGCCAAATCATCATCATCATCATCATCATCATCATCATCATCATCATCATCATCATCATCATCATCATCATCATCATCATCATCATCATCATCATCATCATCATTATCATCATCATCATCATCATCATCATCATCATCATCATCAGCAGCAGCAGCAGCAGCAGCAGCAGCAGCAGCAGCAGCTGTATTAGCAGCAGCAGCTGTATTAGCAGCAGCAGCAGCAGCAGCAGCAGTCATCATCATCATCAGCAGCAGCAGCAGCAGCAGTACTCTCTTAAGAACAGAGCACATTATCTCTACATTCCATTTCGATAGAATGAGCTCTGTTCTCGCGGGGTCATTTCACGTCTAATCTCGGGGCCTTGGCGGGATTTCGGTATCCAATCGTTGAAAATAAACTGATAAACAATTGAAATTTTTTATACAAGTTTTCATTGGTTGACGCTTCAAATTACCGGCTTCAGCCAAAAATAGGTGCGACGTAATGTATACGTAATCAAACAAGATCAAACTGAATGATTTTGATTCGATAATTCAAATGTTACCGGCTTCAGCCAAAAATAGAAGCGACGTAATGTATACGTAATGATCATGCAAGATAAAACTGAATGATTTTGATTCGATAATTCAAATGATGTGCTATAATTAGATTATGACGACCAAATAGGCTGTTGGCGTACCGAAAACTGCAGAGGTCATATTTGATGGTTTAATCAATATAGGCCTCGGCTTTGGAGAGTACAGCAGCAGCAGCAGCAGCGACGAATTTCGCACAAAAGATTTGTTCGGTTCAAAATGTAGAATTTTTACAATCATTCCAATACCCTTATTATAATTGCAATCGAGAAGGCCATAGGTCAAAGGTTATTTGTCTGAGCAGACAGACAAAATAAAAAATATTGACAACAAAGCTGCTAGACGACTTGCTTTCACTTGTAAGATAGATATTTGTATAGATAAACAGGTATATTTCCATATATTCTTTGTTTGTACATTGATGTTTGTGTTGTTTTGTCGTTTAAACTGCGAGAAATGTTGATTTACCCCACCCTGTCGTTTTCTATGTCCAGCCTCCAGGGATTTTTTTTTTTATAATTCCCTTAATTTCGTGATTAATTTCATACATGTATTAACGTTTCAGCGTTTGTATTAAACTTGATAGTATACCTGTCTGTTAATCCAACCTTCAGATGATAGATGGATGTAGAAAGCTACATCATTTAACCAGTTCCGAACCAGGACCAGTTCCGGTCCACTTCGTAATTCATCCTTAAATTTCTTCGACGAAAAAGTAAATTTTGACCATCTTCGTTTTCTATCACGAGGATCAATCAATTTTGTCTCGGAAAATGTTTTTCGATGTGTAAGATCCGTCCAGTCCTTCCGACGCTTGAAATTTTCAACATGCGTCTCACAGACAAGGGCCTTTTCGAGCGGCTGCCAGAATGCGTACCGGCAGATCAAATTCAATTTATCCCTAGAATAGGTATGAAAAGCAAGTCAATATGATATCAAATTGTGAAAAAATATGTAGGCCAGTGGAAAATAATAATATTTTTTACAGCATGTGCATCGTAAGAAAGAAAATGTGTATCTAAGCGAGGGGTATGCGTGACCCAGTTCCGGTCCACAGATTTTACATTTAGGGGGATGTCTCAAAATAAACAAGAGTATAGAAAACTCGAATTTACGTGAAAAGTTAAGGGAAATTGTGACTGCTGATACAGATAAAAGTGATTGAAATTGAAATTCAACGAATATTGTGAGGTTTCAGTGTTTTCTTGCTAAAAAGCATATACATTCATTTTATATTTTCGAGGGTGATATTTTTTCTTAAGAAGTGCAAATGTCTTGTCTAGAACTAAGTAATCATGCATAGCCTATTTTGGTAAACAAAAACGAGGGATATCTGTACAGGAAAAATAAAAAGCAATAGATAAAAAGCTTGTTACAGTGGCGCATCCAGGCATTTCGGCGTGTCAAACGAACCATCCATGAAACCTGGTTGAAATTGACATCTAGGCTATAGATATAAAGCATAACCCACACCCATTCCACGCCGACCATTTTGTTGAAAGCCGAATCAACCTTGAAGAAATCCTGCAGTCCCCCTTTGTGCTAATCAAATCATTCTAAACCACCACTCTCACCCCACACTCCCTACCCCAAACTACACAATTTTCTCAGACAATAGAATTTAAGAGCTTTCTCAATACTTTGGTATTAGCAATGTATGTATATGCATTCGGTTTTGATAAATGTCAATTTAGACTTATTTTTCTTTTATTTTCAGGTATGGAGAGCCAAGAGTTTTTGTCTACTGACAATGAAACCTCTGCAACTTCATGCTAAACTGTCTATAAAATACAATGATCATCACATATGGATCCCGTATTTTAATCGATACAAGTCACTTCAACTTCAGACAGATATGATAAGTGATAATATGCATCATTTAGTACAAAACTTTTGGAAAGCATTGCAGTGAAAAGGGGAAGCGAAAAGGACATCTTCCAAGCACAAAAATAATATCCGTTTGAAAAATTATCAAAATACTGGAATATCGCTGGCTATTTCTTTTATTTCCTATCTTTACATGTATATCAAGCACCCTTCAGCACAATTTTGTACTTTCCTTTGTCTGTATGTAAATATACATATACCATGTCTAGAATCAAGAAGAAAGTAATTCCCAAATGTAACTAAGGAAAACATGTCCTTTTTCCCCAATCAGGCTGGTTTCCATTGTGTTCTCAAAAGTATGCAAAAGTCATTGAAGTACTTAAAAATTATGTTATAATTAGCATTTTGTTATTCTATCTGTCAACATTTTCCAATGTAATACAATTGTATCCTAATTCATGAAATCAAAATTAGTAATTGTTTTGGAAAGGGAAGGGCCAATCATCTACATGTAATGACACAGTGATTGGGAAAGATATTTCTTCAATGGGACAATGTCGCTTCCACTTACAAAATCAATGTGACATTATGAAAATTGATGTGACAATTATAGGGTAAAATTGCTCCATTCTCATATACAGCAAAATTCAATGGGACAAGGGCCCACTCATTAGCTAAAACAATGTGACATTTGGAATTTCAATGTGACTATGGCACATGGCGCAGGCCTTTCCCAGTCACTGAATGACATACGTCAGACATGTGCAAATATACAGAGAAAGCTTCACAGCATAATTTTATATCATTACATGTATGTCAATACATTGATTTTAATCATAACAATGATGCTTTCGACAACTCCACTGGATATGAAATTAGGAAGTCTTGCTGAAAAAAAAAAGAAAATGCTGATAACTAACATGTTCTCCCTTTTCTGTAAAAAAAGCAATATGCCTAATTTTGTTGTAAACTTGCATCTCATTTCAATGTGGATCATTCTAAAATATTGTCATTTTGAGAAAGGATTAACATTATGTAATAGATTTATCAAGAGATAACAATTACTCAAAATACATTTTGCAAAAAATATGCATGTTTTAACACTTTACCAAAACAAGACCTTGTTTTCAAGTCCAGGTACCAAAAAATATGTTTGGGAAAATATTTAGGCAGAGGATGAAAATGATATTTGCCATTTGCCTAATATATTTTGTTCATGACCTCTTCTTTTGTCAACATTCATTTCATTATCTGCAGCAGCTTCAAAATTGAAACGATACTTCTTTTGCAGTTTGGGAATGGGTGAAAATAAGACTTTTCTTAGCAGTCCAGCAGCTACAAGTATAAACTCATTAATTAGTATGTTTCTGAAGAAAGGAAAAAGAATTAGCAAAAATTTATCACTATTACATGTGTGTCAACAATAAATGTTTACCTTAATTAGCAAAAAAAAAAAGAAGAAATGCACCTAGACTAGGAGAGAAAGACGATCAAAACTCTGGAATCAGGTAGTATTTGAGTTGTCCATTTTGATAGCACACCAACATTTTCCCAAAAGTGTTTTTCGTTTCACCCATGCTGTCGAATTTAAGCAAATCGCCGATTATCACTGTATGAAAATAATACTAAGGTATTACTCTAAGGACAGAGAGGGTAGTATTTGACATGTAAAAATGTTTTGAGACGTCCCCTCGACTTTCCAATCGTGTCGATCGATAGGTGGCGCCGTACGTTCGGAATAGGTAAAACGGTCACGGAACTGGTCCAATGGTATCGCACAGTGACGGGCGATGTTTACATATCAAAACTTACCATAAAATACAAGACTAAGGTATGTTTTGAAGAAAAATGATTTATCTTTCGAACGATATCAATTTTTCGGAGAAAAAATTGATAATAAGGGCATACGAAGCTCCCGATGAGAAAGTGGACCGGAACTGGTTAAATGACTGTATAGTCTAATTGCACCAGCACGGGTGGTAAACAGAGAAACTAGCTCCAAAAAGAGTCAACGGTATTTCGTTTCCTCGTGACATCCGGCCTCTACCGAGGTAGTTGCATAGAGCGAAAATCTGTAAACAAAGGTAGGTCACGAACACATTTTTTCTACAATTATTTCTTTACAATGAGTTTTTGAAAAATCCGGCGATTCTGTAACATGAAGAAATGGTCGAAGTTTGTTGTGCACGAGAATATACGGTGTTAGTGAGCACAGTTTCAATACAATCGTTGAAAAACATTTCAAAATCGAAAGTAAAAACTTCTTTACTTTCGTTTTTGAAATGTTTTTCAACGATTGTATAGAATCAGTCGGGATGACGTCATAGCCTCACTTTCATTTTTTCATCGAGGGTACAACCTCGGTCTTTATCGTTACGGGATACCAACTTTGAGGCAGATTATTTCAAAAATCCATCGTTAAAATTCATAAACAAAACTCTTTCTTTAAAGAATGTGATTTAAACTTTCTAACAACCAACGCATTTTTAATAATCAGGCGTAGTCGTCGAGATATTAATGCTGAAAGTTGGTTATGCTTCAACGAAAAAGACCGAAGCTTTCACCTCCACCGAATGAGTGCAGGTCCGCTGACGACGTTTTTGATTGGCTGAAAGAATTGTGCCGACCGGGTCAATTAAAACCCTGCTACTAATACCGTATACTCTCGTGCACAACAAACTTCGACCATTTCTTCATATTACAGCATCGCCGGATTTCTCAAAAACTCGCTTTAAAAGAGATAATTTTAGAAAATCTGTTTGTGACCTACAAATTTTCGCTCTATGCAACTACCTCTTTTTGGAGCTAGTTTCTCTGTTTACCACCCATGACCAGGTTTCAAATAAACAAGAAGGTTTAAATCCACTATTAAATTTAGCGACAAAAACATTTCTTCTTCATTTTCTTCCAAGTTAGAACCACTTCTTCCCAGTTCCCACATAGTAAGTTCTGCAATGTCTGCGCTACGGGGATAAAAGTACAAGACATCAACTCAAGGAAATAACTTTTTACAGTTTAAAACTATAGGCCTATATGATGCAGTGATTGGGAAAGATTTTTTTCAATGGGACAATGTCCCTTCCTCTTAGAAAATACATTTTGAAAACTGATGTGACTGACAGTTATAATTATTGCTTAATTCTTGACTACAACAAAATTCATCGTGCCAAGGGCCCACTCATTCGAAACATCGTGACATTTATGATTTATGACGCAAGGAGCATGCCTTTCACAGTCACTGAGTCCATTGGCGGATCCAGAAGGGGTTTGGGTTCAAACGAATCCCCCCTCTTAAGCCTGATTGTTTCATTTTCACACAGAAATTCAGTAGTGCAGTCTCTGAAATTGGGCCTAAGGAACCCAACTGTCCTTTGCCTATAACACTATTATAGGTGTCCCAGGTCATGTTCTACTTTGTGAAAATGTCCGAAACATTCAATTTGACAGCATATAAAGACTTTCAATTGTACGTCTTGTAAAACTTCAATTTTTCTGTCATTCATTAAAATGGTAAGACCTCGATGCAATACGATGACAATCTAATTCAAGAGTTAAGATGTCAATTTGTCATTTTATACAGTTCATACTGTTCATACAGTTTTCGAGACTAGATGTACACTACTACATACATAAGCTACTTCAAGCTTATATTGGCCATTTATTTCCTTTATAGCGAGCTTGGACTTTTTGTCTGGGGAGCTAATGTCACAGCCCTAGTGTTGGTGTCTTGTTGCATCTTCATTTGAAAAAACTTTAACCTGGTCTATATATCAGGCACTATTAGAGATACAGCTTGATATTTCATAGATAGATACTTCCCCCTGATACCTTTCATTTGGGACCACAACCTTTGACCTAATGACCTTTACCTTTGAGTTTGACTTACATTTTAAAAAACTTTAACCTGGCCTATATCTCATGCACTATTATAGATAGAGCCTTTATATTTCACATATGGGTACCTCATGCCATGACCTTGACCTTGAGACCTTGACCAAGTGACCTTGACCTTTGACTCCTTTTTAACGAGCCAGGACTTTATGTGCGGGGGCTAATGTCACAGCCCTAGTGTTGACATAGAGTCCCGTCCTGTTGCGTCTTCACTTGCCTGGTTTATATCTCAGACACTTTTAGAGATACAGCCTTGATATTTCATGGATGGATACTTCCCGCCAAAACCTTTCATTTGGGACTTTGACCTAGTGACCTTAGAGTTTGACTTGCATTTTAAAAAACTTTAACCTGGCCTATATCTCATGCACTATTATCAGGCTGTCCAGCGTCCCTAAAATTCCTAAAAAATCCTAATTTTTTTGAACTTGGCTAAAATTCCTAATAAAATGGTGAAAACAAGGGGAATTCCTAAAAATGCCCTTATTTTTTCTTGAAATTCCTAATTTTTTACTTCACCTGAGCACGAAATGCTTAAAGATGAGCTTTTTTGACGGCTCACCTTCCATCTGGCAGAAAGTCTGTGCACAAATGACTTTAAAATCTCCTCATAAACTGTTTGCCCTAGAGCTTCGAAATTTTATATCTTTGCTTTTTAACAAAAACCTTGTAACTGCAGCTTGTTTTAAACTGCGGTTGCGAGGTTTTTGTTGAAAAGCAGTGAAAGGTAGAATTGTCTTTTGACCCTCCACCAGTATACTTTAAATTATTTGTGTGCAATGAAAATTAGCCATATGTCTTTGGATATCAGGTTTCAAATAGAAAAAAAACTTAAACCATCTGGCCTAGACCTTTTGTTGAAAGCATCATCTCAGGGATAAAGCCTACTAGACAATATTTGAATATATTTCTCTTCTCAAACCATAGGACTACTTTTGTTCATGGGCAGCATCTTCAAATTGTCACTATGATTTGAAAATTAGCACTAATGGGCATGTTGTAGGTCAACACATTTTACAAGACAAACAGGAAAATCTTCTCCTCCCAAATTGTTTGACCTAGAGCTTTGAAATATTTTGTTAAGTACCATTATCAATTTATATCAAAATACTCCAAATGTATTTGAACATACTGGTAAACTCTATGTCTTTGGTTCCTTTGTTTTACATACAGATATCATATAGGGGATATCTTCTACCCTCTTTACTTCCAAAGTGTTACTCCAAAGGCAAAAAGAAAAAATATTGTCTCAAGAATCTCTCACAGAATGGTATAATTATTAATGTTGTGCATTGAAAATATGCCTTATGTTGTGGGCTCCTGTTTATGAAGAAGGGGGACCATTTTAGATTAGTCTTTGCAAAAACTATAAGTTCAAGAGATTTTAACTTTTGTATCTTGGATCTCTACAGGAATGTTTTAATTATCAATATGCAATGAAATTTCAGCATTATTTTGTGGGTTCTAAGATTTTTTATAGAGATAAAGAGAATAATCTTTGGAAATCTTCTCCCAAATTAAGCTTTGTAATTTAATTTAGGGCAGGTAGGACCTCTTCTTTAATCTTTAGGTGGCTATCTGGTCATTTGTCTGTGTCTTACTCATATAAAATTGAAAAGAAGTCTAATGCCCATCTGAGTGTTGGGTGTGACTTGTATATATACAAATAGCCGAGACAATAGGACTGTAAGATGCCTTAACTGCTATGAACATAAAAAGAGAGAGTCTTTGATTATCAATAATGAAATGGTCAGTCTATTTTGATACCTTTACCACCCTATTTTAGCTCTGAATTCCTAATTTTAGCCCTAAAATTGCCCTAATTTTTTCAATTTTTGTCCCTAAAATATGCCCTAATTTTGTTACTGAAGGTGCTGGACAGCCTGTATTATAGATAGAGCCTTTATATTTCATATATGGATACGTCATGGCATGACCTTGACCTTGAGACCATGACATCTTACCTAGTGACCTTGACCTTTGATCTTTGACTCCTTTTTTTTGGCAAAAAGCTCTCGTATAGATGAGATACATTGTCCGTGGATAACTCTTGTTAGAGTAGACGCAATGAGTTTATTACATGTAGTTAAACCACGCCAGACGGCACTATCCACTCCATACAGCTGGGTAGACTGACGCATTGACAATTAAAAGTGTCTTTGACCTTTCTATGGCAAGGCACAATAAACAGTCACAGATTAAACTAAAGAAGAAAAGGGTAAAAACACAGAAGTTCAGACAACAAAATTGCACAGAAAGACAGAAGAATGAGACTTTAAAGTGAAATTTCATTACCTAGAAATTGTAATCTGCAATTTTTGAACTGCAGTTTTGATGTTTGGCAATAGGTTAACCCTTTCCCAAACAAGACCTAGTTTTGATGTTCTTAATAGAAAAGGCTTGGGAAAACATTGAAACAAAAGAAGAAACTGCTGATAACCAGCAGTTTCTCCTTTTGTCTCAATATTTTCTATGCCATATTTTACACAAATCCTATCTTAAATACGTCCATTTTGTCATTTGTGGCAGTTTTTCAAGTTGATCACCCTAAAATTTACCGTTTGGCAATCGGTTAAAAGTCATAAACGATCTCTTTACTTATCTGTATCTCAGTTCTGACCTTTTGCTCTGGACTCCATATTCTTATGGGCAGCTGTTGTTTACATATTGTATAAACAATCCAATAGTTCTTGACCAATATCCTAAATACAACAGAGTCAGACTCAGTCTGGTCCAAACCAGAGCTCCAAAAGAGAGGGCGGACAGGTAACGGAATTCAAAATGCAAAATATCTTTCAATGTTTGTCAAACCATACATTGTGGGTACTCATTAGAATTGTTTCATTGAGACGATTCTAATGAGTACTCACAACATAGGGTTTGGATATGAAAATTAAATTGATTATGTCTTTACTGTATCTAATCTGATGCTCTGGTCAAAATACTGGTTCGAATCTTAAGTATTCATTTTTTCTCAAACAACAAATTTAAGATTGTTTCAATTTGAAAATCTCAAATTGAAAGGAACAGCCAATAAAAGTTAACAGTTAACCTTCCCACAAACAACACAATCTAAGGACAATAATTTTATTGAAAATCAAAAGCTCTACAGACAACAAAAAATGGGAAAGAGAGAAAAGTTATTATCAGCATTAATTTTTCTTTAAATGTTTTTACCAAGATTTTGCTTTTGAGTCATCTAATGTATGTTTGTTAGCTCACCTGAGCACGAAGTGCCCAAGGTGAGCTATTGTGGTCACTTTGTGTCCGTCGTCCGTCCGTCTGTCAACAATTTAGTGTTAACACTCTAGCATCCACAAATATAAGCCAATCTTGACATAACTTAGTCAAAATATGTATGATCGTAAGTTCTGGGATGAGTTAGATTTTTGGTCTGATCGGACCAGAAAGTCCGGAGTTATCTGCCCTTGAATGCGAAAAATAGCTGGTTTTGACTTTGTTAACACTCTAGCATCTACAAATACTTACCAATCAAGATTAAACTTGGACACAATGTATATGACAATTAGATCTTGGACAAGTTTGATTTTGGTCATGATCAGACCAGAACGTCTTGAGTTATGTGCCCTTGAATTCGACAAAATTGCCATTTTCGGCTGTTTTCGACCTTGTTTACACTCTAGAATCTACAATTATTATTCCATCAAGACAAAAGTTGTACACAATGTTGAGGACCATAAGATCTTGGATGACTTTAATTTTCAGTCTGATCTGATAAGAAAGACCAAAGTAATGTGCCCTTGAATTCGACAAAATTGCCATTTTCGGCTGTTTTCCACATTGTTTACACTCTAGAATCTACAAATATTAATCAATCAAGACAAAACGTAGACACAATGTAGGGGACCATAAGATCTCAGATGAGTTGGATTTTCAGTCTGATCTGATCAGAAAGTTGAGAGTTATGTGCCTTTGAATTTGACAAAATTGCCATTTTAAGCTGTTTTCGACCTTGTTTACACTCTAGAATCTACAATTATTTATCAATCAAGACAAAACTTGGACACAATGTTGGGGACCATAAGATCTTAGATAATTTTGATTTTCAGTCTGATCTGATCAGAAAGTTGAGAGTTATGTGCCCTTTAATTTGTCAAAATTGCCATTTTTGGCTGTTTTTGACCTTGTTTACACTCTAGAATCTACAAATATTAATCAATCAAAACACAACTTATACACAATGTTTGGGACCATACGATCTTGAATTAGTAGGATTTCCAGTTAGATCTGATCAGAAAGTTGAGAGTTATGTGCCCTTGAATTTGACAAAATTGCCCTTTTCGACCTTGTTTACACTCTAGAATCAACAATTATCGACCAATCAAGAAAAGTCTTGGACACAATGTTGGGGACCATAAGATCTCTTATGAATTTGATTTTCACATTGTTATTGACCATAAGTTTGTTTTCAGTCTTAAAGTCATAAATATCAATTGAATTGAATTAAAGTGTTGCTCATATCATTTTGGTTCAGGTGAGCGATATAGGACCATCATGGTCCTCTTGTTTGGGAAAGGGTAAATGAAACAAAGTCATCAAGAATAGCTTGGGGTAGGGTGGGGGAGGGATCCAGGATTTCTGTGAAGGGGTTCTCATACTAGTATCACACAATTTTCACTGACTTTTTAAATGGAAATGAAAAAAAAGGCTTCTTTGTGGAGGGGGAGGGAGGCGGAGAATTAATTTGAGCACCACAAACCCATCTGGATCCACCACTGCATAGTCACGGTGGATAATCATGTGATACAATATTTTCAGAAAATTGTTAATAATTTTGTAAATACTGGACCGATTTGAATATGGTTTGAAGCAGAGAATGTGGACAGATGTCACACATTAGATGGACGTGGTTGACTTTTAAAAAATCAACTGATAAAAAAGTTATTGAAGATAAACCAAAATTTTGGTTTATCTTCAATAACTTTTTTATCAGTTGATTTTTCAAAAATCCAACAAGTTCAGCTTATTCCTGGCATTTTCCCACATTCTCTGCATCAAACCAAATTCAAATTGGCCAAGTATTAAAAAAGATATTGAAGATTATCGGAAATTCTGAGGCATGTGATTATACACCACTGCATAGTGCTCAGTATAATGTTTAGTGTTTTATTTATTCAACTTACTGCTTCCTATTTTGTTTGATTACTTTCTAGTTTCTATTTCCTTTTCAAACCCTGTCCTTCATAAGATACTTGAATTCATCAGGAAAATGATAACACTAACTGATAAACAGAATTGTTGGAAAAATATAAAAAAAAATGTGTCAGATGATTCCCCACCATAGAAATGCTGTGTAAGATTGACCTTTGTCTAAATCAAATCAAAAGGTCCTGTATCTGAATATCAAGTGACTTAATTATTCTTGTGTTGACAACTTAATGTTATTTACCCTTTCACAAACTGGTTTGGACATTTTGGAATTTAATGAATGAGGGAAGTTTCCCTGTTTCGGTATATTCTTAATACTAGCAATAAAATTTTTACATGACCTCAACGCTAACCCGAAATAAAACGGTTTCAAATTATGTGAAAACTATATTAAGGCAATTTGGATGACACTTCACCAGAAGTCCGATTAGCTCAGTGGTAGAGCGTCTGACTTGGGTTCAAGAGGTCCAGGGATCGAATCCCACGATGGGTAAATGTTTTTCTTCTACTTTTTGTTTTAATACATTTTCTCAAACCAAACTATTCTAGAAATCACTAAGATGCAATTAAAACATAAAATGGTAATTGTGTTTTTATCACATCTTTGCAATCTCTAGAACCATTTGGTATGAAAAATGTAAAAAGAAAGGGGGAGTGACTAAAATATGTTTCACTCTTGGGATTCGAACCAGGGACCTCTAAAACACTAATCAGACGCTCTAACCACTGAGCTAATCGGACATCTGATAAGATGTCCATCTAAATTTGCTTTTATATATTTTTCATGTACATAATTTAAAACCGTTTTATCTCGGGTTAGCGTTGAGGTCACGTAAAACTTTTATTGCTAGTAATACAAATATACCGAAACCTATCTACTCTTCTAATGACCCTTCCCTGCTCACAAGATTAAAGAACTTTGTTCTTTACCTTTGTTGAAATATCAGAGCAATGGACGTCGCCATTACTGGTGTGTGCCTGACCCAATAACGCAGTATTATGGGCAGGTAAGCCAGACTACTGGAGACGCTGTTTGGGAAATGGTAGATCTATCTGTCAATATGTATTGGATTACTGACTAGACATGATTCATACCATTTCATGGGTTACCTGATCACATGTGATATTACCTGGTTACCCTTTTACAAGTTATAGAACTTTTGACTGCTCCTGTTTAACCCTTTCCCAAACAACAAAATTTAAGTCTTGTCCAAGAAGAAAGGATTATGTACAATATAGCACATAAAATACTGAGGAAAAGGGAGGAAATGCTGATTAGCAGCATTTTCTTCTTTTGTAGCAATGTTTTCCAAAGCCTCTTTTATTAGGGATGTCAAAACTAGGTCTTGTTTGGGAAAGAGTTAAAAGGTTTTGTAGACAAAAATAGTAGCTTTTTAAAGAACAGGATATTTGAACTGCATAGCTAAGGCAGCATCGACAGAAAAGGAGAAAATTCTGATGATCAGCATTTCCCACGAAAGGCATCCAAAGTCTTCTCTATTGGACATGAATACAAGTTGTTGTTTGGGAAAGATTTAACCCTTTCCAATCAACAATATTGTATACCGGTCAAAGGACACCAAAACAATTGTTTGAAAAAAAAAAAAAAAACACCAAAAATGCTTGTTATCGATGGCATAGAACGTTTTGATGACAAAAAATGCATATATGCTGTTTCCTTATTTTCTCTCAATAATGTTGTGTTCACAATTTTGCGGAATTAATCTAGAAAGGGTTAACCCTTTCCCAAACAAGACCTGGTTTTGACATCCCTATTAGAAAAGGCTTGGGAAAACATTGAGACCAAAGAAGAAACTGCTGATAACCAGCAGTTTCTCCTTTTGCCTCAATATTTTCTGGGCTATAACATGCATATTTTCTCCTTTTGATATAACTCATTTTGTCATCTGCAACCCCTTTGCATTTGGACCACCTAAAAAATTTCTCGTTTGGGAAAGGGTTAACCCCTGTCTCACCTGTGGTCTGGTAGATTAATATTTCCCTCTCCAACACACACAACAGTCTGTGTGGAAGTGCAGCTGGTGACTTGGAGTAGATGTTGCGTTTGTTTGGATTTGAAAATAAATAAATGCTAGGCACACATGGATAATAGGTGTACCAACCTTGGCAATTATTTTTGAAACATTGTTGTATACTTTAAAGCTACTATTTCCCAGATTTGGACCCAAAAATTGTCATATACAAACGAAATGTACACTTTTTAAGCTTTATATGACCTGATTAAATGATTACGACAAACTATTGAAGCAACGACTCATTTTTTCGCAATTTGAAACCAAATTCATGAAGCGGTGTCGAAAGTAGGTCAAAACAGTAGGACATGCGACTTTCTTAAATGACGTCACAACATACATGATGACGTCATATTGAAATTCAAGTATGAATCTCGTTTGAATCATGGTCCACGCTGTATGCGCATGTGCAACAATTTAAAAATAATTCTAACCCCATCTGAGACGGGGTTGAATTTAGGTTTGGATTCTCCCTAAATTCAGCTATCTGTCTTGTAATTTTGGCTCATTCTCTGTCTGAATCGCATATTATTAACCATCCCGAGGTGGTCAACACAAAAGTTTTGCATATTTTTTCAAAAAATTTCATTTTTTGCAATTAGACCATCTGTTACCGTCGCCCTTTAAAAGTAATTGCCATTTAATCTTTTTGCAGTTTCCGCAGTGGTGTAAAGAAAAAGAGATATAGAACACTGTTTATGAAGACAAACAAGCTACCTTCACCATTTTGCTGTGGAAACATTGATGTGTTGAACATAAAAAGGTATGAATCGCGAATATTTTTGTCATTGTACTTGTAATTTTATTGCCATGTGAGCATCTTGAAACTGCATTTTACTAGTACTATGAACTACTACAGTATATGACTATAGCAACAGGACGAAGACTTGGTTGCATCAGGCAGATGGTAATTACCTGAGTACCAGATTACATCACCTATCAATCAACCCTTTCCCAAACAGCACAATTTAGGGTAGTCCAATTTGAATGCTGCCCCAGACAGTGACATGGGTGTTGATAAAGGAAGTATTTGTGTACACTGTAGGTTAGAAAATATTGAGGCAAAAAGAGAAAATGCTGGATATCAGCATTTCATTCTTTTGCATCAATGTTTTCATACAACAATTTTTACACGTAAAGTCAAAATTATGTCTTGTTTGGGAACGAATTAACCCTTTGCTTGGTAGTATATCATAAGTGCAGGTTATACTGGTTATCAACATATTGTTCTTTTGTCTCAATATTTTCCTAAACTATTTCTAATTGGGATAACAAAAGCGGGTCTTGTTAGGAAAATGGTGAAACAGAGACTTTAATGGAATCATAGCCTAAGTTAACTTAAAATCATAACTTATAGATAGCCCATGAACTTTTGTCACAGATTAATTTCAATCTTGATCATGAAATTACCAAGAAGATTGCAATCGGGAAAAGAGATGCTTGGCTTGTTTAATTGAGAACCTGTATGTAAAAAATATTTTCTTTATGGTGAGTTAAATCTAATTTGAAGTAAATGTTAATCCTTGTTCTTGTTTACATTCAGATAAAACAGCTTTCATACAAACCATGTTGCTGTGATGATTTGACCAATCTGTGATAACCAACCACCACTATGAGTGTGTGGAAGCGACTACAGCGGGTTGGAAAATCAGCGTCTAAATTCCAGTTCACTGCTTCTTATCAGGAATTGGAGGTTGAAGCTTCAAAGAAATGGTAGGTGCTTGTTTAACCCTTTCCCAAACAGGACCTGGTTTTGACGTCCCTCATTGAATAGGTTTTGGAAAACATTGAAACAAAAGAAGAAACTGCTGAAAACCAGCAGTTTCTCCTTTTGTCTCAATCTTTTCTGTACCATATTTGTCATTTGTGGCAGTTTTTGAAGTGGATCACCCTAAAATTTTGTTGTTTGGGAAAGGGTTAATGTGTGGGATTCTTGTTCATTTCTTATTGTTGATATGTAATGAATTATAAGGGGAAGCTGATACCATGTGATTCATTGTGCCTATAATTTTCAAAGAAAAATGGAGCTTGAAAAACAGTGATGAACATGTTAATATGTCATATGACGCCAACGGTGTATCATATTGAGTGTTTTTGTTCAGATGTATGATTCTAAAGGTTTACATATTCCCGTAGGACATGCCTTTCCCATACAAGCTCTGGTTTTGAGGACCCCAAATGATACCAGTTTAGTATCCCTTTAACCCTTTCCCAAACAATGCCTGGTTTTGATGTCTTTTAAAGAAAATGCTTGGAAAAACATTGAGGCAAAAGAAGAAATTGCTGATAATCAGCAATTTCTCCTTTTACCTCACTAATTTCCGTGCTATGATTTACACAAATTCTATCTTTATCAGCATATATTTTGTCATCAAAAGTAGCTTTCATGTTGGAACACCCTAATATTTTGTCGTTTGGGTAAGGGTTAACCCTTTCGGCGCCAAATTAATAGCAGAAAGTTGATCTCAGCGCCAAATAAATTTTGGCATTTCACAAACTTATTATTTTATGATTTTTAGATGTAGATCTACAAGTCATTGTATTATCTCAAATAATATTAATTTTCTATATTTGAGTCTAATAAAATGGTAAAGGGGAATAGAATAACAAAATGAAAAATTAACTTGCATAGTATTCGGATATCTCATTTCAGACATGTCTGACAGGTGACTTTGATGCTTGGCTAGATGCGATTTCTCCCTCCCAACTTCATAAATTTTCATCAGAATCAAAGCCACTGTTTAGTCCTTCATTTATCCTGCCATTAAACACAATATCCAGAACTTCTTGGCAGGAAAATGACCGCTTTCCTTGAGAGGAAGTCATACATTTCATCCGAGATCATTCACAAAGTATCTGCTTTTCAAACATCTTTAACATTTGTAAAATTTCATTAATTTTGTCTATTTTTTTTTTCTAATTCGCTCTTGACAGCCTTGTTTTGATTTCTAAACAAAGAAATGGTGTCACTGTAATATTTGCATTTGTATAACTATGTTTTGGACCCCCCTTTTAAAGTCGCATTTTTGCAACTTCGGCGCTGAGCCAGGTGGTCGCATTTTTGCGATTTGGTGCCGAAAGGGTTAAAGGAAATGAAGTTAATAACCAGCATTTTCTTCTTCGTTGTCTAACATTACTATTGTATAAATTGTTTAAATCGGGATTATGAGAATATTGTTTTGTCTTTTGCAGCACTATTGAATAGGAAAGTCTACTCTAAAATTGTGTTATTATGCCCCCGTATCGAGAGAGCGAGATATCGAGGGCATATTGTTTTACTAATGTCCATCTGTCTGACCGTCTGTCCGGCTGTCTGTCAGAAAACTTAACGATCTGGAACCATAATGGATTTCGGTTATTATCGCCGATGATCGGGTATTTACGGCACTCGGTTATTTCCGTGAAACGCACTTCGGAAAGATTCGATTTTGTTCTCACCTCGGTTTACTTTCTCGTAAATATCAATATATATCGACCGTGTAAGATATTTAAAGTGTATTTTTTTGCATAGATAGAGATAATTCTCGTATTTCTCGTTGTTAGTAGCATGCAAAATGCTTAAATGTTATCGTTCTGAACACTCTGGCGATTAAACGTATATCAAACGTACATTCATTCCATTAGAATAGGAAATACGTGAAAAATACTTTTTCATGCTGTATTCTATAAATAGCAACAAAAAAGAAAGTGAAAGTACAGCGAAATAGGGAACGATTTTATCCAGTTAATCGTGACGTTATTTCGGACCTATAACTCATCGGCTATAAAAGTAGAGTTGTATACAAACAGTTTACCTGTTATTGTTGATAAATGGCCCAACACAAACACTTTCTCTTTTGAGAATAAACGAGTTAGGACATTAATTCTCTCTTGTACCTCACGATAAATGGTTTGGTAAATGTTAAAACTATGTATTTGTTTTTTTAGTATTTGTATACAAGTCTACAGTTATAACCGATAGACTAATACAATAGTAATTCGTTGGAGCTGTTATGAAACCTCGCCAGATTAACTCAATTTGATTTAAAAAAGGCGTTCTTATACAGAAGTACATGACACCAATTTCAACCCTCTTCCACCCCACGAATCTTATATCACGGCGGGGAATCACCTGACATAATATTTTCGATATTTTCCAACAATTCTGTCAAAAGATGACCGATTTGAAAAGAAGAATTTAAGCAGAGACAGCGGGAACACTCCATGACTTTGCTGAATGCCAAGGATAATCTTTGAAAAAACAGCTGATATAAAAGTTATTGACGACCAACCAAAACTTAATCTGGTCGTCAATAACGTTTTTATCACTTGATTTGTAAAAGAGTTTCCATCCATCTGATATCGGGCGTTTTACACTTTTTTCTGTTTCAAACCGATTTCAAATTGGTCAAGTATTTACAAAATTATTGACGATTTTCTGAAATTTTAAGTGTCACATGATTCCCCACCGATGTATGTAATGCCCTTGTTTTGTTAACAATAGTTTATGTAGTAACTACAGGGAAATCTAGCAATGAATATTTGATAAAAATAAGTTCTTTATATAAGTTACTATAAAAAATAATGTGTTGTTACATTTGACCTTGAATATTTGATGGAATTGAATGACCTATTTTGGATAATTTTGTCCTTGCTTTATGCGCCCCTACTAAGTTTGAATTCATAAAAAACCAAAATTTATCGGTAACTTTTTCCCATTCTTGTTTTATTTGCACAAGTACAAATTAGAGATAATTTTGGTGTAGGTCTCATACCCTGCCAGTCAATATTACAAAAATTACAGATCAAAGAAAAATGTTCATTTTTCTTAATCATGGAAAAAAATCAGTCGCAAAATCATAAACCTTATGTATAATCAAGTGTTTTTTTCTCAGTTTTGTTTTTCATAGTTTTTTATTTAGCTTATTTATGTTACATACATATCTGTTGTAGCATACAAGCTGAAAAATGTCAGATATTATCATCTTCTGGGAAAAAAATATGAGATTTACGGAGTTGGTCCTTCCCCTTTTCCCGCCATTTTTTGTAAAAGGGGGTCAATAACTAAAAAAATATATAAAATTCCAACATATCGGTAAAAATTGTTTTAAGTTTCATTTTACCTCCGTCTTATATCATAGAAATAATATATAACAATACTTTTTGTATTTTCAAAAGTGTCTATTATGGTTCCAGATCGTTAATATTTTGCCATTTCTCCAAATGTATTCAACATACAAAGGTGAAATTTGGTATGTAGCTTTCTTTCAATGATATCTATCTGTTGCATGCAATATGACCTTCCTCATTGTAATTTGACAACCCTTATCACCCCTTAACATGAAAACTTAATATTTTAGAAGATTAGCCATTTCGGATGCACTCATGTTTCACAAACATATCTTGTTTTAAGTTTTAACATGTTGTTATGTTCTGATTCCAGGCAGCCCAACAAAGTGTGTATAGTATGGACAAGAAGAAACAGAAGGAAGTCTACTATGGTAACGACTACTTTTATCTACTTTTATCATGCAACAAAAATCTGATTCAAACTCCTTTGAATTATTTTCAACTTAGTAGGCTTTCCTTTAGGACAAGAATCCCAAGAGTCATTGACTGTTGAGGCCTAAATGCCAAGAGTAAACAAGAGGACCCTGAGGGCCCTAAATCGCTCCCCTGAGTAATGTTTTAATAATGCCAAATAACTTTGCATATGTTATGCATTGTGGTCCCAGAGAAGAATTTGGCCAGTTAGTCTAGGAGGGGATGTTGTTTTCAGAAATTGATGAGCTTTTATGACATTTCCCATTTTCTGATGCCACCGCAACCAGAGTTTTTCATGGATTTCAATTCTTTTAGCATATTTTATAAGGGACCACCCAATGAACATTACTGCCAAGATTGGTTGATTTTGACCAAGAAGTTTAGGAGATGTCGTTTAAAGAAATTTTTGAGAATTAAAGAAATTCCCCTTTTCTGTTGCCATGGCAACCAGAGTTTTTCATGGATTTCCATTCTTTTAGCAATTTTTATAAGGGACCACCCAAGGAACATTTCTGCCAATTTTGATTGATTTTGACTCTGTAGTTTAGGAGAAGATGTCGTTTAAAGACTTTGTTTAGATTTAAAGAAATCACCCATTTTCCCATGCCACGGCAACCAGAGTTTTTCTTGGATTTCAAGTTCTTTTAGCAACTTTTATAAGGAACAACATATGGAACATTTCTGCCAAGTTTGGTTGATTTTAACCCAGAAGTTTAGGAGGAGATGATATTTAAAGAAGTTGTTGAGCTTTTGTGAAATTTCCCATTTTCCGATGCCATGGAAACAAGAGTTTTTCATGGATTTCATTTTTTTTGGCAATTTTTATAAGGGACCACCCAAGGAACATTTCTGCCAAGTTTGGTTGATTTTGACCCAGTAGTTTAGGAGGAGATGTCGTTTAAAGAAATTGTTGACGCCGTGACGGACAGACGGACAGACAGACAGACGGACAGACGGACGCCGGACATTGATATATCACAATAGCTCCCTTGAGCACTTCGTGCTCAGGTGAGCTAATAAAACAAATCATGAGAAAATTCAAACTAATCAATTGATAAAATGGGGGAGAGGGCAATTTTAAGATGCTTTGAACGCTTTAGAATTTCTTGTAATATTCAGCCTAACATTATGAAGCAATTTGTTTGTGTTCCATGGTTAAGCAAGGGAGATAATATGACTTAAATTGTGACCTGCGCCTGGGGGGTGGATGGTTGGTAGTATAAGTCCACAGTTCTTGTTTAATTTCAGAATAACATTGGTTTGCGCATGTCTTTACAGCTACACAGCTGGGAGCCCACAATACAGAACCCCTATCTGGGTGTTGTCTCATGGACGGTACCAGAAAATATAGAGACACAGGTCACACTGTTTAGAGACATAATCATATATTATTTATTTACAGCTACACAGTTGGGAGCCCACAATACAGAACCCCTATCTGGGTGTTGTCTCATGGACTGTACCAGAGAATATAGAGACACAGGTCACACTGTTTAGAGACATAATCATATATTATTTATTTACAGCTACACAGTTGGGAGCCCACAATACAGAACCCCTATCTGGGTGTTGTCTCATGGACGGTACCAGAGAATATAGAGACACAGGTCACACTGTTTAGAGACAACAAACATGCGGAATATGAAGACAAAGAATGGTACTTTGTGGTCGAAGATGTAAGTGATACTTTACAAATGGTATAGGACTTGGTATTTTAATTCCAGTAACACCAAAAGCAATGATCTAAAGGCATTAAGGGATGGGCCTGTCTTGTTGAAGACTTTCACTAAAGACTTTTTGTGTTTGTGAAAGTAAGTTGTAGTTAAACAATAATAAAATGAACTTGGTTCAATACTTGTTTGAAAATCTTGTACAGCCTTTGCAAGTCGTTGGTTTATCTATTAAAACTGTAACAATATCAAAACCTTGAAATGTTAGTAAGAGGTAATTGTTGACAATTATATGTATTGAGATAAGAATTTTGAGTTTGAGAAAAAGTTTTGGAATTTTAATCAGATAGGAATTTCAAATAGTGTTAAGCATTCATTTAAAAGAAGTTTAGTAACAGTTATGCATTTATATAAAAATTCAATTATAATTTTGAATTTTCCATTCTAGCAATCTAAGGCTGGTCGTAGAAAGCTGCTAGCATCTGCTTCCATTAACATGAAGGACTACGCCAGTGATATACCAACACAACATGATCTGAACATCAAACTAAATCCTACAACAAGGAAAATAAAGGCTGCAAACATAAAATTGACTCTGTCATGTGTGTTTCTGAGGGAAGGAAAAGCTACGTAAGTAAAGTTGGTATCTATGTAAATAATATGGAGAAAGGATTCCTTTGGCCTTTTAGACTAGCATAGAGTTTAGAACCCTTTTAGACCAACATGGACCTTGACTAGCCTTTGCTAAACCCATTCCCAAACAAGAAAGGGTTTTGACGTCCCTCGCGGAGATAGGGTAAGAAAAATTGATTCTTTTCCTTCAATATTTTATGTACTATTATTGTATACAAATTCCATTGATATTTACAACCATTTTGTTGTCTGCAGCAGCTTTCAAATTTGGACAGTCAAAACATTTCATTGTTTAGGAAAGGGTTAAACACAGAATGATTAGATTGGTATTTAGAGCTTCTTTATTACCTGCAACAACTATAAAAGAGAAGTACTGATCTTTATCAGCCTGCACTTACAAAATGGCTGATCTGATTTTATATTGGTCTCTGAAATTAACAATGCGTGTACTTGTATGCGTTTATTTAATTGTTTGTTTTGATATATTTTGCCTTAAACCTCTAGAGGGTATAAAAGTGCAATAAAATATATTCTATTCTATTCTATTCAATGACCTTTTTCAAAAACTGAATTTCAACTTGCTCATGAAAAAAATCAAGAGAAACTTTTGGATTATCAAAACCAAGTTGGTATGTTATGGAGGAATTTAAAATTCATAAGCCGATTTTGATTTAGAAGATATCGAAGATGAAAAATCGTACACGAACATATCCGCCAAGAACTCTGAGATCAAGAATCTTATCCCTTCAACAAATATTGACATACTCTAACCCATTCTCACACAATGACTCTTTTTGACTCCCTAAAAGATAAAGGCTTTGGAAAACATTGTGGGAAATGATGAAATTGCTTGTGATAAGCATTTTCATCATTTCCCACAATGTTTTCTGTTGAGAAAAGCCAAAATTGATTTTGACATGAAGTTTTTTCTCAAACAGAGATGAAGATATGCAGAGTGTGGCCTCGCTCATGTCTATGGGTAAAACAGACATCGGGAATCTGGAGGATATTGAAGACGAAGAATCGGACATGAACATATCCGCCAAGTTCTCCGAGATCAAAAACCTAAACCCAATATCAAACATTGACATATTGTAACCCATTCCCACACAATGAGTCTTTTTGACTTACATAAAGATAATGGCTTTGGAAAACCTTGTGGGAAATGATGAAATTGCTTTTGACAAGCAATTTCTTCATTTCCCACAATGTTTTCTACTGAGATATGCAAAAATATGATTTTGATATGAAGTTTTTGCCTTACAGTGATGAAGATATGCAGAGTGTGGCCTCTTTAATGTCCATGGGTAAAACAGATATTGGCAATCTGGAGGATATTGAAGACGAGGAATCGGACATGAACATATCCGCCAAGTTTTCCGAGATCACAAATCTTAACCCAATATCAAACATTGACATACTATAAGATCTAACAGAATGGCTTCTTAAAACATTAAGAGAAAAGATGAAAAGGCTGATAATCAGCATTTTCATCTTTTCCCTAAATGTTTTCTAACATTTCTTCTCTAAAATTGTTTCAAAATGAAGTTACTGGCTACCACAGCTTTGGATTTTTACCAGTCAATAGCCATATTACCTATTTTTGCCTTACAGGGATGAAGATATGCAGAGTGTAGCATCGTTGATGTCGATGGGTAAAACAGACATCGGGAATCTGGAGGACATTGAAGATGAAGAATCGGACATGAACATATCCGCCAAGTTCTCCGAGATCACAAATCGTCTGTCGGAGCTGGAGACGAGCCATCAAAATTTGGGTAATCCGTTTGGTGACGCTGATGACACTAATGATGATATTGGTATTGTGCTTCTTTTGTTTTGTCTTGCTTTGTAACCAGACATACAGGCCACAGATAAGCTGGGGTAATGGTATTTTTACTCCTTCAATAAATCCCTGTAAATAATTTGACAACCCTAGCAAAGAGAACTTTGGAAAAATGAGGGAGTAAAGAAAATGTTCATGTGTAGCTTTTTAGCGAGCCGGGACTTTACGTCCGGGGAGCTAATGTCACAGCCCTGGTGTTGGCGTCGCGTCCCATCCCGTCGCATCTTCACTTGAAAAACTTTAACCTGGTCTATATCTCGGGCACTATTAGAGATACAGCTTTGATATGTCACACATAGATACTTCTTGACAAGACCTTTCATTTGGGACCATGACCTTTGACCTAGTGACCTTGACCTTGTAGTTTGACCTACTTCTGCCAAGACCTTTCATTTGTGACCATGACCCCTGACTTTGTGATCTTGACTTTGGAGTTCGACCTACTTTTGAAAAACTAGCTCCGTATAGGCGAGCTACATTGTATGTGGACAACTCTTGTTAGCTCACCTGAGCACGAAGTGCTCAAGGTGAGCTATTATGGTCGCTTTTTGTCCGTCGGAGTCCGTCCATCCATCCGTCCGTCTGTCCGTCTGTTTACAATTTGTTGTTAACACTCTAGCATCCACAAATATTGACCAATCTGAACCAAACTTGAACAAAACATGTATGACCATAAGTTCTCGGATGAGTTTGATTTTGGGTCAGATCGGACCAGGAAGTCAGGAGTTATGTGCCCTTGAACGTCAAAAATAGCTACTTTTTATCTTGTTAACACTCTAGCGTCTACAAATATTGATCAATCAAGACAAAACTTGGACATAATGTTTAAGACTATAGGTTCTCGGATGAGTTCGATTTTGGGTCAGATCGGACTAGGAAGTCAGGAGTTATGTGCCCTTGAACGTCAAAAAATAGCTACTTTTTAATTTGTTAACACTCTAGCGTCTACAAATATTGATCAATCAAGACAAAACTTGGACATAATGTTTTAGACCATAAGATCTCGGATGAGTTTGATTTTCAGTGTGATCTGATCAGAAAGACAAGAATTATGTGCCCTTGAATTTGACAAAATTGCCATTTTAGGCTGTTTTTGACCTTGTTTACCCTCTAGAATCTACAATTATAAATCAATCAAGACAAAACTTAGACACAATGTTTGGGACCCTAAGATCTTTGATGAGTTCATTTTTCAGTCTGATCTTTTTCAGAAAGTTGAGAGTTATGTGCCCTTGAATTTGACAAAATTGCCATTTTCGGCTGTTTTTGACCTCGTTTACACTCTAGAATGTACAAATATGAATCAATCAAGACAAAACTTTGACACAATGTTGAGGATTATAAGATCTTTGATCATATGGATTTTCAGTCTGATCTGATCAGAAAATCGAAAGTTACTTGCCCTTGAATTTGACAAAATTGCCTTTTTCGACTGTTTTCGACCTTGTTTACACTCTAAAATTTACAATTATTAATCAATCAAGACAAAACTTGGACACAATGTTTGACACCAGAAGATCTCGGATGAGTTCGATTTTCACAACGTTATTGACCATAAGTTCGTTTTCAGTCTTAAAGTCGTAAATATTAATTGAATTGAACAAAATTGTGGCTCATATCCTTTTAGTTCAGGTGAGCGATATATAGGACCATCATGGTCCTCTTGTTCTATTTTCCCCTCAATTGTTTCCTTTGCCATTTGCATATCAGATTTCCCTCTTATCTGTGGCACTGTATATCAGAAACTAACTAACCATCGATTTATAATATGCCTCAGTTCTGCTGAATCAGGCATATCGTAAATATCGTAAATGCAAAACCTCGTATGTTGATTGGTGCGATTTTCAAAGTACAAACTTGTGTGCCCAGTGTAGACGATTCTCCCAAGTTTTGAGATAATTTTACTGATCAGTATTATTGACACATTATTTGTGAACAATATGTCCAAATTTCAAGGAAGGCATTTCGCTTTTGGAAAAGTTACTGCACTTTTTTTCCTCCCCTTTAAAATTTTCCAAAAACGAGATACGAGGTTTTGCATTTACAACGACGATATAGTCTTTGCACAATTTGTCTATGTTAATCTGTCAAAAGATACCTTTACTTTTGAAATGTAACAAATATGATTTCCCTGTGATATTTTTCAATGCAGTAGGTCAAGGTCAGATATCAAAGTTACATTTATATTATCAAATAACTGCTAAAAACTGAACATAACTTGATCCATAGGTGATAAGAATTCTGTCTTATTTCATGTTTATTCATATATGTATTCTTTTGACAATACGGAGGTCATAGATCTAGGGCAATTGCAAATATCATGGTTACATTTAGGCTATTTCTTGCCATGTCAAAAAAAGACATAATATTATTGGCTTTCTTAATCAAAAGATGTGGTCAGTGTGATTGTCTTTTCATAATAGAAACTTATTTATTTACTTTAAGACTTACATAATTAGTTACAATACTCAAATGAATATTTGTCATGCTTAGGAACAATATGATACAATATATTCCTGGTACTTTATGCTTACGTTCAAGGCAGAGTGGTGTGATTATGAATGTCCGAGTATTCATTCTTTTACAGATTCCCATTATTCCATGCTAATCCCTAAGTTTTTAATGTCAGTTTTAAAAACTAAAAGACATAAATGTCGAGGTGATGGTTCATGACTAGTTAACCCTTTCCCAAATGACAAAATTGTATGCTTGTCCAAATTGAAAGAAGTTGCAGATGACATTTTCAATGTGGTGAAATTTTAAAATTCCACATCTTTTGGGATAGAAAACATTGTGGAAAATGAAGAAATTGCTTGTCACAAGCAATTTCTTCATTTTCCACAATGTTTTCCCAAGCCCTTTTTTAGAGGGGCGTCATTAATGGTCATTATGTGGGAATGGGTTGATGTTCTGGTTACTGCATGTTGTGTGATGTTTCAGTTTGTTATTGTTCTTTAACTTTTCTCTTTCCCAAACAACACAATTTTAGGTGGGTCCAAATTCAAATGTGTTGCTCACAACAAAATCAATATTACGATAAGCAGAAATGTTTTATGATGAAGCACAAAAAGTATAAGTGGAAAATGAGGAAATGCTGATTATCATCATTTACTACTTTACTTTCAATATTTTCCAAAGCCGTCACTTTTGCAGATGTCAAAACTAGGGTTGTTTTGGAAAGGGTTCATTTCTCTGCAAGATCTTTATTTGGGTATGAAATGGTCTCTTTTGCATGCTAAATATGACTTCAAATTGTTATTTTGTTTTGTTCTCTCTGTTTTAAATTTTCATACAGCATGAAGCAGTTTGTTTGTTTTTTTGTTTGCTTTTAAAAGTTGGCTTAGCCTACAATTTTCTTTGGCTAGTAGTAAATTGCTATTGGTTATTTTGAAATCTGCAAAGTAAATAGATATGCAATCTAAAGCATGGTTTTTGTAAAAAAAAACAAAAAAAAAAAAAAACTTTAAATCTAAGTAAATTATGAATTTAAGATTTGGTTAGAAAGTGTCAAAATCAATTATTTTTGACTTGATGTTGAAAAAATTAAATTTTGGTAAAAAGTTTGCTTTTGTTTGATAGTAAAATAACAATTACATCTATCACATATTACTTTTCCAGATAAGATGTTTGAGAAGTACACACCAAAGAAGCCACCCATGAATCCATTTGAGGAGGCAGAGGAAGATTTACACAAGAGTCCTGACACAGATGACACAAAGACAGTTACAAAAAACACATCCACAAACCCTTTTGGTGAGGACGAAGAGGAAGCTCTAGATGACTCTAATCCATTCTCGGACTCGTATGAAACATCGTCGCTGGGGAGACCACGTAAAAAAGCTGCCCCTCCCCCGCCCAGATCTAAATCACAGACTTTATCACCAGATCAAGCCAATCAGCAGTCTAGACAGAGGTCGTTGTCTCCCAAACCTAAATCTGGGGCCGCTGATGCAGAGAAGAAGCACAGATATGTGAAGTCCCCGAAGAAGAAAGCCCCGGCCCCTCCCAGTAGGCCGGTGTATGAGGGGACTCTGCCTTCCTCACCAAAACAGAGAAGATCAAGGGAGATGACCCCGCCCACTGGGTCAGAGTCAAATAGTAGTATAGCAAGCACGCCAAGTTCTGTGTAAGTTGGTTGTTGTTTTTATGCTCCCCGAAAAAATTTCGGGGAGCATATAGTCGCCACGCTGTCCGTCAGATCTCAGCAACCCTTGGGCCAAATTCAATGAAACTTCACATGTGAACTCCCTGGGATAATCCCTAGGGACCTTTTTCTCTGTTTCTTGATTTGAGGCTGCATCATGGAAAAAGGGGCCTTAGATTTGAGGCTGCATCATGGAAAAAGGGGCCATAATGTAAAAATTAGTTTTTCTCCAATTCTCTTCATCTAATGGGCAGAATTAATGAAATTTTGAACTTATGTGATAAATGAGATGTTCTAGATCATGTTCTATAAATAATGTGTGTACAAATAAATCTGTCAAGGGAAGAGGGGGCTTAAAGTATGATAGTTTTTATTTTGTGACAAACACTCATTTGGGGAGCATAATCCGTCAATGACGGCTCTTATTTACCTCTCACATTGTGGGAAAATGATGAAAAATGTGATTAGGAAATAGGGACTAATTTTTTTCCAAACACACAAAAAATTTTTTTCTAGAGGCTGAAGCAGCTGATTAAATGAGTGGTCATAAAGATAATATTTGTGTATGACATAGGACAGACTATCATGAGACAAAAGGAGAAAATGCTGATTATCAGCATTTTCATCTTTTGCCTCAATGTTTTCCAAAGTTTTTTTTTCTGCTAGATATTTCAAAACTCTGTCTTGTTTCAGAAAAGGGCTAATTTTTTGCCACCCCAAACTTTCAGAGAATACATTAGTTGAGTTTCTGTCTGCATTTTAGCAGCTTCTGTTTTTGATTGGCAAACTGTTTTCTAAATCTAAAATAGCTGAGTTTTGTCTAGAGGAAATGCTCATATGAAATTGTACTTTATCTGCTTTTTGGTGCTCATATATGTTAGTTTTTAGTTAGTCCTTGAATTGATTATTCAAATCTTGCTTTAGTTATATACTTTACAATTCTAACTTGAGATCATTGATTTCAATGGTACTTATAAAAGATTGTTGTTTAAACTTTGTTTATAATACCTGAATATGTATCTTGTTTTATGTTTTGTCACAGGATAAAGGAGAAGAAGGAAGAAAACAGTTCATCAAACACATTAGATATATCAGCATCTGATTCAAGTAGCTTTGTGAGTATGATCTAGTATACTTCTCACAATCTTTCATAATTAACCCTTTTCCAAACGGCAAAATTTTAGAGTGATCCGCTTCAAAAACTGCCATGAATGACAAATTGGACGTTATTAAAGATAGGATTTGTGTAATATATAGCACAGAAAATATTGAGACAAAAGGAGAAACTGCCCAAGCCTTTTCTATTACGGACGTCAAAACCAGGTCTTGTTTGGGAAAGGGTTAAGGTATAATTATGTGAATATTTCAAATCGGTACCCATGCCCACACATTGATGCTTTACGAGGCCATTCAAGATAAAGGCTTAGGAAAGCATTTGTGGAAAATGAATAAATTGCTTGTCACAAACAACTTCTTCATTTCCCGCAATGTTATCTTCACAGAAAGACAATCTTAAAAAAATGTTCACATTTACATGGAAATGTGATTTGAAAAAAAGAAACAACAATTTTAGTGGAAATAGTTTGTTTGCCCTCAATATATGACAAAGTTCAGTTACCATGTTTGTTTTCAGAGTGAATCCCCTGTTCATAAAGCACCCAGTTCTAGTCTCGACCTTCTTGATTGGTGTAAAGAGGTTACCAAAGGTTATAAAGGGGTCAAGGTCACTAACTTGACAACATCATGGAGGAATGGGATGGCATTCTGTGCTCTTGTACACCATTTTAAACCAGACTTGATGTAAGTAACTTATCTGTAATATCACTTAAGATGTGATGTGTACCACCTTTAATAAAATTAAAACAAAATCTATATTGTGGCTAGGCTAGCTTTATGTTGACCATTTACAATCGTTATTGATGCTTGCGAGGTATCTTCCATACCTTTGTTACTCAAATTACTCCTTCCATAATTTTAAGTGAATTGAAAGAGCTTATGAGAAAAAGATACTGATTTGCAGAGACCAGCAACTCGGGATCTGTATATCAATAAGAAATCATCTCATTGAACAAAAGAGCGGTCAACAAATAAATCATTTACCAGTAAAACTTTATGGTTCTTTAAGATTTACCAAGAAACCGATTAAAAATGCCTTCTTTACAAATTACGAGCTTTTAAACAAAACATTATTTTCAATTTTCAGAGAATACTCAAAGTTGGCACCCCATGACATCAAAGGGAATAACAGGATAGTAAGTATAAAAGGAGTAGCCTGTAGTAGAGGTGCTAACAAGAGGGGTAGAGGGGTAGCTTTTTTAACCCTTTCCCAAACAAGACCTGGTTTTGACGTCTTTAATAGAATACTAGGCTTGGGAAAACATTGAGGCAAAAGAAGAAACTGCTGATAACCAGCAGTTTCTCCTTTTGTCTCAATATTACTGTGCTGTATTATACACAAATTCTTCAACAACATTTCTTTTGTCATCAGCAGCAGCTTTCAAATTGGATCACCCTAAATTTTTGCTGTTTGGGAAAGGGTTAAACACGCAAAATATCACTGATTGTTGATCATAACTCTATATTGTGGATACTCATTTGAATTGTCCCTTCGAGACAATTCAAAAGAGTACCCACAAAGTAGAGTTTAAATCAAGACAAGTATTTTCAAATGTTTTTACTCTCTCTTATGATGCTGCTCTGCTGTAGGTTCTTTGAATTGTTACATCCCTTTCTCAAAGAAAAGGCCTGAGGCGCGTTCTTTAGAGCGAGATTTCTTAAGATTTCTTAGGGTGTTTTGGATAAAGCGTTTTTAAGACCGAGACTTTGACCGAGCTATTCCAAATGCTCCATATTTATACAAATGACGTCATCTTGACGTCATTTGTATAAAGTATGGAGCATTTGGAACACCGCGGTTTATGAATTATGGAGTGTTCCGAACAACTCGGTCAAATCTCTTTTATATTGTTTGTACAGAGTTGACCAAGGAGTTCCGCACGAAGTATAGGGTAATGGCGCCTCCCATTGAGCGTCTTAAAAATCTTGCTCAAAAGAATGCTTTATCCTTAAATATCTGAAGAAATCTCAAGATATCTCAAGAATCCTCGCTCTAAAGAACGCACCTCTGATCTTGATGTTACTCAAAAAGACAGTTTTCTCTTAAGAAATCACTGAGTTGGTTTTAACCAATCTTTACATGAATGTTCTCAGTTACAATTTCACCTGTAGAGGTTTTAATGATTAAGTGTTTGCTTAAAGTGCTACTGTCATGTGAAGCTTAAACATCTGAAATGTAGTATGATTTCTGACTTGTAGGCATTTGATGCAGCAGCTAAGTTGGGTATACCTCGTGTGATAGAGCCATCAGACATGGTGCTGTTAGCTGTCCCAGATAAGCTGATGGTCATGACTTATCTACATCAACTACGCAGCTACTTTACTGGAACCGATCTACAGGTATGCATAATGACATATGTTGTAGACATACTGAGCTATTGTTGGCATACCTATGGCCAAATGCTATGGGCTGTGAAATTTATTTCACAATGTTCATTGTCTTTTCAAAATATCAAAAAATCTAGTGTGGACATTGTTCAATCAGTATTGATTTATAATTCATGTTGCTATACAGTGATCAGGAATGTCATTATTAACCGATTGCCGACGAAAACCATCGTTTGAAATCACAAAAAAAGATGTTTATTTTTTCGATAGCTACAAAGTTAACATTAGGTAAGCAGGCAAAATAAAGAAAACAACAGATACATGTACACATCTGTTGTTTTCCAAATGAAATCTGTTGCTTTAAAACATAATGACATCCATGAGTGATTTACACAAGTACTGTCATGTGAATTACCATATTTTAAACAAAGGATAAACTTCTTACTTAAACAATGCAGTTTTTGTAGATTATTTATATTCTCCATATTTGTTCATTCACTGTTGTAAACTCCAGTAGATTTCATTCATAATGTTGTCCAAATGTTAAACTTCACAAACTGTTGATTGTAATGTTTCATCCTTCCATAATACCATAATGTCTTAGAATTATATTTTATCACAAAGTTATATTGTGTGCTACAGGAACTAATTGTCTCTTTTCCAGGTACAACAGATAGGACCAAGCACCAGTGAGAGTACCTATACATTAGGGGAAAAGGATGCTGCAGTGGAAAAAGAGATTTCTGATGAGATGTATGGCTCAAAAATGGTCAACGGAGTAGCCTCCCCTACAGATTCTGTAGATGGCGTTCATACACAGGACACTGATAAAACTGAACAAAACATTGCGGAAAGTGATAGTAATAAACATTCTAGTCCAAAACGGGGATTATCACGTGAGAAATCTCCTGCAGAAACAAACAGTGATAGTACTGATAATGATAATAAATCTAGTGATAATCACAGACAGTTAAGTGATAATAGACAGTCAAGTAATCCTTTTGATACTGGTGAAGATCAAGAATCAGAATCAGTCTGGGTACAGAGGAAGGATAACAATGAGTCTTCAGATACGTAAGTAGTACCAATTAGGCCATTCCCACACATTGAGACCTTTTTATGCCCCAGAGGAAAAAGGCTTTGGAAAAAATTGTGGAAAATGAAGAAATTGCTTGTGACAAGCAATTTCTTCATTTCCCACAATGTTTTCTACCCAGAAGGTACCAAAATGTGAAATTTCATACATTTGATACTGGTGAGAATCAAGAATCTGAATCTGTGTGGGTACAGAGAAAAGAGTCCACGGAGTCTTCAGATACGGAAGTAGTTCCAATTAACCTTTTCCCACACATTGACGCCTTTTTTATGATCCAGGGGAAAAGGCTTTGGAAAACATTGTGGAAAATGAAGAAATTGCTTGTGACAAGCAATTTCTTCATTTCCCACAATGTTTTCTACCTAGATAGACCAAAAATGTGAAATTTCATTCTTTTGATACTGGTGATGATCAAGAATCTGAGTCAGTCTGGGTACAGAGAAAAGAGTCCACTGAGCCTTCAGATACGGAAGTAGTTCCAATTAACCTTTTCCCACACATTGACGCCTTTTGACGCCCCAAAAAGGCTTTGGAAAACATTGTGGGAAATGAAGAAATTGCTTGTGACAAGCAATTTCTTCATTTCCCACAATGTTTTCTACCCAGAAGGTACCAAAATGTGAAATTTCATACATTTGCTACTGGTGAGAATCAAGAATCTGAATCTGTGTGGGTACAGAGAAAAGAGTCCACGGAGTCTTCAGATACGGAAGTAACATAAATGGAATTATTTACTATGATAATCAGTAATCACCACTATTTATCATGTACAAGGGGCGTTCATTAAAGATTTCCCCTGACCTACTTTTGATTAAGGTAGGAAGTTGAAATTGTAGTCATATTTTACTGTATACCTCAAAAGGTCACAAGAAAATTTGCACCTCTGAAATATAATTCGTTTCTCATTTTTGTGTGCTAAAGTTAAATAAGGAAGGGTGTTGGAGTAAGTTGAGTATAGAGCAGTCATCAGATTCCTGTTTTTAGCTCCACTGGCCGAAGGCCAGCGGGCTATTGTCATGGCGTTGTGTCCGTCGTGCGTCCGTGCGTGCGTGCGTCCGTCCGTCCGTTAACTTTTTCTTTAAACATCTTCTTCTCTTATACCACTGGGTCAATTTTGACCAAACTTGGCAGGAAAGTTCCTTGGGTGACCCTTTTCAAAACTTGTTCGCGAATTTTTGATTCGTCAAAAAATGTGGGCGTGGCAGGGCGGGGCTTATCAGACTTAGAGAAATCATAAGAAAATTCTTTAAAAATCAACCATTGGGCCAATTTGAACCAAACCTGGCAGGAATATGCCATGAGTCATCCTTTTCAAAATGTGTTCACAAATTTTTACATTTGTCAAAAACTGTGGCCGTGGCATGGAGAAAGGGGCTTATCAGACTTAGAGAAATCATAAGAAAATTCTTTAAAAATCAACCATTGGGCCAATTTGAACCAAACCTGGCAGGAATGTGCCTTGAGTCATTCTTTTCAAAATTTGTTCACAATTTTTTACATTTGTCAAAAAATGTGGCCGTGGCAGGGAGAAAGGGGCTTATCAGACTTAAAGAAATCATAAGAAAATTCTTTAAAAATCAACCATAGGGCCAATTTGAACCAGACTTTGCAGGAATGTTCTTTGAGTCTCTCTTTTCAAAATTTATTCATAATTTTTTACATTTGTCAAAAAATGTGGCCCTGGCGGGGAGAAAGGGGCTTATCAGACTTAAAGAAATCATAAGAAAATTCTTTAAAAATCAACCATAGGGCCAATTTGAACCAGACTTTGCAGGAATGTTCTATGAGTCTCTCTTTTCAACATGTATTCACAATTTTTTACATTTGTCAAAAAATGTGGTTGTGGCAGGGAGGAAGGGGCTTATCAGACTTAAAGAAATCATAAGAAAATTCTTTAAAAATCAACCAGTGTGCCAAATTGAACCAAACTTTGCAGGAATGTGCCTTTAGTTGTTCTTTTTAAAATTTGTTCACAAATTTTTATATTTGTCAAAAAAATGTGGCCGTGGCATGGAGAAAGGGGCTTATCAGACTTAGAGAAATCGTAAGAAAATTCTTTAAAAATCAACCATACGGCCAATTTGAACCAGACTTTGCAAGAATGTTCTTTGAGTCTCTCTTCAAAATTTATTCACAAATATCAAGATTTGGCTGCCGCTATGTAAGGCTTACAAGAAATTATGGGATAATTCTTCCACTTCAACCAGTGGAGCGATTCAGGCCCTCCTGGGCCTCTTGTTGAAAGATCACACTCCAAAGGAGGCATTTGATTAGATGAAAGAAATTTATTGAGATGATGCCCAATCATATGACGTTGTCAAACACTGGCATCATCAGTTCAAGTTTGACTTCCATCTCTTTTCGTCCATGAAGTCATTTTTAAAGGAAGGCGTTTCCAAAACGACAAAAGCCTCTTTTACGAAGTCAAGGCATGGTTTCCTGCACAACCTGTTTAGTTCTACAGAAGAGGTCTTCAAAACTGCATGAAGCAATGGAAGAAATGTGTCTCTCTGGTAGCAGCCTAAGTAGAGAAAGACTGTAATATTTGTGCCAAGTTTCAATTCTCTCGGCTCATTGGAAGTAGGTAAGGGGAAATCTTAAATGAACGCCCTTGTATGACTTTGGGTTGTGATTAAAAAAACCAAGGCCCACAGTTTTTCCCAATATTAGGGAATAAAATTGCCAAAAACGCAACTATTTACAAATTACAGACCAGTTATGATTGAAAACAAATCTGCCTTTCCATATGTTGATGAGTTTTGATTATTCTTTGTTGGAAGTGACAGAAAATCAAAATCTGCAGCTATTATATATTTCTGTTTCAGAAGAAAACTAGGCAAGAAGAAAGACTTGAACCTTCCTGGTTTGAAAACAAGCGCAGATCTTGCTGTAAGTAATACAGTTTCTTATTGATTTCAGTCTTAAATGTGAAATTTTGGAAAGGAATTCGAGACATCAGCATTCATTTTATTGAGTGAATAGATCAAAACATGTTCCCTGCTTATCTGTCGGTACTCCCATGTTTTGATAATTTTCATTGTTGTAATGATACAACCCGGGGATTCAATGATTTATGTCTATTTATATGTGTGTATTGCAAACTCTATAATTATTTTTATGCTGTATTTAGACTGATGAAAGTTTCAAAGTTGGCTGATACTACAAGTTTTGTACCTATCAACTTAGAGCACTCTTATTTTGTGGTCTTCTTGGAATTTAGACAATATGTTAATTATTGTTTTACAGGTCCAGAAATCATCCACACCACCATCATTTGATAGAGAAAAGTCACCAGGTACCCCTAATTCTGAAGCTTCAGATTCATCACAGGTTAGTCTTGAGCATTATGATGTACATACAGGATAATTGTTAGTTTCAGTGTAAGATTGATTTATATTTCATTCAGTGAACAACAAAAGCCTTATTTTCATGAGTGGCAAAGCCACGAGTGAAAATGTAGCTTTCGTCGTTCACGAAATGAAATATTATTGTTTAAACTTAATTACTTTACTGTGCCCATTTCTGTGCCCTTGTATCAAATGATTTTCAGATCATTTTATTGTTTTCAGTCTCTCAATAAATTATTTGGTTTATCCATCTTACTGCACAAACTTTTTGTTTCGATATAGCTTTTTAGCTCGACTTTTCGAAGAAAATGAGAGCTTATACTGTCACCCGGGTGTCGGCGTTGGCGTCAGCGTTGGTGTCGGCGTTGGCGTTGCAACCAAGGTTAAAGTTTTTTTCAAACATCAATAACTTCCATACTATCAAAGGGATTCAACCCAAACTTGGAATACTTATTCACCATCACACCCTCTACCTTACTATCAGGGCCCATGACCCTGGGACCACTCTATTTGGAGATATGCCCCCTTTATGCTAAGCAACTTAGAAAGTCGAGCACGCTGTCTTCGGACAGCTCTTGTTCTTAATGGACATATTTTTGTTATGAAAACACGCTTTAAATATCCAATTTTACTTTTGCTACTTTAATGTCTTGTATTATCATTGTTCAAAATTGACAAAGAATTAATATCTTTTGCTAGTGTCTTTGAAAAGTGGCGAAACTGATGAGATACACAGACAAAGCATTGTAAAAGTGTGTATTTTTTCAGTCCAGTAGAAAGTCTCGTCATCTAGAATTGAAGGAGAGGGCTCAGATGTTATTACAAAAAGCCAGACAAGAAAATGAAACAAGAGCAAAACAAGAAGTTAATAGTCCTACAACAGATTTACCTAGTCCAGAAGAAGATAAAACAGTCGAAGATGTAAGACTTTTTAGCGAGCAGGGACTTTATGTCCGGGGAGCTAATGTCACAGCCCTAGTGTCGGCGTCGCGTCGCGTCCCGTCTTCACTTGAAAAATTTTAACCTGGTCTATATCTCAGGCACTATTAGAGATACAGCCTTGATATTTCATACATAGATACATCTCGACAAGACCTTTCATTTGGGACCATGACCTTTGACCTAGTGACCTTGACCTTGGAGTTTGACCTACTTTTGAAAAAGTTTCACCTGGCCTATATCTCAGGCACTATTAGAGATACAGCCTTGATATTTCATACATAGATACATCTCGACAAGACCTTTCATTTAGGACCATGACCTTTGACCTAGTGACCTTGACCATGGAGTTTGACCTACTTTTGAAAAACTTTAACCTAGCCTATATCTCAGGCACTATTAGAGATACAGCCTTGATATTTCATACAATAGATACATCTTGACAAGACCTTTCATTTGGGACCATGACCCTTGACCTTGTGACCGTGACCTTGAAGTTTGACCTACTTTTAAAAAAATGCTGTTTTTGTGACAAGCTCCTGTATAGGTGAGCTATGTTGTCCGCGGACAACTCTTGTTTCCATAGCTTCAGAAAATAGAGGATAATGACTTTTCAAAATGCAATATATCATTTGTTATTCATCAAATCCTATTTTGTGAGTACTCATTTGAATTGCCTCAATGATTCAACGATTCAAATAAGTACCTACAACTTAGGGTTTGGAGTAAAAACATCGAATAAAGAATGCTCACACATCCTCTTATCTGTGTCTCTATAATACATCATTTTTTTCCCTTTTCCCTAAAAATAGAACATTGAGTTGGACAAAAGTATAGGACGAGATCAAAGTAATAAGTAAACAGTCCTTCAAAAGATTTCGCGGCAAATACCCTTTGTAACATAATTGTCACCCACCAATGGGTTTGAAATCGTTAACCTAAGTGGACGAGCAGCTGGAGGCTCAGTTAGGGTGTTGTGGTAGTTCTGGTTTGAGAAACAACAGGAATCCATGGTTAGGTGCTCCAGCCACTGCGATATGACCCTGGCAGTTTAAAATGGCGTAATACCCCAATAAACTCAAACTCAAAAGATTGAGTTAGTCCTGATGGAGATAAAACTGTGGAATACAGTTGACACTCGTTGTGTCGAAGTCAGAGGGGCCGTCAAAATACCTCGACATATCCGGAGTTCGACTCATCCGATTTATGTTTAGTTTCGACTTGAATGACATTCGATCATTTTTGTTGCTCATCAAGAGAGTTCCTAATCAAAATATAGTAGGAAAAGGAAAGAAATTGCTCGAGACTTTTCCTACTAAATTTCAATGGTCATATTTATTATGATTTTTTTGTTTAAACTTTTTTTATGTCCATTGGTGAGGACAGGGTTAGACTTTAAGTTCGACTTAAGCGAAAATTCGACTTATCCGATGTCGACATAACGAGTGTCGACTGTATGTAAGAATTACACATTAGATATTAGATATTTACATCTCAGGAGGAAGAAAGGAAGAAGCGACTGCGAGAGAGGGCGAGGAAGCTGATCAGTGAGACGAGAGAAAGTATAGGTAAACCAGAACATGAGTTTATACGACAGATGAGCGGCGGGGACACAAAATCTACGAAAACTGACACACTGCAGTCTTCATTAACATTGGAGGAAGCAGGTATGTTTAATGTATTGCCACACATTGACACTTTTCAATGACTCGCAAGATAAAGGTTTTGGAAGACATTGTGGAAAATGGAGAAATTGCTGGTCTTTCTACCAAAAAAAACCCATAAATCTAAAAGCTTGAAATTGTCATCTGCAGCATCTTTGAATTTGGACAAGTCTGAAATTTGGCTCTCTGGTAATATTTTGATCTTGTGTCATTGACCCTAAAGCTTCTTTGCCAATATGTTGTGTTGTTTACATTGTCTTTCAAGTTATTGTACAAATGAGCTTAATAAGCTCCACTTAATTGAAAAAAGGTGCAGAGGTGGAAAGAAATGCTAAATTGACAAAGTACCCTATCCTGTAGGGTGTGAATATCAAGGAAAGGGATTTAAGGCTGATAAATTGCAGTTTCTTTCTTTATACAGGGTTTTCCCGGACGCAGGATATTGCATCCTAGACTCTTAAAATTGGGTTCAGGACTCTTAAAAATATATTATGTGCGTCCCATGGGACTCCCAAATAAAAGTACAAGTACTAGCTTACTTGAAGTGCTATGATCGTCTAGTTTACCGAAACTACACTTGCTTACATTCATGTAGGAATTTTAAGCAGACATTATGTGCATGACATCAAACGCATTCTTTACGGACTCTTAAAATTAACACAAGGACTATCAAAAATCATAGCTGAGGGTCCCAAGGACTCCTTCTTTACAAGATCCAGGGAAAACCCTGTTTATAGCTATAAAAGCATGGTAATCTTTTTGCATCTTTTTAATTTCTACAGAACCTACTTGTAGATCTACATCTGGCTAGAAGTCAAATTTTAATTACCAGCTTTTCATTTAAATTTATACAAGTGTAAGTTCATTCAAGTCCATGTTTATTATTTGTGTGTCAAATAATGTAATGCTTATAATAAGTGTATGAATTGATTATGTGATAGAATAGACAATGTACAAGAGCTAGTCATTGAGGAATTTCCAAACAGCTTTCTACTATAATGTGCAAGAGCTAGTCATTGAGGATTTCCAAACAGCTGTCTAGTATGATGGAGTGGCCATTTTCAAGTTTCTAAACTGCAAAAATGTCAATCTGTCCAAATTGTCGGATTCACAGCAGACAAAATAAATGATACTGACATTGTAAACAGAATGTTATGCTGTAGAATCATTGATGGGAAGGGAGAATTGTTGGTGATTGGCATATTTTTCATTTCTTCCAACTTTTTGCAAAACTAAAATGATCTTCAAACAAGATCTGGTTTTGATGTCCCTTATTGAAAAGGCTTTGAAAAATATGGAGGTAAAAGAAGAAAATGCTGATAACCAGTATTTTCTCCTTTTGCCTCAATATTTCTTGAGCTAAATTTTACACAAATCTGCTTTCAACTGACATCCATTGTGTCATCTACAACAGCTTTCGAATTGGAAAAGGTTAAATGACTAAAAGAACTATCAGACAGTGTGGCTGCAGACAGCATGACTTTACTAGCTGATCTTCACCAGCTGATTTTCACCACAGTGACTGTGTGGAATACATTAGATCACAATGTCTGCTTGGACTGCAGTAGATTTCATCTGCATGACCAAGATTGATCTTGCTAATGTTTATTTTGTTTTGTTGCTATGCATGCTAGGTATTGTAAATCTTTGACTTTATCTTCAAATCTCACAAAAGTTGTGTCTTTCATTTACATCTGTATGTCTCACTGCTTTATCAGTTGTTGTCTTTGTTTATGAAAATTGATTTGTTCTGAAGTTTGTTTTGTGTAAACCATTCATTTTGAGAAACTTGCATGTATATTGTGTCAGGACAAGTAAAACCTTTACCTTCCCATGAACCACATTCTTGGATTTGTAGAACTTGAATTGCATATCTGGTCCTAGTTGTACAAGCAGTGGTTAGTGCTAACCAAATGGTTAAGTATGATCAGTTCTGATTAAATGTTCTTATGTTGTCATCAGAAAATTTAACCAAAACAGGTACTTAACAATTTGGTTAATACTAACCAAAGTTGATACAATCAGGCCCTGAAATTTTGCAGTTAATAGTTTGATGAGTGGGTAAGGGTTTATAAATAAGTCATCACAGTGTTGTTATTTATGCCTGATTTTGTTTCTGCTAGTACCACTTTACACACGTCACCTCCTACGATCGTATTTGTCTGTCCGTCAGTCTGGTATGTATGTTGTCTTTAGTTACCCTAGTAGAGGGATGTGGGACGCTTACTGCTTTAGCTTTAACACTGACTTGCTTTTATAGAGGCCCATTTTTATGCCCCCATATCGAAAGATTGGGGGCATTTTGTTTAACTTGTGTATGTCTGTCCATCTGTCTGTCTCTGTCTGTCTGTCCGAAAACTTAACATTTGCCTTTTCTCCAAATATACTTGACATACAAAGCTCAAATTTGGTATGCAACTTCCTTTCAATGATATCTATCTGTTCCATGCAATTTGACTTTCCTCAAGGTCAACTGTTAACCACTATCAACACTTTTTACGAAAACTTAAGGGGGAATGCTCCAGTTTCCCAAATTTTTTCCCAGTAATAGAATTTATTTATATTTTGTATATTGAAATTATGTGTTATTACCGATTGAAAAATAGAATGAAAATGGATGGTCAGCGATCTTGTTTGAATTTTATAGGCATTCGTATCACATACCCCTACATCGACAAAATGCACAATTTCTTGCACCTGTCCAAGGTCACTAAAATGCTAATAAAATGATGTATATTCATCGTTTAGTCCCGAAAACGGATTTTAAGTAATGTCTTACATTTAATAAGAACAGAAAACCCGCAATATGTGCTATTATAAACACGTAAATGTATAAAACAGCATGCTCACGTGTTCTGTAGATCAACGAAGCTGGAGTGTTTTATGTCAAAATCGGCATATTTTTGGATACCGTATTTCACCTTATAGACGCGCCCTCCCTAATAGACGCGCCCCCCCACTATATTAACAATCTCGGAAGCCATGGGACACCCCTCCCACCTTCACCCGACCTTACCTTGACTGTAGAGTAGACTGTAGAGTAGACGGTAATGACAAATTCCAAACTCAAACTTCACCAAACTTTATTAACTATAAATTGAATTTGACTCGCCGTCAGAGTTTCGAGATGGATTTATTCAACAACAACAATACAATCCCATAATGCAATGCAGGGTAGAGAAGATTAGTGTTGATCTGAAAGTGCTTTGAGTGTCTTAAAATACATATCGTAACAATCGTCATGCCATGCTCCACATTATCCAAGACCTGAAAAGACACCACGGGAAGTATGTTTTATTATTTTGTAAAGTGAAGAAGAAGAAGAAATCAAAACATTCCGAAAACGAAAGTAGAACACACCGGCCTTTTCGAGACAAAGGACTAGACTGGCAGATAACTGTAGACTGGATGACAGTTACGTCGCTTCGTCTCCGCCGATTTATACATGTACCCGGTGTGTATTTATAAGATACAACATCATCTACTGATAAAGTGACATATCTTGATCGATAATTTACGGTAGGTTGATTTTCTACATTCAGCGAAGCACTTTAAAATTCAGGAAAAGTTGTACGAAATAAGCGCGCCCCCACGGCGTTTTGCATCGCGCCGGGGTGTGTCTATTAGGTGAAATACGGTATATTTCAAGTTCTACATAATAGAATTTGACAAAACTCCCTCATTGTATTAAGCAACATGTCCTGGTAATAATTCATAAACAAAATGTATAGGTCAGCACACTTATTATTGAATTACAGCAAATTTTATCAGCTACACACGAATAAAATGACATAAAACAGTGGTAAATGCATACACACTTACGACTGTCATGCTCTAAATAATGGATTTCCATCTTCAGAAAATCAGTTTTGCATAATAAATGCACTTTTACCATCGAAAATGGTATATTGTAATGATGTCTTATATTATTGAAAATCTAGTAGCAAAACATGTTGGTACGAAACATTTAATTTACTACAGTAATGACCGAGTGTTCCGAAAAACTGGAGCATTCCCCCTTAACATAAAACTTAAAAAATGGCCAGTTCGGGGGCATTGGTATTTCACAAACACATCTAGTTTCCCAAAGTCTCTCAGTCTATCATGAAGTAAAAAAAAAGCCTGTAACTATTTAGTTTCAATTACCAGAATTTATTAATCTATGGGTTGGAACCTCTGTCAGTTTGAAATAGCAAATTAGTTTTTTGTGTGATTGTCAAATTCTTTTCAAATATTCTAAACCTAACAATTAGCCTAGCTTCATTTTAGATTTAGACAGTACGAATGTCTTATTCTCATTTTAATAGACTGATTCATTGAGTATTGTAAGAGAGAATTTACTCATATTTGTGCCGTGTTAGTAGTTTACTACCATAGTTCAATTTCAGTAAATTAATGAGTAATTATTTCTCTGCACTTGTTGTGAACCCTTTCCCAAACAACGAAATTTTATGGTGGTCAAATTCGAAAACTTCTCCAGACAACAGAATTGATGTTGAAAATATAGTATTTGTGTAGAATATGGCATAGAAAATATTGAGGCAAAAGGAGGAAATGCTGATTATCAGCATATTTGTCTTTTGCCTCAATGTTTTCTCTAGTATTTTCTATTAGGGACGTCAAAATCAGGTCTTGTTTGGGATAGGGTTTAAGTAATAGAACATTACTTTACTAAGTCTGTGTTTAATTTTCACAAAGAGTAGCTGCTTTGGCTTGGTGATGGATGAGCTATGATGTATGTATGATTAACCCTTTTTCAATCAAGACCTTGACACCCTGAGTGAAAAAGGCCTGGGAAAAGATTGAGGCAAAAGAAGAAAAAAAAATAATTGTTCAAGTTTTGCTTGATGTCTGAAACCCTGTCGTTTGGACTGGACTACAATTTTGTTATTTATTCAAGTGTTTAAAGTTGAACTAATTACTAGCACAAAATATGTACTGACAGATGATATTTGCGTGGTGGATGGTGCTTGTAGATTCTAGTTACGTTGTCGGATTTGATTTGTGAATTATTATCTAAAGTATACTCTACTAATTCTTAACACAACACGGAATATACTTTACGTTTCAAAAATATGGAACAGAAGCAATAAATTAGAAAGTATTACTTTTACTAATCTCATGATTATATTTCTTAATCAAATTATCTAATTCACATCCTTTTCGCTGGAAGCTAAAAGCTTTTAACAGCAAACTAGTAATTTTCAATTGGATACTGCTTTAACTATATAGCCATTTTTATGCCCAGGTATAGAAAGTTTTGGGGCATATTGTTTCACTTGTGTCTGTCCATCTGTCTGTTGGTCAGTTTGTATGTCTGTCTGTCCATCTGTCTGTCCAAAAAGTTAACAGAGGCCTTTTCGAGGACATATGTGTTTCACAAACACTAGTACAATCTCCGCTACTGGGGATCAAACTCGAAACTTATTATACCCCCACAACAAAGTTATGGGGGGGATATACTGGAATCAGGTTGTCCGTCCGTCTGTCCGTGGACATAATCTTGTGTCCTCTTCTTCTCCCACAGTTTTTGACCAATTTTTCTGAAATTTTATCAGGATGTTCCCTATCATATGAAGTTGTGCACCTGCAATTTTCATCTTGATCCAGTCATTAGTTTCAGAGTTATGCCACTTTGAAGTTTTTAAGGGGGGGGGGGGTGGACATAATCCTGTGTCCTCTTCTCCTCCCACACTTTTTTACCATTTTTTTCTGAAATTTTATCAGGATGTTTCCTATTATATGAAGTTGTGCACCTGCAATTTTCATCTTGATCCAGCCATTAGTTTCAGAGTTATGCCACTTTGAAGTTTTTAATAAAGGGGGGGGGGGCGAAATTTACAATTTCGTTTCCGTGTTCTAACTTGAGAACTGTTTGACCTAGGATCATGAAACTTTACACAGTTGTTGCCTATGACCAATGGAGGTGCCCTATTGTTTTGGGGTCACCAAGGTCAGAGGTCAAGCTCACAGTTGGACTTTGTTTAAAATCCGTTTCCATGCTCTAAGTCAAGAACATTTTGACCGATAGCACTTTTTCAGTGACAAGGCCCTAGTGGGGGGTATTCGTCCGCTTTGCGACAGTTCTAGTTGAGCGTGACCTACTGTTGTTGCTCCATTGTTAACATATGGAATGCTGCCTTAGTTAATTTCACTGCTGCTTTGTTCATATACACCTGCATGTTTATTTATTGCCTCACCTTTTTGTCAAAAACTTAAAAAACTGCAGACATAATATTAGTGATGACATATATTTGGGTATTTTTATGCCCCGGTATCATAAGATCAGGGGCATATTGTTTTATTCATGTCTGTCCGCCTGACCGTCTGTCATTCCAAAATCTTAACATTAGCATATTTGGGGCCATTAGTTTTTCACAAACTCATCTTGTTTCAAGATTCTCTGTCAAAATTATGGCAATATTATGTGCAGTAAATATTACTATGAGTAGATTCTAAAATTGTTAACGGATTAATGAAATTATAATGTTGATCTAAACTGAAAACCTTTGCAGACTACAAAATAAATGTTACCTAAATAACATTCTTAAAGTTGTTGTATAGAATCATTTAGGGAAATGGAGACAGCTTACATTGGGTAGTCGTTAAAACTAGAACTTACTTAGGAGAGACTTAAGCCATTAACACACAGTGATACATTTTGACACCCCACAAGATAATGGCTTTGGAAAACATTGTAAAAAATGAAGAAATTGCTTGTGTCAAGCAAATTCTTCATATCCCACAATGTTTTCTAAAAAAAAAAACCACCCAAAACAAAACAAATTCAAAATTGCATTCACTGGATACTATTGTCAGCAACATATTAGAATTTAGACAAGTCTAAACTTTTGCTTTCTGGTATGGGGTTAAAACTAGGGCTTACTTAAGAATGACATAAAGATATATCTTTTATCATAATAATTTTATTTTATAGAGAAGAAGACAGAAGACTCGGAGCTGGCCAGTCCATCAAGTCCTGTAGGTGGTGATATCCCATCATCTACAGTGAACACAGATCAGCCCAAGTTGAAAAAGATCAGTCTTGCTCGACCAAACATTAAACTACCAACACCTGTCACATCACTAGAATCTCAAACTTTACCATCCACAGATAATGTACACACACAGGTATGTATTGTGATAAATTATAAAGAAAACAGTAAGGGTAAAAGAGAAAAATAAGTTGAAGAAGATCAGTCTGTTGCCACCAAACATTAACCCTTTTCCAAACGGCAAAATTCTAGGGTGATCCACTTCAAAAACTGCCATAAATGACAAAATGGAAGTTATTTTAGATAGAATCTGTGTAAAATATGGCTTAGAAAATATTGAGACAAAAGGAGAAACTGCTGGTTATCAGCAGTTTCTTCTTTTGTTTCAATGTTTTCCCGAGCCTTTTCTAATAGGGACGTCAAAACCAGGTCTTGTTTGGGAAAGGGTTAAACTACCAACTCCTGTAACATCACTAGAATCTCAAACTTCCCTGTCTATGGAGAATGTACCTGCATTGTATGTATGGTGGGTAATTATAAAGAAAACACTGAAGATAAAAGAGAAAAACAAGTTGAAGAAGATTACCCTGGCATGACCAAACATCAAACTTCCGACACTTGTCACATCTATAAAATCTCAAACTTATAAATCCTCTGACAGATCTAAATATGTACCTAGTCCTACACAAACACTCTGTATCATTTATTATGCTCCCCGAAAAAATTTCGGGGGAGCATATAGTCGCCATGCTGTCCGTCCGGCTGTCTGTCCGTGTTTCCGTCCGTCCACAGCCAGATCTCAGCAACCCTTGGACCAAATTCAATGAAACTTCACAAGTGAATTCCCTTGGATAATGCCTAGGGACCTTTTTCTCCGTTTCTTAATTTGAGGCTGCGTCATGGAAAAAGGGGCCTTAGTGTAAAAATTAGTTTTTCTCTAATTTCTCTTCATCTAATGGGCAGAATTTAATAAAATTTTGTACTTATGTAATGAATAGGATGTTCTAGACCATATTTTATAAATAATGTGTGTACAAAAAGGCTGTCGTGGGAAAAGGGGGGCTTAATGTGATAGTTTTTATTTTGTGACAAACACTTATTCGGGGAGCATAATCCGTCTGTGACGGCTCTTGTCATTCTTAATATAGATTAAGATTGATATTTTATGCACAGCCTTATGAACAGGCATTGTGTACTTCTTTTATCCAAGAACTTGTCAATAGTTCCTACCGTTCATGCAAATTAGATATTTCTAATCAACTTTATTCTAGTCTCCGACAAGATCCTCAGCAGAACCATCACTAGCCAAGAAGAGGGTTGGACCAGAAACACAAATATCATTTACTAGTGTTGACTTGGAACAGAAAGGTAGTGACTTTTTGGATAGTTCATGACAACTTCTGTCTGACTTTTTGTAAACCAAACCTTACCATTTCCAGACAGAAACAGTCAAGGGTGTAACTGTTCCAATATGGAAACTGCTTCAGACAACGAAATTGGTATGAAAGAAAAAAGAACCTGTGCTTACTATAGCACAGAAAACATTGAAACAAAAGAAGAAAATGCTGGTTTTCAGCATTTTCTTCTTTTGTCTCAATGTTTTCTCAAGCTTCTTTGATTAGGGACGTCAAAACTAAGTTTTGTTTGAGAAAGGGTTAAAGAAGAATAAGAAGAGCTCTCCTAGGTCTCTGACGGGTTGGTTGAGAGTTAACAATTTCCTATAGGAAAAAAGGAGATATTGCACACACCTGGGCATGTAAATCAAGTTCATATACTTACAAAAGTAACGAGAGACATTCAAATTCTTCTATTGTCTTTAAATGAAGATGAAAAGCTTTATAAAAAAAAAGAAAGGAAAAAAAAGACTTGGCTAAATTGAAGTTTATTCACAGATTTCAAACTTCCACTGGTTCTCATGACTTAATGACTTGTATTTCAGATACCAATCCGTTCAATGATGAATCAGACAGTGATCATTCTAGAGATTCACTAGATATAGAGGATTTGTTGAGACAAGCTGAGGTATGTACTACCCATTATTGCATAAAATGTGTGTTTTCGGGCGGTTATCAGCATTGAATAAAGAGAAGAAACAGGGCTGATAAGGTGAAAAACTGGTCATTATTCGGGAGATTAACATGCGATAATGAACTGGCTTTGCACTCGAATATCCTCGATTTGACCCCTCAAAGTAAACAAATGTCTCTTTTCCTGCAAAATTCTCTAAGTCTTGCGTTAAATAAGCGATGTTCGCCTTTGGCGCCAAATTATGACGTACCATCGTTTTATCGACGTCACACAGTTTTGCCAAGTGGAAATTCAAATGTGTTGCAGACAACAATTTCAAGGGACGAAATTCTATATTTGTTTGGTTGTTTCAGGTAGAAAACATTGTGGAAATTGAAGAAATTGTTTGACATAAGCAATTTCATCATTTTCCCCAATGTTTTCCAAAGCTTGAACGTTAGGGGGCATCAAAAAGCGTCATTATGTTTGAATAATTTATTAACATATGCATTACCCTTTTCATAAGATGTACACAGGAGGAAACTGTCAGAATGAAATTGACATGCAATTTTGACATATGAATCAATAGCGAATGGTGTGTCATGCAGTATGAATGCAAAAATCGGATGGTACTAATGAAGACTATTTAGTAGTAGATCCAGAGAAGGTCTTAGGGGTTTAAATGAACGCACCTCTATAGAGTGATTATGTCATTTTCAGTCATAATTACATCAAAACTTCAAAATACTAGGAACTCCAAATTGTATGCTCAATCTGGGTCTGCCACAGCTACTGATGAAAAATCTTCTCTTCTTAAGTAATAAACTATGCTGACAGGTTAATTGATGAATGTTAACAGTATAATGTTACCTGAATTTGAAGTATCTATCCTTTGTTAATTTATGAAAATTTAATAGGAAAGACTTGAGCTTAAATATTGCCTTACACATGCTTACATTGCCTTCACTTTTGCTTTATATTGTAGAACCTGCAGGATACGAATCAGTATGTACAGAATGAGATGGAGGCATTAGAGAGAGAGCAGGCACAGATAGATTGTAGAGCCGCTGTAGTGGAGAGGCAGTTACGTAGGGCCATGGAAAAAGGTGGGTACTCGATTATTTATATATCACTGGGATATCAATTTAATTGAAGCATTAGAGAGAGAGCAGGCACAGATAGATTGTAGAGCCGCTGTAGTGGAGAGGCAGTTACGTAGGGCTATGGAGAAAGGTGGGTACTTGATGATTTATATATCACTGGGATATCAATTTAATTGAGGCATAAGAGAGAGAGCAGGCACAGATAGATTGTAGAGCGGCTGTAGTGGAGAGGCAGTTACGTAGGGCTATGGAGAAAGGTGGGTACTTGATTATTTTATATATCACAGGGATAGCAATTTAACCCCTTCCCAAACAAGACTGGCTTTTGACGTCCATAATCAGGAAGGCTTTGGAAAACATTGAGGCAAAAGAAGAAAATGCTGATAATCAGCATTTTCTCCTTTTGCCTCAATATTTTCTATGCTATATTATATTCAAATCCAATCTTTATTAACATCCATTTAATGGTCTGCAGCAGCTTTCAAATTGGACCACCCTAAAATTTTACCGTTTGGGAAAGGGTTAAAGCATTAGAGAGAAAGCAGGCTCAGATAGACGGAAGGGCTGCTGTGGTGAAGAGACAGCTATGCAGGCCAAGATATCTCTCAGATACTAGGACTGGGTCCAATATCAATTTAGCACTGAAGAAGAGGTTCAGTGAAATGGGTGTAAATGATTTAGTACTTGTTGATTAATAATTTGAAACTGTTATGTAAGACTTAAGAGCCAAATAGTGAAACTCTGTTCAGTGTACATCTTGTCTTACTGAATTAATTCATGCAGGCAGCGTAAAAAAGTTCAGACTTCATATATAGGCATCTTCTTCCAGTTTTGAGCTAAATGCCAAACTGTTTTCAATGTACAGTGTTCTGAATGACAAAGTTTAAGGGTTAAGACAAACTCAAAGATAAATTTTATTGACCTAAATCTAGAAAGCTAGAAATGTATTTGTCTGTAAATTAGTCTTGTAGTAATTATCTCCCTTTGACCAATTTTCATAATAGACATGGGAGGTAAGTCTTTTAAGTTTATTAACCAATATTCGTTACCTCCCTTGCACTGTGAATTAAAATCCTGTAAAATACTGTATTTCATTGTTCACTAACATTGACCCATGACATCTACCTATGTAATGGTCTCACTTCGGCAATGATTCTTTAGACGCTTAACTAATGGCTTTTGAAGACAAAAATTAATATAAGTAGTCCTGGGTTAATATTTGTGGACTTTACTATTAACTCTGTCCTATATGTTAAGAAAATGAATGTTACCAGTTTATTTTCCCACAAACACTTTATTCTGTAGTTTCAGATGTAAATACAGGAGTGATAGATCAAATGAAGGAAAAGATAGATTTGCTTATGATGCCTCTGCTCACTCTCACTCTGTGTTTTGTGTACCTCTCCATATTGTTGCTTGAATTAGATGCATACTTTCTTAACCTGTTACCAAACGGCACAAAGTTTAAATGTTCCGATTCCAAAACTGTCTCACATGACAAAATAGAATTTTATAAGGACACGATTTGATTATGATATTGCACAGAAAATATTGGAGCAAAAGAAGAAATTATAATTATCATTATTTTCTTTTTTTGCCTCAACTTTTCCCCAGTGTTTTCTGTTTTGGATATCATAGTCATGTATGGGTATGTTTGTATGTTTGGGAAGGGGTTCAATTCATAATGATTACCGCCACCTTGCTGGATTTGATTGAATTTATAGATGTCTGTATAATAATCTTATTGGGTCTACAGAATGTCAATGGTCTATCAAAATAATGAAGATGTAATAACAACAATAAATTTCATTATGCTTTTGCAACATCAATTTGCTGTGCATATTCACTCAAATCATGGTCTGGCTTTATAGTTAATGATAAATATTGCTTTTTTTATGCTCCCCGAAAAAATTCGGGGGAGCATATAGTTGTCATGCTGTCCATCTGTCTGTCTGTCCGTCCGTCCAGCCATCCTTCTTAATGTATGATAGTTTTTATTTTGAGACAAACACTTATTTGGGGAGCATAATCTGTCTATGACGACTCTTGTTTCACTATCCAGCATTTGATACTGGTGCTTTGCTGTCCCCATACAGATCTTGTTGCTTGTTTGACTTTGTATCAAGACTGTTTCTTTTGCAAGAATTTTAAAGCATTTATCTTTAAATTCTTTTGAGTTCAATTTCTATTTAATCTATTACCAAACAGCAAAAATATAGACTGATCCAAATTCAAAGATATTACAGATGCCAATATCAAGTGAATGAAATTCTACATTTTTGTTTCTTTCTGGGTAGTAAAATTTAATATTGTTGGAAATAAAGAAATTGCTTGTCACAAGCAATTTCTTCATTTTCCACAATGTTTTCCAAGGCAATTATCTTGTAGGGAGTCAAAAAGAGGCAATGTTTGGTAATAGGTTAATCTACTTGAACATTTACTGAGATCATACATTCTCTACTGATACTTCTTGACATGTCCTGTGTGAAGAGCAATTTGTTAAAGCATGATTCTTATCTGGTTTGATGAGAATTATAATATAATATGTGTACTACTTCTTTGGTGGCTCTTTTTGTGAAAAAAATGTCTTATCATTGTGTAAAAAATATTGTGTAAATGGTACTGTTTAAGAAATGCTGTGTTTTGCTTAACTCATTACCACACAGTGACTCTTTTTGACCCCCATAAAGCAAAGTGCCTAGGAAACATTGTGGAAAATGAAGAAATTGCTTGTCACAAGCAATTTCTTCATTTCCCACAATGTTTTCTAAACAAAAACACACAAATATGTAAATTCCATTCACTTGATATTGTCATCTGCAGCATCTTTGAATTTGGACCAGTGTAAAATTTTGTCGTTTTGGAAATTGTTAATGAGTATCCAGACTTGTCAAAATTAGCAGTAACTTCTGTAGCTTAAATTTTAGAAAAATGATTGGAAAAGGAAGGTATTCAGTATTACATATTTTTACCTTTCATTTCTAACAATTAAGAGCAAGTAATTCTTGAAAGTATTTAGTAATTTTAAGATAAGTCATTCTTTATATAAGAGAGCAAATGAAATATTTTGTCAGTCTGAGAATTAATCTCTATCGTTTTCCAAATATCAAAGCAATTTAGGTGGTCAAATTTTTAAAGCTGCTATAGATGGCAAAATTGATTTTGGTAAAATTTTGTGTACAATATGTCACTGAAAAATATTTGGGAAAATGTAGGATATATTGACAATTGGCTTAAAAAATTGACTATTTTTTGTCTTAATATTTTTCTAAGATTTCTCTATTAGAGATGTCAAGATCAGGCTTGTTTTTGGAAAGGGTTAGTAATAGCATTTGTTGTTCACAAACAATTTTGAATGAGCGCACTGCTTTCTTGTGTGGCTGTTGTAATAAAGATCATGTTGAATTTTATAGTGAAACTTCCCAGAACATTAAGAGGATTAATTTTTAGCTCGACTTTTCGAAGAAAATGAGAGCTTATACTGTCACCCGGGCGTCGGCATTGGCGTCAGCGTTGCAACAAAGGTTAAAGTTTTTTCAAACATCAATGACTTCCATACTATCAAAGGGATTCAACCCAAACTTGGAATACTTATTCACCATCACACCCTCTACCTTACTACCAGGGCCCATGACCCTGGCTCCACTATATTTGGAGTTATGCCCCCTTTATACTAAGCAACTTAGAAAAGTCGAGGGCGCTGTCTTATGGACAGCTTTTGTAACCCATTGCTGTACAATAACATATTCATACTGGTCAATTTGAAAGCTGTTGCATGTAACAAAAATTAATATTATAACACTTTTCCGTAAAATCCATATATAGCGAAAGAAGAACTGCATCGGGTTTTATTTATACAATAAAGACTCTATGTAATTATGCTTTGTGTATGCGCCAAAACGTCACGCGCCGTCAAGGAAACGTCAAATGATGTCATCAATGACGTCACTTAACCGCCAATGCATTTCGTATGCCGAAAACTAGTTCATGGCAGAATTTCCACAAAATAACACATTTTGAATGTGCATTTTGTTATTTAAAGTGTTATAATGGATATAATAACAAGTTTAGCGGTCTTTATTGCGCTGTGCGCCTCGGTTTTTACCTACACATGTAGTCCGTCGTACATCGGTTTTTATTTGCGCAATAATTACCGCTAAACTTGTTATTATTTCATAATCAACAATTAAACATTTTTTGCATATTGTACCCCAGAAAATATTGAGGCGAAAGGAGAAAATGCCGATCATCACCATTTTTAGCTCACCTGAGCACGAAGTGCTCGAGGTGAGTTATTGTGGTAACTTTTTGTCCGGCATCCGTCCGTCCGTCCGTCCGTCAACATTTGGGGTGTTTACACTCTAGCATCCACAAAAGTTACTCAATCTTATCAAACTTGGCCAAAACAAGTATGATCATAAGTTCTCGGACAAGTTCGATTATGGGCCTGATCGGACCAGAAAGTGCGGAGTTATCTGCCCTTGAATGTCAAAAAATGCTGTTTTTAAGTTTGTTTACACTCCAGCATCTACAATTATTGATCAATCAAGACAAAACTTGGACATAATGTTGGAGACCATAAGATCTTGGATGAGCTCAATTTTCAGAAAGATGAGAGTTATGTGCCCTTGAATTGGGCAAAATTGCCACTTTTTTGCTATATTCAAAAAAAGAGTTAATCTAAGGGAAGGAACTCTGACACTACTTTTTTCAGTATAAGTAGAGTTATCTAGTTTGATAGAGGATATAAATAGATTTACACTCCATTACCAAACAACAAAGGTGCATACAGAAAAAACCATGGTGTTGAGACTGCATTAATCAAAATGTATAGTGATCTACTAGATGCCATTGACAATAAACAGGTTACTATAGTTGTTATGATAGATCTTAGTGCCGCATTTGATACAGTTGATATCCCCATAGTTCTGAAAATTCTAAAGAATGACTTCAATTTACAGGATGTTCCTTTAAAATGGGTACAGTCTTACCTCAGTCAAAGATCTATGAGGGTTATAGTTAATAACAGTTCTTCCAGAAGTGAAAACTTAAAATACGGTGTACCGCAGGGATCATGTGCTGGACCAGTAATCTTCACTATGTATATTGCTGCATTAAGTCAAGTTGTCTGCAAATATCCTATCGAATTATATGGATATGCTGATGACCATAAATTGGCGATGAGATTTAACGCAGGTGTCTATGAGAATGAAACTCAAACTTCGATTGCTCTAAATAAGTGCCTTAGTGACGTAATTGTATGGATGAGTAGTCATAAACTAAAAATGAACAATTCAAAAACAGAAGTAATTGTGTACGGAACAAGACAACAGCTATCCAAAGTTAATATTTCCAGTGTAAATGTTGGTGGAATCGATGTAAAGTGTGTTGATCATGTCAGAGATTTAGGTGTTCTTATGGAAAATGACCTAAGTTTTGATCGTCATATTAAAAACAAATGTAAAATTGCTCATTATCAAATAAAACAGACTATTTCTAACAAATAGTCCAGTTTATTGGTCGAAAATGACGTTTGTGTTTGGAGGGGGGGTTGTCGAGTAAATTACGCAGATACAAGTGATTCTCACGCTGCACCGTCTCCATTCGCGGGCTTGAAAAAAAATCTGAATTTGCACCAAAAAATCGTCTTTTGTCCACGTTTTCAGCACTGCTAACGATGCCAAACCGCAGAAGCAAAAAGGCCAAACCTTACGATCGGCCGGGGACCGAGGCGGGTCCAGAAACGAGGAGGAAAACTCAAGCCGCCGAGTCTGAAAGTGAACGGGTCGTCCTGGCGTCGGACGAACCCGATTCGGGTATCAATCCCTTCGCCAATTTAAATAATTTTCTTCCACCTTTACCTGCAGCTAACTTTACCGTCCCTGCAGAGGCTATGCGTCTAGCGGATGATGACATTGCAATGCATATCCCCCCGGAAGTATGCATCAAAATCTGGAAAGGGGAATTTGTAAATTTAGCCTCTCTTCTTCGCAGGGAGCCTAATGAGCATGCAAATAAGGAATCAAACCTTACGGTGACTGAACAGGGCACCCTCCAGTTGCTGCCAAAAAGCCCCAAGCGTGTGGCCAATATCCGTGAGTGGACGGACGCTTTTTTGATATACATGTATATTGTCATCAAGAAACGTCCGGAAATGGCGGGTGACCTGATTCAATACATGTCAACCATAAGAGAAGCAGCGGCTAGGAATCACACAAACGATTGGTGGAAAACATATGACGAAAATTTCCGGCTGCGGCAAGCTGTATCCCCAATGCCATGGGGCAAAATCTGTGCCGACCTCTGGCTTAAAGCTATGTGCCTGTCCACTACACCAAATCAAACCTTAACATCCAAGAACAATGCTAGCTTCTCTGCAAATAATCGCAACAAAGCTGTTTGCTATGATTTCAATTCAGTCAGAGGTTGTCGGTTTTTCAATTGCAAGTATGCGCATGTTTGTTCCGTCTGCAAAGGGGAGCACACACAGATTAAATGCCCAAAGAACTCAAATTTTCGCAAATAATGTTCAAACTCAAACTGTTGGCTACGGCCTTGGTGTCACGCCAATAAAATATTTTGCTTTGCAAGAGGAATTATTAGGTTATGACAATAATTTGACCCAATATTTGTTAAATGGGTTCAAACATGGTTTTTCCCTGTGTTATACAGGTCCCAGGACTTTGCAAACATGCAAAAATTTAAAATCTGCAACTGAAAATCCTTCCATAGTTTGGGAAAAGGTTAATAAGGAAATTTCAACAGGCAGGGTAGCTGGACCTTTTTCTTCTATTCCCTTTCCAAATTTCAAAATGTCACCAATTGGTTTAGTCCCCAAAAAGGAACCTAACGAATTTAGACTAATCCATCATTTATCTTACCCCCCGGGGGAATCGGTAAACGACAATATTGACCCCAAACTCTGCTCAGTTCATTACTCAAAATTTGATAATGCTGTTAAGATGATTCAAAAATTGGGCCCTGGGGCACTCCTGGCCAAAGCAGACATCAGATCAGCCTTTCGCTTGATACCACTCGCACAAGAAGATTATCCACTTGTTGGTTTCAGTCATGGCGGTTTCTTTTTTTATGATCGGATGCTGCCTTTTGGTGCTAGTATTTCATGTGCAATTTTTGAGAAATTTGCATGTGCATTACAATGGATTGTGCGTAAAAACTGCAGTCTAGGGGATCTGGATCATTACTTAGATGATTTCATTTTCGGTGGTAAAGGGGGTTCAAACGATTGTTTTCTTTTATTGCAGACCTTTTTTAATTGTTGTCAGAAACTTGGTATCCCTGTAGCAGAGGAAAAAACAGTATGGCCTACACCTGTTCTTATCTTTTTGGGGCTTGAGCTAGATTCTATTCTAATGCAAGTCAGAATACCACTCTCAAAAGTAGCACAATTAATTGACCTTATTAAAGAAGTGTTAACACATAAAAAATCAGTTAAGTTAAGAGAATTGCAATCTTTGATAGGGTCCCTTAATTTTCTCTGTCGGGCAGTGGTTCCTGGTCGCCCATTTTGTAGGAGACTCATAAATGCAACTTGTGGGGTCACCAAATCATACCATCACATCCGGGTTAAAAAAGGGATGAGACAAGACCTAATAATGTGGTTAGAATTTCTAAATTCCTTTAATGGGGTCTCAATGTTCCATGAAAAATTCTGGACTTCCAATTCTGATATTTGCCTTTATACAGACAGTTCTGCTGCAGTCGGTCACGGCTTTGGGGCAACTTTTATGAGGGAGTGGGCAATAGGAGAATGGCCAATTGAATGGCACGATTCGGGCCTTACAAAAGATATCACGCTTCTCGAGTATTTCCCCATTTTAGTTGCTGTTCACATCTGGGGAGAAAAGATGAGGAATAAAAAGGTTTTGTTTAAATGTGACAATCAGTCGGTTGTCAACATTATCAATAGCCAAACAAGTAAATCAGACAAAATTATGGTTCTTGTGAGATCTTTTACACTACACTGCCTCAAATTTAATATTAATTTTAAGGCAGAATTCTTGCCTGGTTGTGAAAACCAGACTGCTGACAGTTTATCCCGATTTCAGATGGAGCGGTTCAAACAGCTAGCCCCACAGGCCAACCCAGAACCACGGACCATCCCAGCCTACCTTTGGACTATCTTAGACAACACTCTATGAAGTTAATTCAAGCAAGCATATCAATGAACACACATAAAGTGTATAAGAATGCTATTAAGAAATTTACTGAATTTAGAAGTAGTAATGGGCTTAAAAACGAATGGCCAGTCCCGTTGTTGCATTTGGAGTATTTCATTGCCTTCTTACATCACCAGAACTACTCTTCAAAATCCTCATCCACTCTCATTGCAGCCATTGGTTTCTATCATAAGTTAAATAATTTGCAAAATCCCTGCAACAACTTTCGTTGCAAAAAGCTTCTTGAGGGCTACCGTCGTTTGAACCCTTCCAAAGACACTAGAATGCCTATCACACTTGATGTGTTGACAAGGATTGTGAGCGTATTAGACACAACATGTTTTTCGAGTTACGAAGCTAAACTTTTTAAGGCAGTTTATTCGATAGCATTTTTTGGTTTATTTCGGGCAGGAGAGTTGGTATGTACCTCTCCTGATGACCCCGTCAGACAACTACAAGTATCTGACATACAATTTACTTATCGTTCCAGTAGGATTCATTCACTAAAAATACAACTACGTAAATCTAAAGCCAACCAAGCCGGCAAGCCGGAAATTGTCATGATTTATCCACTAGAAAATTCGACTGTGTGTCCAATACAAGCCATACTCAATTACTTGTCGATCAAGCCAAAATCTTCAAATCACTTGTTCTGTCATAGTAATGGCTCCCCTCTTACGCGTTATCAATTTGGTGCAGTTATTTCAAAATGTCTCATAAATCTGGATATGTCACCAAGAGGTTATAAAAGCCATTCTTTCAGGATAGGAGCAGCCACATGGCTTGCAGAACAAGGTGTCTCTTACGAGAAAATCAAACAGTTAGGGAGATGGTCATCAAATGCCTTTTTACATTATATTCGCACTTAACTTTTGTCGCAATTGAATTTCGCTTCAAAGTTACAACATACTAATGCATGCAAGCTTCTATCAATGCTGAATTTATCCAAGGGTAATGATAATTTACGGGGTGTGTTGACAAAATTCGTTTCTTGCTGACTTTTATTAGATTTTATTTTATATTATTCATAGTACAGGTGTACAAATGTATCATAGATAATACATGTAGTTTGATGCAACATTTTTGTTTGTCATTCTGTATAATAACATTGACCAAGTATATTTCAGATGTGTGGTTCATTGGTAATTCCTACGTCCACTGGCTTGAGAAACGTCTGAAATTCCGGCGTATCCAGTCAAACTTAGGGTGCAGCTCTATAACAAGTGTTAAATGGATTAGCCGGAGAGGGATGCATTGGTCTGAATTCAACACAGTATTACAAATGCAGTGTTTACATTCCAGTCCACCAAAGATTTTGATCATCCACTTGGGATCCAATGATCTCACTTCCTTAACAGGCTGCGAACTGGAACATAAAGTGCGTGATGATATTTGTTTCTGGATGGAAAACTTACCTAATACGAAATTCATCTTCTCTGAACTGTTGCCCAGGATATCATGGGGGCACACAGTCATCCCGCATAACAAAATTGATAAAAAGAGGAAACATTTTAATAATTGCATCCGTCGTTTCATGGTAGCCAAAGGTGGACATTTTGTTAAGCATGAGGATATTAATGTACAGACCCCGGGAATGTACTTTAATGATGGAATACATCTCTCCGATGTAGGCTATGATATGCTGTTGTTAAACATAACTAGTGTTTTGGAGAAACTCTAACTGGCCAGACTATTAATTTTGTCAGTATTTATAATGTAGGAATTTTGGGGCGAACAAGTTCGTGTGGCGGAAAATTCCTGGGGGTACCATGATATGTTGTATGAAATTGTCAAGGCTGTGTATACTTTAGAGCGTGTGCTGGCTTGCAGTCGATACGTTGACTCCTTGCCGTCCAAATATGGTATGGACTTTTTGGGCGGTTTGTTGAGCCCCTCCCACATGGGTTTGTACTGTGGGTGGGTGGGTTGGTTGTAGGACCAGGGTTCCCTCAATGCATTACCCCAATGGGTGTTGGGGTGCAGTAGGGGCATGTGGTGGCGCCACATGTGGTTTGGGTCCTACTTGCTTAATATTATGTTAGCTGCAGCCAGCAAGGCTATGGGTTCCCCCGGGGGTTTTCCGCCCGCGAACAAGATCTCTCCGCCACAGTCATCTTCAATTTTATTATAAATCGAACATTAAATTGATAAATTTAAGAATGATATTTCTTTGTGGTCATTTTCGTCTCTTCCAATAAAACAGACTATTTCTAACAAATAGTCCAGTTTATTGGTCGAAAATGACGTTTGTGTTTGGAGGGGGGGTTGTCGAGTAAATTACGCAGATACAAGTGATTCTCACGCTGCACCGTCTCCATTCGCGGGCTTGAAAAAAAATCTGAATTTGCACCAAAAACCCACCCTCCCTCCCCTATTCTTCTTTCATACATGTTCTTATAATGTAAATATTTTTTCAGATTTCAATTGTGACGATTTTAAAGGTCATCAGAGTCTCTTATCCAGTGTACGATTACTATTACTTCAGGACTATCTGCGCGAGTCAGAGTGCCGATGTTACTAAATGGTGTTATGCTGTGTTACAAGTTTTCCTATCTTGTCGTGCGGCGGAAAATTCCTGGGGGTACCATGATATGTTGTATGAAATTGTCAAGGCTGTGTATACTTTAGAGCGTGTGCTGGCTTGCAGTCGATACGTTGACTCCTTGCCGTCCAAATATGGTATGGACTTTTTGGGCGGTTTGTTGAGCCCCTCCCACATGGGTTTGTACTGTGGGTGGGTGGGTTGGTTGTAGGACCAGGGTTCCCTCAATGCATTACCCCAATGGGTGTTGGGGTGCAGTAGGGGCATGTGGTGGCGCCACATGTGGTTTGGGTCCTACTTGCTTAATATTATGTTAGCTGCAGCCAGCAAGGCTATGGGTTCCCCCGGGGGTTTTCCGCCCGCGAACAAGATCTCTCCGCCACAGTCATCTTCAATTTTATTATAAATCGAACATTAAATTGATAAATTTAAGAATGATATTTCTTTGTGGTCATTTTCGTCTCTTCCAATAAAAGGATTAGTAAAAATCAGAAAATATTTGACCAGAAAAAGTACTGAAATCTTAGTGCATGGCTTAATCCATTCTCAGCTAGATTTCTGCAATGGATATATGTATATGTGTATTCCTGAATACCAATTGAACAAACTCCAAAAAGTCCAAAATCAAGCAGCTAGGGTCATTAGTGAATGTGGATTTGATCAACCGATTACACGGATTTTGCAACATCTGCACTGGCTCCCAGTTAGAGCAAGGATTATGTTCAAAGTTTTAACATTAGTCTTTAGATGTGTACGGGGAACAGCTCCAAAGTATCTTATCAATTTGATTAACATCAAACAGACTGAACACAGATTAAGATCATCAAGTAAGACTTCTCTGCTTTGTGTTCCTAAAACACGTACATGTATTGCTGATAGGTCGTTTGCAGTGACGGGACCAAAATGGTGGAATGGACTGCCAAACCATTTAAGAGAAATACAAGAAGAATCGGTTTTTAGACGATCACTAAAGACATATCTGTTTTCAACGTTTTATAGTGACATGTAAATAATGTACTGATTTCTTGATTTATGTTCAGCGCAACAGAATGCTTCATTAGCAGTTTTTGCGCTATACAAATATCATTGTATTGTATTATATAAAACATTGTGGGTAATGAAGAAATTGCTTGTCACAATGTTTTCCAAAGCCTTTATTTTGTGGGGCATCCAAAAGCGCCAATGTGTGGGAAAGGGTCAATCAAGACAAAACTTGGACACAATGTTGGGGACTATAAGATCTCAGATGAGTTTGATTTTCAGTCTGATCTGATCTGAAAGTCAAGAGTTACGTGCCCTTGAATTTGACAAAATTGCCATTTTCGGCCGTTTTCAACCTTTTTTACACTCTAGAATCTACAATTATTATTCAATCAAGACAAAACTTGGACACAATGTTTTGGACCATAAGATCAGGGATTAGATTGATTTTCAGTCTGATCTAATCAGAAAGTCAAGAGTTATGTGCCCTTGAATTTGACAAAATTGCTGTTTTTTACTGTTTTCAACTTTGTTTACACACTAGAATCTACAATTATTGACCAATCAAGACAAATCTTGGACACAATGTTGGAGACTATAAGATCTCAGGTAACTTCGATTTTCAGTTTGATCTGATTAGAATGTCAAGAGTAATGTGCCCTTGAATTTGATAAAATTGCTGTTTTTGGCTGTTTTCGAACTTGTTTATACTCTAGAATCTACAATTATTTATCAATCAAGACAAAACTTAACAAATGTTGGGGACTATAAGATCTTGGATGAGTTTGATTTTCAGTCTGATCTGATGAGAATGTTGAGAGTTATGTGCCCTTGAATTTGACAAAATTGCCATTTTCGGCTGGTTTCGACCTTGTTTACATTCTAGAATCTACAATTATTGATCAATCTATACAAAACTTGGACACAATGTTGGGAACCATAAGATCTCATATGAGTTTGATTTTCAGTCTGATCTGATCAGAAAGTCGAGTGTTTTGTGCCCTTGAATTTGACAAAATTGTTGTTTTCGGCTATTATCGACCTTGTTTATACTCTAGAATCTACAATTATTTATCAATCAAGACAAAACTTGGATACAATCAGGGCTATAGATAAGTGGAGGTGAAGACATACTAACAATGTTTTTTCGAATTCAAATCCTATGTTGTGGGTACTCATTTGAATCGTCTCGACAAGACGATACAAATGAGTACCTACAACATAGGGTTTGATGATCACTGACAGCATTATTGCAGTTTGAAAAGTCACCACCCCCTCTTATCTGGAGCCCTGTACAATGTTTGGCACCATAATTTAGATCTCAGATGAGTTAGATTTTCACAACCTTATTGACCATAAGTTCTTTTTCAGTCTTAAAGTAATAAATATTAATTGAATTGAACAAAAGTGTTGCTCATATCATTTAGGTTCAGGTGAGCGATATAGGACCATCATGGTCCTCTTGTCTTCTTTTGTCTCAATGTTTTTGCATGCCTTTCCTAGAAGGCTTGTCAAAACCAGATTTAGTTTGGGAAATGGTTAACACAAACAATGGCACTCTTTGAAGGACCTTATATAAAAAGCTTGGGAAGATATTGAGACAAAAGAAGAAAATAATTTCCTATATTCTTTGACAAAAAACGTTTCGTTGTCTGCAGCAGCTTCCAAATTGTTGCTTTGAGGAAAAGAGTTAATGATAATTGACCATATTAGTATTTTTGAATTGTCTATTGCACTTTTTGCAGGCAGTAACAAGGCTAAAGAAGAGAAGTTGTTACAAGAATGGTTCATGTTGGTCAACAAGAGAAATGCTCTCATACGTAGACAGATGCAGCTCAATATATTGTAAGTATGCAAACCCTTTAACCCTTTCCCAAACGACAAAATTTAGGATGATCCATTTCAAAAACTGACACAAATGACAAAATAAAAGTTAATATGAAAAAAGGCAAAGCCTCTGACCGGGGTCAACACCGCTAATTAACATTACATGAAAACTGCGTTTTTGAATTAATTATTTGTAAGAAATAATTTAGCGATGTAAGTTCTACAATAGAAGTGCCAATCCCAGATAGCTCAGTCTGTGACGGCGGAGTCTTTCAATCCATAGGGAGTGAGTTCGAACCCCGGCTCGGCCAGTAATGGATGTGAATCATTTAAGTGAGAGAGAGAAGCTGGAGGCTCTGATTTAATAGTTTGGCTGTACTGTTGAGAAAAATATTACTAATATACGGTTAGGTGATCCAGCTGCGTGATATTACCAAGGCAGTTAAAAGAGGCACATTGTATGGCGAGCGAATAGGGTCTAAAGTCAATATAGCGCTAGACCTATAATTAAAATAGGGGTAGACCGCTAAAAATAGCGGTCAACCCTTATATTTTTAGCGGTCTACCGATAAAAATATCGGTCTACCCATAAAAATAAGGGTAGACCGCTATTTCAATTAATGGTCTAGCGATAAATTACAGGTAGACCGATAATTATTTTTGACCCTTCGGCTCGAAATCTCATTAGCCAATCAAATGGCTCGTTACATCCTCAACACACCAGGAATATCAACGACCGTATAGTAAGAGCTCTGTGATTGGCTGTCGAAAAAATAGGGGTCTACCGATAAAAATAGCGGTCTACCGGTAATTTTATCGCTAAGACCGTTAATTGAAATAGCGGTCTACCCTCATTTTATGGGTAGACCGATATTTTTATCGGTAAGACCGCTAAATATATAAGGGTAGACCGCTATTTTTAGCGGTCGCCCCCTATTTTAATTATAGGTCTAGCGCTATATTGACTTTAGACCCTTTTCGCGTGCCATAACATTGTACTCAAATCTAATCACTATCTACAATTACTTTGATGACAACTTTCAAAATAGACAACTCGAGATTTAACCTACAAATTTTGAAGATCCTATCGTTAAAAGCTTAGAAAAACATGGAGGCTAAAGAAATTTAGAAATATTAACTAACACTTTCCCACTTTGTGGCAATATTTTCTTTTCTATATTGTGTAATATATGCATATATACTGGTCTTATCTTTATCAACAGCTGCTTTGCAATTTATAGTTGCTCTGAAAATTTTAAGTGTAATTTGCTTTTTAAAAGTGTTTCAAAAACTATTCTAAAAACAATTATTTTTGCTTACTTTTCCCCCAATATATTCCTTCTAAAAGATTTTTTTCACAAACACTACCATTTATTTGCAAAAGGGACTCCTATCTAGAACATTAGGTTTTTTGACACACAAATAGAAGTGTGCCACCTTTCCATCATGAAGCAAAGTTTCAGTTTCATTCATTTCTCAATCGTCAGTGCTATACAGACAAACTCAATAAATTCTATGGCATATTCCTTCACTCACTCAAGGGCCGGTCACACAGCCTTCCGCGAGTTGATCATATGTAATTTTGCCAAATTGCTCCATTTTATTTTCGACATGTGGTGAAAAATCAGCAAAATTGTCTCAAACGTGCTAGACATGCGAATGACAAGTGGACCAACCGCGCGCGTGTGCTCCGCGTGTCCCACCACGAGTCCTCTGTGTGATCGCTTGTGGTCAGAAAATGGGGTCACAAGTGATCTGTGAAAGCCTATTACATGCGAAGCACACGCTATCACATGTGCTAGGAACGCTGTACATAGACAAGCAGATCACATGTGGATGACAAGTGCTACACAAGCAATCACACGAAGAAATTTTGCGTATGCCCGTGAGTGTACCACGTGTAAATCTCGTTTGGTCTGCGTTTGTACCCACGTTTACACCACTTGTGCAACATTCGATGGCCGTGGCGCCTAATTTTTGTGCTGCTTAAAAATAAAAGCGGGCTCCGAGCGCGTGTAAAATTTTTCGCAAGTGTGCGCACTTGTTTTAACATTTACTGAGAATGACTTCCATGTTTTCAGTATCTATTTATATACGGAAAGGGGAGATCGCTTTATAACAGAAAAGCCAGTCATTTGACTGTGTCAGAAATCATAGGTTTTCCAGGAAATCACCCATGATTTTGTCTCCACATCATGATGTCATAATTCTCGCCGGTGTGAGGTCATAACTTCAAACTTCTAGTTCGGCGTTTTTTTTTCAAATTTCTTCTTCAGTAAAGATCGGAAAAAACCTAAACATCCATTTTAAAAGACCAAATGTTTAAAAACTGTAGAAAGAAGAAGATTGTAAAAGATTTCTTTCTTTGTCTCTTTATGAAATTCAATACCCACAACATAGGGAAAATTTTCCTTGTATCACAATAATTTGAAGCATTTTGGTAGAGGGTCTTGAGACAATTCTACACACAAAATTTCAAAGCTTACGCCAAACGGTTCATGGGAAGAAGATTGTAAAAGATTTCTTTCTTTGTCTCTTTATGAAATTCAATACCCACAACATAGGGAAAATTTTCCTTGTATCACAACAATTTGAAGTATTTAGGTAGAGGGCATTAAGACTATTCTAAACACAAAATTTCAAAGCTCTAGGCCAAACGGTTCAGGCAAAGAAGATTGTAAAATATTTCTTTCTTTGTCTCTTTATGAAATTCAATACCCACAACACAGGGCCAATTTTCCTTGTATCACAAAAATTTTAAGTAATTTGGTAGAGGGCCTTGAGACAATTCTACACAAAATATTTCAAAGCTCTGGGTGAAATGGTTCAGGAGAAGAAGATTGTACAAGATTTCCTTGTTTGTCTCTATATGAAATTTGATACCCACAACATAAGGCCATTTTTTCTTGTTTTACAATAATTTGAAGTATTTGTAAGAGGGCCTTGAGACGAATTTCTACACACAATTTTTTAAAGCTCTAGGCCAAATGGTTCAGGAGAAGAAGATTACACAGATTTCCTTCTTTGCCTCTATATGAAATTTGATACCAACAACATAGGGCCATGGCCCAAAGTTCCTTGTATTACAATAATTTGAAGTATTTTGGTAGAGGGCATTGGGACAATTCCACACACAAAATTTCGACTCTAGACCTTATATTTTGGACAAAGAAGATTTTTAGTAATTGTGGACAGACGGACGGACAGATGGACTGTGAACCATCACAACAGCTCACACTCAGCACTTCCTGCTAAGGTGAGAAAAAGTAGCTATTTTTTTCCTAGTATGCAGGGCTAAAGATAATTGGGCGTGAAGACATTCTAACTTTGTTGTTTTAATTCCAAACCTTATGTTGTGTGTACTAATTTGAATCGTCTCGATGAGACGATACAAATGAGTACCCACAACATAAGGTTTGATGAACAATAAAAGAAGTAATTGTGTTGAAAAAGTCATTAACCCCTCTTATCTGGAGTTTTGAGTATGTGTGCGGAAGAGAATGCATGTTAATGATGTCATCAATAATTGACGAATTAACGTCAAATGCGTTTTGAATGTGACGCTTGATTGGTTGCTACTCTATAACAACCAGTTGGGCCACCGCTATGCGGCGTATTGCAAAATTTGGAATAAATTTGCTAAGGGTGAATACTGAATACAAACGATGGAGGGTTCAATCTTGGCTTACGAAGTAATATGTAGAAACCAAAACTCACATAGTAACAAAATAGTTCAGTTTGTTACAACTACAATACTGTTAGCCATAGTGAATTCCATTGACCCGGTATTAATAACATTCTGTCCAAGTTTTGTCTTGATTGGTCAATATAATTTGTAGTTGCTTGAGTGAAATCAAGGTCAAAATTCGCTTCTTTGACATTCAAGGGTAGATAACCCATGCCCTTTTGCTTCAATCAAAATTATTTGAATAAATCTGAGACTGAGAGAGGGTTACCCAAGGAACATTCCTGGGAAGATTCTCAAAGGAAACTACTGACACACAGACGGACACACTGCACTGTGGTGTCCGTAGTCGAGGGGTAGAGCGTCGGCCTAGCGACTAAGAGTTTCCAAGTTCGATCCCTGGTAGCGGGGGTCATTCAAGGCTTCTCATTGGCCCACATATTCGGCGCGAGTACTGGTGGATTTCCAGGAAGCTCAATCGAGAGGGATTAAAATAAGTTGAGAAACTTGCTTCCCAATCAATGTAAAATAAATGCGTTCAAAGGAACGCCTGAAGAAAGAAAGACGGACATAGAACGAACACGAACGAACCCTGTGGGCCTGACAGCCAGAGGAGCTAATGACTTTTGATTTATTTCAACCCCCTTTTTTTTTACAAATGTTTGTTTTAAGTTACTTAGAAAGTGTTTGATGAATTTAGGGATAATGAAAAAATGCTGATGGTCAGCAATTTTACACTTCCAGTCTTCCATCCAATACTTTTGATTAGTACAATTGATTTCAGTGATTTTTTTTTCTTAAAAAAACGGTCGTTATTGGGCCCCTTTCCCCTCTCTGAGGAATATACTTTTTTCCCCAATTTTAGAGAAATTTTTCCCCTCCTGGAACTAGATTTTTTCTTGCAAAGAAAAATCCAAATCATAGTTAGATTCTTGGCATCTCTAACAGTTCTAATGGTTGTTTGAATGTCCCATTATGGTATACAAGCAAGTTAAATGCATTTATAACACTGTATTTGAGAGTATAAGCATGTATTGAAATTTCCCCTTTTTTGGGCGTTCACGCGAAAATTTTCCCCCACCTATGGGCCCTGACCGCCTTCCCCAAAATTAAAATAAACACTGGATTTGATTATTCAAAATTCAAATTATTGTTTTGTCTGCAATTTCTATAAGCTAGGAACCGAACATGGTTTTGACAGTCCTTAAATGGGAAGAGTTGTAAATTAAGGTGTGTTGTTTTAGCATGCATATGCTTTATTTTGAATTTAAGCAAAAGTTTAGACAATAATGTATAAATTTGAAGAATTTTGTTTCAAGTTGAGGTCGTCTGCCAATATAACAACTAAACCAAGAAACATTGGCTGTTACTTGAAGTTGGAATATTGCCCAGCTCCGCCACGAGGAGGCCACCTTCAGAGAGCCACAATTTTGAATTTTGAAAACAGCCCAAATGGTCCAAAAAGGTGACCCGTTGAAATAAGATAAAATCATTTTGAACTAAAGCTGATTTTACATTCTCTTCAGTTCAATCAGTCGAATAAATTATAAAACTAATCACCGAAGATTAGAGTAAATGATCATGCTTCATCCGCAAATACTGAAATAGAACAATGTTTTGAATACCGCGGTATCGTAATAAAAGTAATAAATCATCGAAGATTAAAGTAAATGATCTTGCTTTTTGTTTTGCTGATGCACACAGCAGTGGCGGATCCGAGGGGGGGGGGGGGGGTTCAAACAAACCCTCCTCTGTAGCCAAATTATTTCATTTTCATGCAGAAATTTAGTCAAAATTGTGTAATACTAGGAAAACGAACCCCCCTATTTTGTAGATTCGAACCCCCCTCACAGAAATCCTGGATCCGCGGCAGCGCAGTTGGTAGGTGAAGCTTCAGCCGCAAATAGAACAATGATTTGAATACCGCGGTATAGTAAAAGACGCGGGTACCGAAGCGGACTACTAATTAGGGAGCCTGGTCGAGGGATACTTTGTCTGTACAAGTTTGAACGTTCTGAGTCCTGAATCAGAATGTTTGCGTGTTGCAAGCATAGAACTATTTCACCAATTTAAGGTGGAAATGGTGATTCAAGCGCTGATCCAGGAATTTTTCCCAGGTGGGGTCATCCGATCTTTAGCCCCTTTTTCACCAAATTCCAGGGGGGGGGGGGGGGGGGGGGGGGGGGGGGTCAGGATCCCCTCTCTGGATCCATGCATGCAGATAGAGGTCATACCATGAAGGACTAAATATAACAATGGTTTATCGTGGCACACAGGGACGAATGACGCAGCTTATTTGGGACATAACCAGTAATTTTTTTGATAACCCCTTTTTTCGCCAAATTCCAGGGGGGGTCATGA